>OX421882.1:70321598-70711318 GCA_949128085.1 Cetonia aurata | reverse complement strand
GTCGAATTAAAAACGTTGTACGTCACTAACAAGCAAATTAATCGACTATACCTACTCGACGGTTTCCTCCGCCTATGGAGCGGGTCAACTCGGAAAAGAAAGAAGTTAAAATTGACTCTGAAAATGAGCTCGTAAAATTTTTTAAACTCCACGGGATTATTTACGGTTTTACGTTCCTTATAGGTCGTAACAAATGATGTGTGTAAGTTCAAAATATCGGGCGCGCGGTGACTTGCGAAAAAGCTCATTTTTGAGATGTTAAATTTTGGAGAATTTATAGGATGTTTTACTGTTCGATTTTAGTGGGTGTTGATATGAGAACGAGTATGAATCAGAGGTAAAATTCGCCTGAAATCTACGCGTATCTGCGTATAGGTCTTCTATAGAGAGAAAATTTATTCCCGGGTAGTAATAATTAGTATAGGATTATCTATATCTTTGAAAATATTCTTCCAAAATAGCAGCGATAGTTTTGACTGAAGACTCGATTTTCATAGAATAAACATTTGCATGCAATAAAAATCTCAAAACGTGCAATGAAGACTTTAAAAGATGGGTTTCTGCATTTCCTAACAAAAAAGTCGCAACATTACAAATGTTACGCGATACTTCATGAACGTACTGTCAATTCAATTGTTATATATGTACTGCCATGGTTTTATTGATTTATCCGAGGTACTATCGAACTTCTTGAGGTGTATCCAACGTGTAAACCGATATAAAGTCACCCCAGGGCATTTTTAAAACTTGGAGTTTACGTTGGGATTCTTGCATGAATACATGTACTGAATGTTATGACAGAACATTAATTTATACATAGTGAGTTATGGATATGATAGTTATATCTTTAGTTCAATAAAACCATGACAATACCTATAATTAAATCATAAATGCAACAGCTTTGAGTGTTTCGATGCTATAATCTTAATCTGAATATTTCGGTCTTAAAAATAGCTACAGGAAAAAGTTATGAATGAGTGAATGGATATTGTACGATTGCTATAATTCACGATCAAGAGCTCTCTAATATTAATAGTATTAATACATACCGTATTCGATAAGCTAAAATTAGAACTTGAAATTCTTTTATTTCATACTTTATACAAGAGTACATAGGAGGAAGCTATTTATAAAAGCTCGTTTGGAATAGGCAAGTCACTTGCAAGTATCCATAGGACATATTCAAAAGAAGCCGTAAATAAAGGCTGGTCCAACCAAAACGCGCGATGTGAATTGTAAATAAAACAAAGTTTTCAGAGAATTATCTTCATATTTTTATTATGATAGAAGGATCTATGACGATTATGTGTGAAACAAAATATCGGCCAAATGCTCGCCACGGCTTCGGTGGCATACCTCTATCCGATGGTCCATATTTTCAGTGACTCTGAGACATGTATGTGTGTATGTGTGATATTAGGGTGATAGTACACTGCGACCTGAAAGATCTATTGTGTCCCCTCTTCTCGCTGTACTTACAGCTGGCCGTCCGGTCTGATTCCTTTTAGAAAGTGCAGAATGTCCGAAGGCTCCAGATTAGGTAACTCTCCCTCTTCGATTTCACATGTTCCCAGGTGCAGCGCCCTTGAGTTGCACAGTGCAGCGCAGTTTGTGAGTATATGGATGGACGTTTCGTCCTGTTCCCCACAAAATCTGCATTCGGCTTCCTTCGCTATTCCAAGCCTGCTTAGGTGTCCGTTCCGTTTGCAATGGCCTGTAAGGATCCCTGTCAATATCCGAATATTATTTTTACTCAGGTTGATGCATTCTGCAGATCTCTTCTGGTTATAGGTTCCCAGAAGAGCTTTAGCTTGCCTCATTCCCTGGAGGTTCTCCCAGTATTTGGATTTTCTCTGCTCTACTTCACTTTTCAGTTTCTCCAGTGTTATGCTGCTACTTATCCCACAAAAAGGTTCTGGCGCTACAAAAGGTGTTCTAGCCCCTCTCTTAGCGAGATTATCTGTTATTTCGTTTCCTTCCACTCCCGTGTGTCCCGGAACCCACAAAAGGGTTACCTTGTTCTTTTTGCCTAGCTCGTTTAGTTTTTGTAGACACTCCCAAACCATTTTGGAGCTGATTATGTTTGACCTCAGCGCCCTAATGGCTGCTTGACTATCAGATATTATGATAATTTCCTGCTTTTCATAGCTTCTGTCAATGTTGACCTGGACACATCTTTCAATAGCGTGTATTTCCGCCTGGAAGATACTTGGGTACATCCCCAAGCTTTCGAAATATTTGGTTCTAGGCCCATATATCCCTATTCCAGTTCCCTCTGCCGTTTTCGAGCCATCTGTGTACCATTTAATGGCGCTTCTATTGAGTTTCGAAATGGTATCTTTATCCCATTCACTCTTAGTGCTAAGCTTTGTGGTAAAATCTTTCACAAAGTTGAACTTCCTTGGCATGTCATCTCGGGGCATGTCCCAGATTTGGTCACCTGTAGGAGGCTGAGGCCTGTGCCTAGCCATTCCTACCCTGATCATCCTACGTGTGGTCCTTTTAGCTATGCTCTCCACAAAAATGTGAAGAGGAGTAAGATTTAGTACCACTTCAATAGCTGCTGTTGGGCAGGTTCTCATTGCGCCAGTTATGCATACACATGCTAATCTTTGCACTTTAGAGAGATTAGCTCTCGCAATGGCCAGATTAGTTCTCTTGCTCCAAGCCACTGCCCCATAAGTGATCATTGGTCTCACGATTGCTGTGTACACCCAGAGCAGTATTTTTGGGTTGCAACCCCAATTGTTTCCTGCAAAGTTTCTACAAACCATTAGGGCCTTCTTCGCCTTGATGAGTCCTAGATATTTCACCTCCTTCTTCCAGTCTATGTCTTGCCCATCTATATTTATGGTCTTGGGGCTGAGTTCTCTTTTCCTTGTGAATGCTATTAAGGTAGGATTATTTTGATGAAATGATTAATTAATTTAATTAATAATATCATAAAACCTAAAAAAGACAGTAGAAATCAGACAGTATTACATAATAGTTTGGGTATCAAGGTCACTGATCCTGCCGAAATAGCGGAATTGTTTAAAAATCACTTTTCATCGGTTCTAAAACTCATTTGCAGAACTGCTCAACATCATTTCCACATAGTTTCTTCTTAACACCCGCAGATGAAATCGAAGTAATGGATATTGTTAGTACAGTAGCCCCTCAACCTTCAGCGGGAATTGATGATGTACCATGTTATTTGTTGAAATATGTTGCGGTGTCACTTGATACATTGTGTAAATTGTTGCTTAGCACAAGGTATTTTTCCCACCAGTTTGAAATTAACTAAAACCATCCCGATATATAAGAAAGGTGATAAGCATGATGTTGAGAACTATCGGCCCATTTCCTTGCCGTCTGTATTTTCAAAAATATTTTAGAGTGTAATTAATGTCCGACTAATGAAATTTCTCAAACAGAATATTGTCATTTTCACAGTTTGGCTTTATCCCTAGCAAATCCACGAAAGACGCATTATATAGTGCTCTGAATATAGTTTATGACGCCTTAATTCGGGGAAATTCATCGGCAGGTTTATTTTTTGATTTATCCAGTGCCTTTGACGTTATAGTACATCTCTAGGAACAATCTTTGATCCAAAGGATGCACCGAGCACAACCTTCACACTGTCAAAATCGAATCTATGTTTATTCATTATGGAGTGATCTGCTGGTGCTGTTTTAGCATTATTGTGGTCTCAATCCAATTCATGTTGTCTTATCCTCTTTGTCAAATATTGAGAATTTTGGCCAATATAAGTAGCATTACAATTGACACATGGTATTTTATAGATGATATTAGATCTCACGCCAACAGAGTTGATTTATTTATAGAATTATGTTCTTTTTATACAACGAAGAACTAACTCTACAGATATTATGTATATCAAAATTTATCTTACGTAATTTTGAGCGAATAGAATCGATACACTTCAGAAAATAGCATTATTTACTTTTATATTACGCGAACTTTTACGACGCAGTTATAAAAATTCGATATTATCTTACAGCGACAGAAATAGCAGAAAGAGAAAAAAAAAAGAATCGTTTTCTGATTCTCGTCTATTAATATCGAATTGTATTTGGAGTTTACTGTCGGAGATACAGTATATAAATCTTTATCTCACGTGCGTACCTCGGTAAAAATAAAAGCTATTGTTTCTTCTGGGCGTTTGGCATCTGTCTCAATGTCGCCAATTCGGTCTAGAGAATTTAGTAGCCACTTGAGCGTTAGACTCCGTTGTTTCTGGTCCAAGATTTTAAAAATATCAACGGTAGGGTATGAGAATTCGTGGTATTCTACCTACCATTGGGGGTATTTAAAAATAGCTTCAATTTGAAATAGCTTGAAGATAACTATCTGCAAGATCCATGCATTGTGTAGTACCTTTCGGAAAAAAGATAAATATATTTTTTATTGTATTAGGAATGGTTTTTCACTTTTTTATAACTTAATGTTGATATTATTTTTGGAAAGTTATATATGGACGTTATATATGGTTTGTGGAAAAATATTTCTAATAAAGGATATTCGGAATTTAGTGTGGAATATAATAAGCTACCTATATAGCGGATGTTCCATTTAAAAGAAATTATCTTTCAGTCTTGACAAGTGTACGGATCACTCAGTGTATGTAAAAATATTTTCAACTTCTGAAGCGCTATTACAACAATATACACTCCGCCAAAAAAGTATCGCATAAACTAAAAAAGGGCATTTATGAACCAAGATATTTTTATACGTTCACAAAAAATTTGCCTCGTGTATGTGAACTATAAAAACACTAACAAAATAATGGAACTTAGCGTTTTTACTTTTTTTTTTTCTAAAAGAACACATTTAGAAAAATGCATATGTGTAAGGTTTGCTCAGTTGTTTATTGAAAGTCTTCCTATACGGACAAATTTTAAAGTGCGAAGTCAGAGTTCTGTACCAACGCTTTTAAAACTAAAATGAGCAATTTAACTTCAGAACAAGTGGCTGCTATAGTTGCTTTAATCGAAGATGGACGATCTCAAGCATACGTTGCTAATTCGATGAACATCAATCAGTCAAGTGTTTCTAGAGCCGTATAGCTAGATATAGGGAAACAGGCATTTACAGGAGAAGACCTGTACCAGGTCGTCCAAGATGTTCTACTCGCCAAGATGACCGCTATTTACTACTACAAGCATTACGTCGAAGACATGTAACTGCGAGACAATTGCAGAACGACTTGGCTAGAGTCAGAAATACTCGTGTGAGTACTCAAACTATTCGGAATAGGTTACGACAGAGTGGATTAAGAGCTAGAGTAGCTGTAACAGCCCCTCGTCTCACTAGGAACCACCGAGTGGCTCGCTTAAGGTTTGCCAGAGAGAACATGTAAATTGGAACATTAATGACTGGGCCAATATACTCTTCACAGATGTGTCAAGATTTGGTCTTTACACCTCAGTGTACAGACGAGACGGTGAGCGCTATTCGCAGTGTAATATCAGACCTAGACCTAATTTCGCTGGTGGCTCTATTATGGTTTGGGGAGGCATCTGTTTAACAGGTCGTACAGAGTTAGTACCAGTAGACAGAGGTACACTGACTGCCCACAGGTATATAACGGACATTTTAGAAGAACATGTAGTACCATATGCGCCAATTATAGGAAAGGAATTCATGTTAATGCACGATAATGCACGACCGCATGTTGCAATAATCGTCCAGGAATACCTTAACGATGTTGGTATTCCAGTTTTAGATTGGCCTGCGGTAAGTCCGGACATGAACCCTATCGAGCACGTGTGGGACCTCCTTCACAGACGGATACGAACCCAAAATGTTGCCCCAGCGGACCTGCATGAACTAGCAAATGCTCTCCGTGACGAGTGGGAGAATTTGGATCAGGCTTATATACGGAGGTTAATCGAATCTCTGCCAAACCGTATGCGAGCGGTCATAAGAGCCAGAGGTGGCAATACTCAGTATTAAAAGCTACTGTTATGACATTTTTCTTTCCAAAATTATAATTTCTTGTTTTAATAAAAATCTCAAGTATGAGTTCTTGTTTTTATTTGGCCTGTATTTTATTTAAACAATCATAGAAATTATATCTTAGAGCGCATTAAAGTATATTTACAACTTTATGCTACAAACAAAGATTATGCGATACTTTTATGATTCAAAACTAAATTATGCGATACTTTTTTGGCGGAGTGTATATTGCAATTCGCAATTGTTTTTATTTAATCAATAGTTATCTAGTAAATTAACTTTGCCATTTAGAAAACTCACCCAGTGTGTGTTTGCGGTTTTCCCCTTGATTAACTTACAAATATTCCAAAAACCCGCATTCTTTACTCAATTAAGTTCACGACGAAAAGAGATTTTATAAATCCATCCCGCATCATCTCCGTTCAAAGCGTTTCTTTTCAACCCACCACCGGAAGCCACAAATATCTGAAACGTTCTTTACATCGATGACATGTAGCGGTGCTATTTCCTGCCGAATAATTTCGTCCTAGATTCCGCCCGATTAAATATGAATTATACAAGATCCTGTCAACCGCAAAAAGTGAAGCGAAAAAGATGATTGGAAACATCTTGCGAAAAAACCTACGTATCTCTCGGGGCACTTGTAACCGTGCGGAATTTAAAACATCCTGCTAGTTCAAAAAGACTCTCGTTTACAGGCGCGAAAGATATAAATCTTCATCATGGGAGTTTTGCACGATGTGTAATGTTTGTAGCTATTTAGATACACACTTCGCGAAAAAGGATCGACTTAATGGTGTTTTGAAGGTTCCAAAATTGCCGGGGTGTTGAAATCGTGTACAATAACGTTTCGGTAGCGGCTTATGTAAGATTGTTTAAGAAAGTGTTGAAAGCTTGAGTGCGTAATTAAAAAAAAATTGTCGGAATATCTTTTTTATGTCTAATAAACATTTGATGTACTTAAATTATGTTAAATATTTAAGAAGGTGAATGAAGAGTAAAACATATATAAGAACAAAAGCTTTTTTTTGTGTGTGATGTACGTAGAGATATACTCAAATTAGTTTTTAAAGCAACTATATTTAAAAGAAAAACGCGAGAAACATAAATAAACAGCCCATTTTCATTTATAACACATTACGAAATAATTAGATTAGAAGATAAATTGTGTTTCATTTGTAATTAGGCAAGTAGCAATTGATATCAGAATATGGAAAGCTTTTATAATAAATAATATGATATAAGATTTTTCTTGTTTGAAAGCATTCATTATTTCCACAAGCACATACTATGAATGTATCTTAGCAATATGCTACCGTAATTGTTAATAAAGGTATAATATGCACTAACTAATTACACTTTTCCTAAATTTTCGAAGTTAATATGGAATCATCCATTGTATGAAATTTTGCGTACTTTAAGGAAGGACCTAGTAAAAGACGCAAACTCAAAGATGAAAATCGACAGTTTAAGATATTATGTATGCAGTGGTACCAATCCACATTTACCTACACCGGCATATTTTTCTAAATATTTTCTCAGCCAAAAAAAATTTAATACAAATGGTAGGTCATTTACAGCGCTCGAACTCTTTTCTTAGTTTTCGCACTGCAAATGACAACTATCACACTAAATAACTATTTCATTACGTCTCGTAGGTAATGATATCGTTTAATTTTCAAGAAAGGAATACAACGTAGAAAGACACTTTGAAACACAGCATCCTAATTTTACCAAATTAATCAAGGAGCAAAAAATATTATTAAAATGGGAACTGTCGGGCCAGCAAGCTATGTATACAAAACTCCTCAAGATACAGAAACTACCACTGAAAGTAGCTTTGTTATTTCCCGTTTGATAGCGAAAAGGCGTCGATCTTTTACTGATGTGTCCGGAAACAGCAAAACAGGTTTGAGAAAATTCAACTTAATCGAATGACCGTTCAAAGAACTTTCATACTTTGCCAGCCGACGTAACAGATTAATTAACTACAAAAGCTACAAATTTTGAGTATTTGTCTTTAGCACTCGACGAACCTATTGATATTAGTTTCACAGCTCAGATGTTAATATTCCTGCGCTGTGCAACTTAAGATTTTGAAGTAAGTGAAGAACTGATTGAGATGAGTTCATTGATTAATCTAACAAGGGGAGTGATATGCTCAAAGAACTTTTGGAGTAGTGTTCCAAAATGAATTTAGATATAAAGAAATTATCAGGAATTACAACTGATGGAACTCTATCGATGATCGGGTCTCATTCTGGGCTAGTAGCGCATACAACGCGTAGGCACCGACAGGTCCTGTGTTAAAAAAAAAAAGGGATTTAAAAAAGTTATGAAAATTGTCGTTCCAATAGTAAACTTCAGAAGATCCCAAGGTCTCAATGGACATTGACTGTTTTATACTGATGTGAGGTTGCTTAGTCGTAGATTGGCCCTCAGCGGTTTCTGAATTTAATTCAAGAAACCGAAATATATCTGACGGAAAAGAAAAAGATGGTCCCTGAACTCAAAAAGGCTATGTGAACGGTGGCGTAAATTATACGCCCGCAACCCCCGCACCACGGGAGAGCCTAACCATCTGAGGGATCCTCAGGTGGCTGGGCCCAAAATTAATATCGTATTTTTAAAAAATATTTAGACCAGACCTAATTCTACGGGAGACCGCCCTCCTCCCCGATTTTGCACTACGCCACTGTATGTTACCGTGCGTTTTTAATTGACGTCACAAATCACCTGAATATGTTAAACACGCGTCTCCCGGGCAAAGGTCAACTGATTTCGCAGCTATTCGCCAACATTGTATCTATTTCAATGCAAATTATATTTTTTCAGATGGCAAATTGGTACATGTAAGTACTTTCAACAATAAACGTGCATTAAAAATATTATAATTATTTGTTATTATGACATAATAGATTCCAGACAACCCAAGAATTACCTATTACATTTACCCCCTATAGGTAATTGTATGCATATAAACACATAGCAGCACCAGTAATAGGTAATTACACAGGTAAAGAAAAACAATTTAATGCTAAATACATACATACTCGCCTATACTTTTGTATTCAAGATATATTTCAATGTCTTACCTTCCAAAATGCTTACCAACGGTTCTAACCCCCAAATCAGTTTTCGCATCCATCGTTCATTAATGTATATATTATTTAATGGACGAAGTACCATAGGACACGACATAAGAACACACAAATCACACGACCACCACCATCTAAGCCTTATTAACGACTAATATAAAATGGCGTATTAGCGGGATGATTGCTGGCACTGCGATGATCAAAACACATTTTTGTTTGCTTTTATTCAGTATTCACCTTTGTTTACGCAATTCCGCAGATAATTTATATGTGTATCAATAATCGATATAGTAAAAACGCGTTGGGATATCTAATTTAATAAGATTCAAATGAAACAGATATTAATAAACAAGTTAATCGTACTCCTATAGGTATATTAGATACCTACAATAATTAATATAATGTATATCTGAAAGTGTTACATTATTTTAAATTTTCAAACCTAATTGTACTAAATTCGACTATTTGATACAAGGAAATTTGGCATACTATTGTGAACAAAGTGTTTATACATTGTAATAGATTTTTTAATAATTTGTAGTATTTCATGCTACAGTACTTTAAAACAAAAATATATTACAAATTCATATCGTTGTACTGTTAAAATATACTACACAATGTTAGACACAATAATGTAGTAAGCTGTACGAGAACGGATTAGGACTGGCTTTTACAATTCTAGTAACTATAACTACATTTTTTCAACTACAATATTATAGTAATAATTCCCTATGTACTTTTTTGAGTGTTGAATTGCGTAAACTTATTTGGATCTACCTATATTTGTGAATAAACGTTCTCTATAGTTAAAATCAATATGAATAGAATCCGACACTGCCAGGCTAATTAAAGTTTTTAGCAAGCAATTTTACGTGTCTAGTAACCCTGAGCCAAATATTTAGAAAATTGTTAGCTCGATGCAATGCCATGCTTCGAATTAAAAATTAATAACACATGTAGGTTTAATTTTTTCGGTAAAATTTACTTCAACTTTTTTTTGTTGTTCTTAATTGTGTTGGTCCGCGATTAGCTCCTAATTTAACTGAGTAGCCTCTGGTCCTAATAAGTCTGTGCATCTCTGCTCTACACTTATTTAAATTTAATGACCCGGCTGTTAAATCCTTCGTCATTCGATACCCAACTATTTCGAAAATAAACGCATTACAATGAGCGTGTTAGTTGTGAGTGATTTAGAATAGTTTTAGGCGAATCAAATTTATTTATTTAT
Source organism: Cetonia aurata (assembly GCA_949128085.1). Classification (NCBI taxonomy): domain Eukaryota; kingdom Metazoa; phylum Arthropoda; class Insecta; order Coleoptera; family Scarabaeidae; genus Cetonia; species Cetonia aurata. Next base: position 70,701,028 of record OX421882.1, on the reverse strand, counting down.
TCCTAGAGCGCCGTCTATAAATGTAAAAGCACGTATGCATATTACGGCGGATCATAAACCGTTTGGCAGACTATTTTGCCTTAAAATTTAGGTGCATCATTATAAAAGCGGCAGCCGGACAAACACCGATGATCGTTGTTGTAATTTGCAATGCACCGCGGACGTTAGCCAACGCTTTTCGCGAATTTATCTTACGGAGATAGGTGAAAACATTCCACGAGTATTTATCTTGGCATGTGAGAGACAATGTTGTGTATAAATCTAGTCACGCCTGGAAATACAACCGCTTGTTAACGTACGAAATACCTTGAGTATACAGAAATGAAATCTTTTTTTCTAAGAAGCATACATATTAAATACTAAATATTAAAATAGAAAATAAAAGAATGAAAACATAAAAATGCCCATTTTGGTGTGTATTATATGCACTTACTCACAACTGGAGCAAACTTTGTATCATTATCTGAAAAAAAAGACAAAGCTTTAACATTTATACCGTCCCTAAAAAATAAATATTGGCCTAGTATTTTGTTATCCTCATATTCAAAAGCTTTATTATTAAACAAAAGCGGTGTTGTTACGGTTTTTTTGCTTCGCCTACCTCGAATTAGTTCTCCGCTAGTCTTTTCGACAAGCTTTTGCAACCTTATTTTCTTCTTTTTCCGTCCTCTACCTTCAGAGATGCTCCCACGTCTTGTTTTTCCACAACGTTAACATTATCGTTTCATTTTTTTTTTTTTTCTTTCAAATTGTGTTTTCTTTCCCATGTTAGTGCGGCTTAGCTAGAATTTGTATCTTTTAGTCTCATTTACTTAATACAGATATTTTCTTATACTTAAAACGGTCTCAGATTTTCGTTTAATTTCTTTCAATTTTAGTAAATTCCCCTCAATTCCTATGTTTTGACAGTTGACGTTTTCTTTTCAAGGCTAGGTCTGTTTGATCTGCACTTACCGGTATTATCGATTCCCACACATCGATTTGGCGGTCGATCGTGTTCCATTCAGATCTGCCCTATGCTGTGTTTACATCTTTTCGACGTTAGACGGCACCTCTATGTCCGATTTCTTATTTTTTTTTTCTGTTTTCTGATTGGTTGTGTGACGTATTCTCCCTTCCGGCTTCCTGTTCCTGTTGCATCTTGGTGGTTGGTGGAGACGCGTTCTCACGAGTACATCATCCTATCTTTGGAAATTTTGGATATTTTCACACATCTGTGGATTTTATTGGAAGATTGCTTGAATTAATCATTGGCCGTATCTTCGCTTGTGTTCGATGTGGAATTTTTGTGATTACCACGGCAGATGAATTCGATAATTCGAGATATAAATGAGAACCCACGCGTGTGCAACGCCATATCTGTTTCTTTCTTCTCTTCGTTGGTCTTTATATTCTCATCATTTTTGGAACCCTGGAATTTTACCTTCGTTTTATGTGAGAATTTGAACACTCACGTGCGGCTGAGGACTTCTGCGACTTGTTGAGTCCTTCGGAGAGCCTACCGCTTTTGGAAATTAAGTGGACCGTCTGCTTCGGGTATTACCGAGTCAGCCCAGAGACCACAATCTGTTCGGATAGGAGAGGACCTCCATGCCCCGTAACAGCTGATTGAGAACAAAAGCTAAGTTGCACGTTTTCTTTTTATTTGTAAATTTTGTCCGCGTTTAAAACTTTTATTAGTAAATAACTACCCCGATCACTTAGTTTTTCTTTTTTTTTTTAATGTTTTATTCAACAAATCTGGAAATTATTTATGTTATGTCAAGGATCGGAGGATGTCACTAGTTCAGTACAATAGTTTAACTGTAGTATTCATATATCCTTTCATTTGTTTTTAACGAATCCAGAATATTTATTTAAAACATCAACCGATTAAATATCCGCCTGTAATATACAGGGTGAATTATTCACCGCTAGTATAATCAAGTCAAATATTTTGCTTTATTTTAGTAGTTTATTTTTTGTAACTGTAAAATTTTCTTGAATTTAAATTAACTCTTAGCGTAATAATTTTCTTTATATGAGGTGTGTGAACTGATTGCGTTGGCCAAAGCGTTCGGTGTTCGAGTCCTATCGTAGGATTATCTGTTATTTTTGTTCAATATTTCATTCTTATTTTTAATAGTCGTTAATAACGTTTACTGATACAGATACCAACATTTTCTCCGTTATTTTATGTTAAAATTTATTAATAAAAGTTTAACTGCACTATCAGTAAATCTATCCTTTTATTTTTTTGTGTATGTGTTTTTCCAACTGCTTTACCCTTCGATATTCATTTAACACCTTGGATTCCTGCTTATCTTGGGGGGCATGACAGGGTAAGTAATTCTAAGCAGGGGGCGCCGAAATTTTTATTCATCTTGGGTTTGTGTTTCTATCAACCCACTCCCTCGCCGACGAGCCGGCTGGCACCCTGCATGATTGACGAATATCAACCCACTTATTCGAAGGTTTGTAAAGCGGAAGTGCATCACCTTCTCTGTTTTTATTTTGATTTCTTGCCTCGCGGTTTTTCTCGGTGTTCTACCGTCACTTTCGGTGCCGGAAATTTAGGTAACAGTGTGTCAATTTCATTTGCGTCCTGTATATTGTTTTTAAAACTTTGATTAAATCCTTTGAATAGCAGCACACGCCGCTTAAAATTAATATCACATATGAAGTTGTGAATACCATTTTTTTTACAAGCGAATGGATGTATATTTTGCTGCCAATTGGCAACGTCTTTATATATCGTTTTAGAAAAGGCCACTTTGAGGGAGTTTTCCTGGAATAATGAATACAGATATAGTAAAATATAAAAGCATAATGAACGATTTTTGCATGGCATCAAAAATGTAAATTTACCATAATCTTTGGGACAATACAAACTTTTGAGAGCTATCGATAGAATTTATTTTCTTTACAGCTTCAAACAGTCAGAAGAATGAGGAATAATATAATATGTACAATATACAGGGTGAGTTTCTTTTTCCGTTGTTTGTATGGGAATCTCGAAAATCTCGAAGTTAAATGGAGAAAGATTTGCACCTTTATAAGCCTAATGCAGATGAACTTTTGTCCATTTAAGGAAATATTTATAGTCTATTTTTTAATTAGGAGTCGATTGTACATTGTAAGTTTTTCTTTGAATGGCTACACTCAACGAAGATTTGGTAAAATTCCTGTAATTTTGTTAAGTAACGTAAAATTACCTAGTTTTTTGTGATTTTCCCCCAAATGTTACTGAAATTTTTAGCAGGGATCTTGGTAAATTTACTAAAATTTTTTAGTGTGTATAAGTTTACACTGATTTTAGACATACAATGCAGTCACATAACAGTATGGAGAGTATCTCCTTAGAATAAGGAAATATGCTAAAATTTATATTTTTGTGGACATCCTGTATAACTTTTTAAATTACCTTTCTATAGATTATTTAATCACAAAAAAGGCTATTATAACCGATTTGTGAAATTCGATAAAATAAGCATAACATACGTCATTCCGCGTTTATTGTAACACCCTGTATATAAATATCTATACCAATCGAAAGGACTAAACGGTACAAGTCCGCCCTTGAAACTTTTTTTTTTCTATCTCTTACCGTTTAAAAGTTATTCAGAAAAAACCAAATTTGGACCAAATTGCAAGGGTGAAAAGTTGAAGTTCCGCAGCAACGGAAAGCGGACTTGAGTAACACTCCATGGAGTTTACAAACTGACAAAGTTTCATCAAAATCTGCGATTTACAGTTCGCAAGGTTCCCTTGTCAGAAAAATACAAGATTTAATCGTCAATCAGCAACAACAATATGGCGGCCGGTAATACATATATCAAATTTCGTGATTTTTGCCGAAAGCTGACCAATAGCAACCGCGCTTTTTAGCACTTCGATTTAGAAACACCCCTAATTAAAGAATAGACTATAGATATTTGCCAAAATAGAAATTCATCAAAACCTTTTCAGTGCTATAAGTTCTTTTATTTGTAAAGATAGAAAAAAAAAATAAGAACATTGTTTTTAGAGAATTTAATGTCATACAAGGGCATCTTGTCAAATTTTCAATTTTGCTTAGCACCATATTCTAATAGTGCATTTGTAACTTGTGTTTTTATAATGGGCCATTTGCGATAAACAGCCAGTTTTGATTTTGAGTCAACAGCAAGTTAAATTTTACCATATTAACAAAAATCTTTTCGCGCAATAAACAATATTGAAAACTCCAAAACATAAACGAACACGCCCGGAATAAAATAACCTATATTCACCAGACCGTAAACAAATACCGGTGCCAAGTCATCATACATAATACATACATACAGACTTATGTAGGTTCCCCGCCCCTATCCTACGCCACTGCACCGTAGCCTCTAACCTTCGCAGTCTCGACAATATAATAGCCGAATAGACGATGAGTAATTTCCCATAAAAGCGGTCGTATTTCTTTTCTTAAATCGCCGCCCCATACCGATATATTACAATCTGACGCTAATGATTTGGCAATCGAAATGTTTTCGTTTGCCGAATTAAAACTGTCAGTACGAATCGGAGAATATTTCTGGTAAATCGTCAAATACTTCGGCGATTTACCTGTACTATACTCTTGGAGTAGCCGAAGTAGTTTTCGGATAAATTTAGATGGTAGCCAAGCCAAGCAGCACATATACATACATAGGTGAAATAGTGAATGCAAGTACGGAGGCATGCTGCTGCATTTATGTTTGTGTACAGGAACGCAGTAGAGACCCGACGACTTATGCCAACGTTGATTGTTATTTTTATTACAAACTGTGGCATTTCATTGTTATTTTGGTATACGGTACTGGCACTGGGGAATTTATCGAATTTACAGTAATTTCTTACAAATAATTCACTCGTGTTTTATAGGGATATCATCGGGTTGAAACCTTTCTGAGTCTGGTTTCTCTACCACTTTTGAAACACCTCACCGCATATTTCACTATACTAGACGTAGGTTTCAATAGCAAAGTTAACATCGTCTGCAGTAAAACTCATGTTTTGGTTTTATGAAACATATTTTTTAATATCTTTTCTGAATAAAAAAAAAAAGAAATTTGATACTATAGGGAGTTACGTAGCAATTGGTAACGTTTACATTATTAATATAATAAAAATAACCTTAAATTGTCACACTATTAAAGACGATTTGCAGTAAGTGGCTTTAAAATTTTCTCCTTCGACAATAATATCGTAAATCAACTTTTGACGTTGGGAACGCTGTGCAGTTGGCTCGCCCGAATCTCTTGCTCTATTGTTTTGGTTTAATATTTATCCTCTTGCCAAAAAGGAGTTGAATGGGATAGAGCAAAATATATTAAATCTATTCGCAAGGTATACACCAAACACATGGTAGTACCACAGATAAGTAAACAGATAGCTCACCGTGGCAAATTTATTTTATGAAACATAGATAGCTGCGGGGAGCCCGGTGTACGGTCGGAGAGCAAACGTCGGAGTGTGGAAAGGGTACCCGGCTCGCTAGTCGTTTTTATTTATGGAATATGCTTTTTTGCCGCACAGCTGTTATTTACCTAAAATAACAAATTGAATAGAATTTATACCTCCTTGAATGCGAATTGCTTACGCTCTTATTTAGAATATGAATATTTTCTATAGACTGTCCAGATTGACTTGAGTGCGCGTAATGTATTTATTGAATTTATTCGTATGTGTCTCATAAGAATATATTTTATGGTTGTTATAATATATTAGAAGGAATCAAAGTTTATAGCCAGTAGCTTATTTAAATAACACAATAATTCCTGGAATTATTATTTTATTTATTTATTTTCAATATATGTGACTTCACATTATCAATTAAATATCTTGTTACGTTTCGACTACTTAACATAGTCTTCTTCAGACATGTATGATGAGAACAATTAACAACTACATTAAACATGACAAACTACATTAAAAAAAAGATGATTTTATAGATAGATTTTTTTTTAAATGTAGTTTGTCATGTTTAATGTAATTGTTAATTGTTTTGTTCGTTTTATTAAATTTAATCGCGGCACATTTTTCTTGACTTACATTTATTGCAGTAATATTTTAATTTCCATTTTACTATTGCATCATTAAGATGCTAGTTATAAAATTCATACATTTCTGATTTTTTATATTAAGTAGTCGAAAAGTAACAAGATATTTAATTGATAATGTCAAGTCACATATAGTATATTGAAAATAAAGCCTGAAATTGCACGAACTATTGAATTATTGTTATAGTATATGAAGTTTTTTTTTCTTGATAGCAACGGAGATAATGAATAGTGATAATTGTACTGCATCTAGTCGAAATGTTATAAATCCGATTTAAAGTCAATTATCATTCTTTATTATCCCCAAGTAACATCAAATCTTCTTAAAATATGTATAATATATACAGGGCCATTCTCGCTATACGGCACGGAATATTGTGGCCAAAACACGTGATGTTAAAAAATTTCACTTTTGGGATATATGGTTACTTTTTCAAATTATTTTTATGTTATACAGGGTGCTCCAAAATAGTTTGTATATTATTGCATTTTGGATTGTCTAATCAAAATAAGTGTCTGTTTTAATAAGGTTTAGAATAACTAAACCTTAAGGTTTTTAAATAATTGTAATTTTGTGAAAATTTAATCTAAATATCATGTTTGAAATACCTAAGAAATATTTAAGTTATGTAAGTGAAATTTACAATAAAGTGTAACAATGGACCATATTTTATAACCCAATTACAATAACTTACCATCTTATACAGGATGTACAAAACTTAAAACTATTCAAATAAGAACTTTAGCTGGCTATAACTTGATTAATTTAAATAGAGCACCATATTTTTGAATTTACCAGCAAATGTACTTTCACGTTTTTACATAATAATAAATCTGTAAAAACATAAAAATGGTCGTTTCTTGCACCATTAGCCGTTTTTTAAATAAGAGGTCTACTGTATTTAGTTGCCTGCCTATAGTATAGTTTTTAGAAATATCAGATAATTCATTTTTTTTGTTCTAAATACATATTTTGCTTTTGTTTTATGTTATCGTTGGTATGTTATTACCATTATTGTTGTTATAGGCGATTGGATTATAAATTACGTAAAGTTTCCGAGCACTTATAAAGATATTCTTCATTGTTATTCTTATAGTTGTAAATTATCTGATATTTCTCAGTACTATATAGGCACCTAGATAGGTTAGAAACATCAAATGGTGCAAAAAACGATTATTTAGCATATTCAAATGCGAAGACTTAAAGCTTAACCTATAAATACCATTCGATAGGTAATTAAAAAGTACATTTCCTGCTAAATTAAAAACTATGGCGTTCTATTTAAATTAATCAAGTTATAGCCACTTACAATTCTTATTCGATTAGTTTTAATTTTTGTACACCTTGTATAAGATACCAAGTTTATTATAATTGATACACTTTACCATAAGCTTCGAAGAAAATTAGATGAGATTTTTACAAAATTCAAATTCTTTGAAAAACGTTAAGGTTTAACTATTATAAACCTTATTAAAACAGACATCTATTTTGATCAGACAATCCAGAAGTGCAATAATAGAAGAGGGATATATTTAAAAAAAAACACAACTTTGATACTTTTCGTGCTTTTGGAACATTCTGTATAATATGAAAGTAATTTTAAAAAGTAACTATAATAAACCCCCATACATCCCAAAAGTGAAAAACTTTTTGAACGTCACGTGTTTTGGCCATAATATTCCGTGCCGTATAGCGTAAATAGCCTGTATATTTTAAAAGAATACAATACATATTTTAATATTTGTGGTGCTAGGGTCATCTCGGCTACTACAAAAAGATATATAGTCTAAACTGGGGTATAAGCAGAAAATTCCCTAACTTAATATAATTATATATCCACCCCAAAAAGCAGAAGCGTATAATTTGCAGGTGCAAATTCACGGATTACCGTGGAGTTTTCGTTTATAAATACAGATTTTTGTTTAAAACTTTAGTTGTGACAATTTCAAATTTATAGACGATATAAGCACAAATCAAAAACCTGTCTGTCTGATGACTTACGGCGGTAAGCTTTGCAAATGATCTACCCCTATTTTTTTTGTTACATTATTTGTCAAATTTAGCTATGTCGAATTTAAACCTACATACATTGTATCTTTCTTTTAATAAACAAAATCCCTATAATTTATAATGACCCCCAAATTTAAAACAGCCTATATACTTACATATATACGTGACGTTTGGTAGGTCTCTCAAGAGTGTGTAAATTTAATAATTAAATTTGTAACAATTTTCTTACAACTAAAGTCTGCATTTTTATTTTATTTTGATGATGTATTAATGTTTAATTATAATTTACAATATCAATAAATGTATGTTGAATGAAATATTGTCGTGAGTTTTTACTGTTGTATTCTTGTATTAATGTAACAAAGATATCCCAACACGTATTTACCCGCATTTTTGATCCATTCAGCACGCAATAAGTTATATTCCGGGATTTTAAATAACTGACTAATCTCTAAAACTCTTCCGAGACTTTCCGCAGCGTATATATACGCATTTATTCCCAGCACCGCGTGTAGGCATTTTAATGCTAGCGTACGTGCCTACGCGACTGTCCACCGGCGACTGAAGTGCGGAGACTGACATGCAGCGCTCCGATTGAACTCACGCAGGGTTCCCAACTATTTGCTCGAGGGTTCCCATTTCAGCGAAAGCCGCTGCCAATTCTCCCGTAAGGTGAGCTATCTGGTATACTTATCTGTGGTAGTACGATAATGAATTTATAGGGAAACGATAGTGGGGATGCGTGCCTCACCATGGCCCACTAAGTGTTAGAAATTGAAATTATAACAGTCGTATACGAACGTTAGACTTGGTTGGACGGAAAATCATCAGTTCTATATCAATCGTTGAGAGGCAGAGAGCTGTGATAGAGTACACAAAAAATGAAAAAGTACAAGTAATAAAGTGGCATTACCAAGGTCACTTGTTGTTATCTATTATAGGTCTGTTTCAGAACACTTTCAACAATCGTCCTGTTCCTTGTTATAATACTACAGACATAATCCCTGCAAAGTCAACGGTTACACCACGCATGTGCGTCTTCCGCTCGTTCTTCTTACTGCAGTAGGTATTCCCCTACATTCAGGCATTCGTTATGGCCACTCATAGCTCACAACGAATACTGGCGCAAGCGCAGCTGTCTCTTTGCTATTCAATCTACACGCAGAAATGTGTTAATTTTTAGTGACCCTGAAACGTATTGTATTTTTATTATGAAGATGAATAAATTGCAATATGTATTGCTTTGGACATACGTACTTATAAACTCAAAAGGTGTAATGAAAGCGTAAAACAGTAATTTATAGTATCTATTATGTACTTAAAAATAGTCTTTGCTCAAACAGAAATAGTAAATTTAATGAAGGACAAATAAAAATTAATTCTGGGTAAATAAATTTAAAAAATAGACAATTAAAATAAGTCTTAATAATAAGATGAAATAAACGTGAATTTTTCTTGAAATCATTTAATCTTCAAACAAAAGGTTCAAATCTGCCCCCATCCTTGGCTAAACAATATCCTAATGTGTTGTAGAAATTCATTCTAACATTCTCCAACATTTCTGGGCTAATGTTGTTTGACGTTTGAACAATTTTATTGCGCAACTGCTCTACATTAGCTGGTCTAATGTCTTCATTGCCATAAATTATTTCTTTTAAATTACCCCAGTAAAAAAAAAACGAGGGAAGATAAATCTGGTGAACGTGGCGGTCATTTTATATTTTCAGAATGAGTTCCGATCCACCGATTAGGAAACTGTTCACTTAAATAGTTTCGGACAGCCACTGCATTATGTGCAGGGCAACCATCTTGCTGAAAGTAGATGTTTTGCATATTTATGTCGGGAAGTTGCGATACAGTAGGTAGAATGTGGTTGTTCAGTAATGCATTTGCGTTTAAATTGCCATTGATAAAAAAGGGCCCAATAAAATGGTTGTTTAACAAACCTGCCCAAACATTTACTTTTTGCTGTTGCTGACTAGATGAACTTACTTTTCGAAGACTTTGGGTGTGTCTCACCGTCGCTTCATAAAAAAGTCCCAAATAATGCTAATCAAGAACGCGATATAATGGTATGCGCTAGTGTTGAGAACAATTATACCCGATCTGTTTCGCAGATATCAGATAGGGGAACAATTAGGTAGATTGCGAGAAATTGCTCGTAGGATCTTAAAAAAGAACAAATATCGCTCTTATCACATACAAAAGACAAATGAACTCTTCGAACAAGGCAAGTACAATCGTATGCAGTACATGTTAGTATGTCAAGTTTTTTAAATAGTGGGCTACAGGAGTCATTACGCTTTGTATTGGTAATTGTCATTGTGCCTGTCTTTTAAATAATTAAAATATCCGTCTGATGAGCTGAACCACCCCACAGTAATATTCCATAGCTCATCACAGAGTGGAACAGAGCATGATACACCATTAACAATGCTGTAGGATTGATCACTGATTTTAAGTTTCTTAATATAAATATCGTCACAGACAATCGATGTGCTGAGGTCCCAATGTGCGCCCCTCCACGTCAGCCTGCTATCCAGTATCAGACCAAGACACTTCACTGGGTCATTATTGTGCAATTCCCTATAAGTATTTAAATTAAATGTTAAGGTTTGAGTTTTGTCCTTATTTAAACATAATTTTACAGGTATTCCGTTACCTACTTGGGATATAGAATCATGGCACATCTCTTTTAGTAACTCTTCATTTTTATTGCTTATCAAGATTGTGGTGTCATCAGCATATTCAATGTTTTTATCAGTGATGTGTTCGGTATAGTATTTTAAAACAGAAATGTCACAATGACGTTTATGTAATGCGAGTGATTCAATGTAGGAGCATTACAAAGTCATTGTGACACGAGTTTTTTACAATATTTTTTTTCTAATTTCCACATTAATCGCCCATATCACATTCCGGTAAGCGTCTCACCAGTGCGTTAATATCTCATTACAGCACAGTGTGCGGTATAAACCATTTCAGCACTGCGTCGTCGTTTGTTTTGGCTTTATTGTAACATCCGATTAGAAAAATATCATTTACATATAGTATGAAAAGGATGGGCCCTAGGATTGAGCCTTGTGGGACACCATAATTATTTTGTTTTATTGACGAGATTTCATCGCCACTATGAACATATTGTGATCTATTAACTAAGAAGCTTTTAAGAAATGATAGAGTATGTTACCTAATCCCATAACGTTTCAGTTCATAAAGCGATACTGTATGGAAGACGCAGTCAAATGCTTTGGCCAAATCCAAGAAGCCCCCCTTAACCTTATTATTTGATTGAAGTTCATGTCCACCAGAGCAGTCACATTCGACCTATCCCTCTAAAACTGTGGTGTGAACGATTCAATACTTTTATTTATTCTAAATATTTCATAATAATATTTATAGAGAATAGGGATGAATGTAATCGGTCTATCAGGTAATGAATTGTCCCTCCTCTTAAAGATTGGGATTATTTTCGATATTTTCAGACACTCTGGAAACTGACCATTTGCGAAACACAAATTAACAAAATATGTGAGGCAACAATTTAATTCATTTCTGCTCAATTTGAGAGAGGCACTGGTTAAGCCCTAGTGATCGGTTGCTCTAGAATTACTAGAAGTTTTCGATATCATCCTCCATATTTGAGTAATACCTGTTAATTTTGAACAACATTCATGAATAACATTTTTTTTCTCTTTTGAATAATAAGCCTTGCTCATTTTTAAGTGTTCACTCTGTCTACGGTAGAAAATAAATTGCTTAACTAGTGAGTAGTTCTCAAATTGATTTTACAAGATGGTCAAACTTTTTGCGTTATTATAATTTTTTAAAAGTCCATAATAAAGAAATTCGATGTGATGCGTTCTCAAATTATTTTATTACTCACAGTGAAGTTTCTAATCACAAAAAATAAAATCGTCTGCTTTGTGGTTTAACAACTATGAAATTCAGTTTACTATTAATGCAAAGTGTTTTATGAATTCATTAAAAATTTCAATATTAATTTGCTCCTTTGTAGTGTATATCATGAGTAGGTTCTATTGTAGATAGTTGTGAAAACACTTTATTCAATTTTCAATTCATGTTTACCTCGTATTTGAAAGGCTTTCTTCACTTAATCCATTAGCATCCTGTAATAGTGCGCTAGCATAAACAATTTCATTTAAAACGTGTTGAACCTTCGATATCGAAACAAAGGGTATGTTTATAAGCGGAATATGTTGTATTATGTACAACTCAAAATAGCCTTTATAAAAAGAAATTTAAAAGGCTTTAATCCCTGGAATTTTGTGATAGAATCATTCATTAACTTCTTTTTAACATACAAAATTTCAATAAAAAGAATATTGCACGTAATCTACAACATTTTCTTAGAAAATAATCGGGAATATTCCTTAATTTATCATGTAAATAACGTAGATCGGTGACAGTTTAATAGATTCACATTTTCCCATGATACCGACAGTTTAATTTTGGTTTTTTTTTTTTATTAATGTTTACGCATTGAAATTTTTTTCTCACCCGCAATTAAATTCGTATTTAAAGTGGTTGTCATCACGTTTTACGATTATCATTTTTATATGTGCCCGTTTTGTTTTTAGAATGAGTTATTTCCAGTTAGGTCCGGTTATATATTTCTGATCTGAAGATTTGTAATAAAAAAAAAGTGTTCTCTCGGTGAATGCGGTTAAAATTTGATTTCTTTTTAACATTTTCATATTTATGGTTGGTAGCTACTAAAAATTTAATTTCAATAATAATAAACGAATAATGGCACACTGTTTTTTGTTTTTCGAAGCGTCTCTTTAATTCGGTGTTTAAAGATTTGTATGGATAGTTGTTTAGAAGAGAAATTATTTTAGGTAAAGCAATCGTTAAGTTTTATTGGCCTATCATTCACTTTGGCACAGACTCGATTTGCACTTTCTTTTGCAATAGGGAAGGGCCTATCATCTAGAAACATTACAGAATTTTCTAGTGGAAAATCATTTATACCGGGTGGTCCATTTATCGTTCAAGTAAACGTTTTACTACAAGAAGTGTCCTATGTGATGGTTAAACAGTTGTACACCAAGGAGAACGTATGAAGGTAATACGAAATAGAACATGGCATTTTTTTTTACAAATTCTGAAAAAGGATGTAATTGCGAGTAGAAAAGTACTAAAACTCATGTGGCCTAAAATTAAGATTCAGCGAAATATTCAAGAAAAACACAAAAAAATGATAAAAGTTTATTAAAAGAATAACGTAAATAGACACAAAGTATCCGATCACTCCTGGGCTACACTAATTTAATTTAATCGGGACAATTGTTTCGGAAACTTCGGACTCATTACAGTAAATGTTCAAAGTGTTGATCTTCAACCTCGATACACTTTAGAATTCTCCGACTAAATGAATCATGGACGTTTATTAGCACGTCTTCCGTAATTTCTGAGCATGCATTTATTATCCTTTGCTGCATATCTTCCGGTGTCGTTGGGGCAGTACGGTACACTTTCTCTTTCATTGAACCCCACAAAAAATAATCTAGAGGGGTCAAATCTGGAGAACGAGCAGGCCAAGATGTAGGTCCGCCCCGTCCTATCCAGCGACCGCTGTAATCCCTGTTTAATATTTCTCGAGCCGCATGTGAATAATGAGCTGGACACCCATCATGTTGGTACCACATTGTGGCTCGCCGCTCTAAGGGTACATCTTCAAGTAGTGTGGGTAACACATTGTGTAGAAAGTCGCTATACTTATTACCATCTAAATTGCCAATAATAAAGAAAGGTCCAATTATTTTCGTACCAATAATCCCACACCAGACGTTGACATTCCATGGACGTTGCCGGTCTACTTGTAACAATTTTGGATTTTTTGAGATGTCTTGGCTTCTCCACTTCAGACAATTATTAATCTCTCCACAAGGACTAGTATCTTTCCTGATCGTTGGAACACAACTAGAGTATTTCCTGTCCACAATAAAGAAGATCGTACGTCACTTTCTAACTGCAGCCCTATATCTGTTGTTTCTAAGCTATCCAAGGTTTATGAGAGAGTTTTTTACACGTCCATATACCAGCAACACTCATTCTTTTATTTCACCTGACCCGTTTCATATCTGATCGATTAACAATTACAAATTTCGCTACAATGGCACAGTATGTGGGAGAAGTACTTGATACAAGCTGAAGAGTTGATGTAATATATACTGACTTGTCAAAAGGCTTTAACTTGATTAATCACGAAATTCTGCTATGCAAATTAACTTCTCTTGGATTCGTCCCCTCCTCCCTTAACTGGCTTCGTTCTTACCTAGCACAAAGACGGTGTTATGTGAAGTACAATGTTTCGGGCGACTTCATTCTGATTTCTAGTGTACCTCAGGGATCGAACCTTGGACCTATATTATTTCTGCTATTCATAAATGATCTATTATTAAAAATCGATTGTCCGATTCTTATGTACGCTGATGACATCAAGATATTTTCTGAGATCACCTCTACTAGAAATGAACTTAAACATATTCCATCAGTGGTGTGACACGTATAAGCTAAAACTAAATATCAAAAAGATACGTTGTGTAGTGACCAATTCGCGCTCAGTGCAAGTTTATTCCACATCTTATAAAATTAGTGGCAGTGAGTTGGGATCAATTTAAGGAAATTAAGGATCTTGGTGTGATATTCGATTCCACCTTCAAATCGCATTTAACTTATATGTCGTGAAGCGTATAAGTCGTTTCGATTTTTAATGCGTATTTTCAAACACTTCATAAACATCCCTTATTTAAATCCATTTATTTTGCCTATGTAATAAGCAAAATTGAATACGCATGCTGGTACTCTCTTTATGCTTCGGACATGGTAGATATGGATCGTGTTCATCGAAAATTCGTGAAATTTCTTTCCTTTAAACTGGATGGAGTTTATCCGGAAAGAGGCGTCTCGCAGAATGACCTTCTGTCTAATCATGGTATGCTACCCTTTAGAACGAGAAGGGAGGAGATCTGCACGAAATTTTTATTGAAACTTCTGGGGAATCACGTCGATTGTCCTTTCCTGCTGTAGCGTATGTCTTTCCTTGTGCCGAAATTGAGTGCGAGATACGAGTCCACATTCATTGTTCCATTTGCGAGAACGAATATTGCGAAAGGGCTGCCAAGTTACCCTCTTTCCAAACTGAGTAACCAAGTGCTGGATTATGTACACTGACTTAACTAAAAACAATTTTTTTCATTCTTTACATTTGACTCAACAAACTATTGATCTTTAGTTTACAATATATCGCTTTGAGTAAATATTATTACACGGAAGAAATTATATTCTTGACTGAGCAACAGAACGGTTTACCACTATTGAAAAGAATTATTTCTTTATTTATCAATGCTTCAACTCAATACATATATCTTCTATTTAAAGAAACCTTTCTCTCTATGTGCGATTGCAAGAAGCTGCCCAATTGTTTTTCAAAACGGGTCACAGTATAATCAATAATATCGAATGCACTAGAAAGAAAAAAGAAGAAAACATACATGAAGTGACGACACCTTAAAAACATGTGTCAGTCTAAATGAAATCGTATCAGAATGTGTTCCTCGCTCTAAACAACAAATCATCGGCTGTTGAGTTTGTTTAGACAATCTTTTCTCTTTTGCCTTGTTTATATCATCAACTTAAATTAACATTTGTTAATGGCAACGTAGAATACCAATACTACGTTAGTATGATTCTACAAATAGGTTACAAATGCTCTAACTAGATTTACTAGGACTGTCTACAAGGAGACATACAACCTCTAAGTTTGCTTTCAACCTTTAAATATTCAGTGATGAAATTGTCTTGCTTACAATCGCAATTTCAAACTTCTAATGTATTCTGTTAAACCTTGTTGTCTTCTAAACTTGGCATAAACATATGTAAACAGCAAAGTTATGCTACGATCCCATTTCATTTGCGAGCGCAAGAGGTAATCTGTTTATCATCTAATACTGTCTTGCCTTACATCCATACTCTAACAACCAGATTTAATTTGATCTCACAAGGAGTAGGCAAGAACTGCGAAACACAAAATTAAATGAGTCGTATATCATTTGAAAGAGGGAGTTAAGAGTAGAAAAACTGTAAACGGGTTTGAGTGCATGGGCCTTAATTTTTGAGATATGAAGAATTTTATTTAAAAACATTAACGCCTGTAGCTTAAGAAGAATTATATGTACACAACTGATTGGTGGCTGTGTAGCCCAATTAGTTGAGCGCACGGATTACGAATTTTACCAGGAAGTGGACTAGGTTCGAGCCCATCCTGGGGACATTATTTTTCTATTATCACTATTCATTTTTTTTTATTTTTATTCGTAATATATGTGATTACTAATAATCACAAATAACATATACAACTTTCACACACAACATTGGAAAAAAAAACAATTATAATACAATGCAATAATTATTTATTAATAAATAAAAGAAAGAAAATGAGGTACGAAATCGTCGCACACGCGAACTTTTGTAGATATTTTGTATGTTAATAGTTCCTTGGTTTTCTAGCTCTTTTTTGTAAATAATAGTAATGAAAATAATATGTATGCACGAAACGCGTCTGCTAATAATGATTGTTGCTTATCAAATTTTATAATAAAGATATATGTAAAACTTTTCGGTTTTAACAAACCGAATACTAATCAGGTTATAAATCCATTAACGTGCTATATACACGCTTTCTTTCTTAAGTTACAAGCATTAATAGTTTTTTAACATTGTCTAAAATTAAAAAAAAAGAAAACAGCACAGAAAAGTGCTTAAAACTTGTTAAAGATTAATCGCAGAGAAGTTGCTCGGTATTTATTTTCTAACCAACTCATTTTTTTTATTGCATTCCCAGAGGTTTTACTTTTCTATGCTGTTCCATATTTTTTTTAATGTCATAATATTTATAGCTACATATAAATACATTATATATTCTTTACAAATTTTCGAAGGAAATCAATTTTGTAACTGTAAATTGTAGAATAGTAGTAATGAGTTACATTATAATAAAGAACCTATAAGAGAAAATGCATTAGAGTTACTTCTTTGTTTCTATATGTTAAGAAATACTGATGATTTGTGAACTCTTACTTTATCACAAATAGGTACTAAAATAAGAATAGAATTGTCGGTTAGTATGATATGATACAAAAGGCCAAGAGGCTGCAACGTTTATGGAATTCATAATTTCATCAGTGATGCGATTTCTTTTTCGGATAGATATCGCACTGCACGACGATTTGAAATTTTATATTCTTTCATAAATCTGACATCCACCTGAAGATGCAACAAATCGAAAAATGCAATTATTTTCTGTATCCTCATAAAATTTGGCAACGGCAGCCATAACCCACATCTGCAATTGCCATCTTGTAACAAGCTGTTTTGTACTACGTGTTTCAACAAATTGATTATAAACATAATTTTTAATCCGAAATACTTTGTCACTATATGTACCACCTGCCAAAGCATCTCCAAAGTTCACCTGTGCGACGATTTCGTACATCATTTTCTTTCTTTTATTTATTAATAAATAATTATTGCATTGTATTATAATTGTTTTTTTTTTCCAATGTTGTGTGTGAAAGTTGTATATGTTATTTGTGATTATTAGTAATCACATATATTACGAATAAAAATAAAAAAAAATGAATACTGATAATAGAAAAATAATGTCCCCAGGATGGGCTCGAACCTAGTCCACTTCCTGGTAAAATTCGTAATCCGTGCGCTCAACTAATTGGGCTACACAGACACCAATCAGTTGTGTACATATAATTCTTCTTAAGCTACAGGCGTTAATGTTTTTAAATAAAATTCTTCATATCTCAAAAATTAAGGCCCATGCACTCAAACCCATTTACAGTTTTTATACACTTAATATCCTCTTTCGAATAATATATGACTCATTTAATTTTGTGTTTCGCAGTTCTTGCCTACTCCTTGTCAGTAGTAAGGCGGCGTTGGTAGACATAAAACATACGCCCGAAACGTAATCAGCTTGGTTTATACATAGACGTTTCGTGTAGCATTTTAAGTTCGACATCTATATCCTAAGTGATCCCCTCGTGATTAATTTCCAAATTATTCAGTTATATTTACATTAGATTTTGGAAAGGAAACGTTAATATATATTGTTCGCTTCAGACATGTTATGAATAATTACTGGGTTAATGTTTATATATGCTTGAGTTACATTTTACAGCAGGAAGTACATTACACAATACTCCTTCGGCATTACTAACTTGTTCCCAAACTATTGTTTACTTTATGAAAACGTGAAATTACAAAATTACAGCACAAGCATATCAGAAAAGAACCGCAAAAAATGTTAGTGCATAAACTCGAAACAAAATCGTAAAAGAAACTAACTAGTGCCATACATAAAAAAAAAAAACATCAAATTGATGTTAAGTGAAACATGAGCAAGAAAGAAGACACAAATAAAACAGACATGAGGAATCCAGAACCAACTTTAAGTGAGAACAAAAAACAAGCGGTTTTGGCCAAAGCAAGAGCAAAATTCTTGTCGGCTGTTAGATCGAACAAATTGGATCGAGAGAAGGAAAAGAAATCCAGGACGCAATCCACCATCGACTATATCTTGAAACCTTGCCCGGGTACACCGAAACACGATAAGAATCAAATTATCACCAATGCAAATACAACGAATCAAACGCAACAACAAAATGGGAATCATCCAATTCAACAGAACGGGCATACGAATTTGAAGCGGTCTTCCTCACTGCAAAAGCAGCATTCTGTCGGCTCATATCCCTTGGTGAATGGTACGAACGAAGACGAGGAAATTGCCAATGGGATCAGCAGATTGCGTCCGGCGACTGTTTGCGTCGATAAACTGAACGACGAAGCGAGACAAACCGCAGCCTTAGCTCTGGAACGACCCAGGAAGAAGTTATCGTTTCGCGAGCCGGAAATCATGGGATATCCGATACAAGTGAATAAAGATACTTTGCCTAGAAAGGGAGGTAGGAAAGCGTTCACGCCGGAAATGAGGAGGAACTTCAACAATAATTTCGACTACGTAAGGAAGGTGCCTAGTTTTGATTTGGAAGATCTAAATTTGGAGGTATTGTTTAGTAAATTCCAGCAGTAAAGAAATAATCGGGGTCTTTTAAGCTTTACTAAGCGTAATTTCTCTTTGTTACAGAGCCAAGCCATGCGGATAGTGAGGACTGTCGGACAAGCTTTCGAAGTATGCCACAAACTGTCGATTAATGCCCCTGAGAATGAGCATCTGGATTATGACGAGCAAGAAACTTTGACCCAAGATCTGGTTAGCGATAGACTGAGCGATGTGCCTAGTGATAAACCTAAGAAAGGTAAACGAATTTTATTTTGTCAAACTTATATAAGGTTGTATAATTTATACAAATTAGATTTTGCAAGCATTTTCCAGAAATTTTGTTATTGAATTTTTTTTTTATAAATTTTGCTTTTCAACTTTCACATGCTCTAGCACCTTCAGGGACAGGTAGAGTCAGATAAATAAAACTCATTAAGAAACAATAATATCTTGACCACATTCCGTCATAAATTGTCCCATTCCTTAGAAAATGTCGTCTTTTGAACAATTTGAATTAATTTAACAGAAGCTACTGTGAGCTCCGTTATCGTTAAACAACCTGTAGTTCGCCTACATCTTGATAGTTTTGTATTAGCAGAAAATCTTAAACAATAAGCCATGATTCTTTGCATTTTCTTTAAACGATGAATATTTTTCAAATGGAAATACATTTTCGAACTCTGTTAGATAAAATGATTGTGTTATAAGTTTGCGCTATTCAGGTATATTTTGAAAATCTGAATTATCGACGTACTATTAATGTATTCTAGTTTTTTTTCTTAAGCCATTATGGCCCATGCCCTTTATCTTTTAAAGCTTCAGAAGAAACTCCTCGTGAAAGATTTCACATAATGAGAGTCACACCAAAAGAACGTTTTATTTATCTTTAAAATACCCTTAAGCCTTTCAACTAATTGAACTGCTAAAAGTGCACCACATAACTGCAACCGTGGTAATCTCGTTTTCTTTAATGGAGCTACTCTAGATTTTGCTGCTAAAAGTGTAACTTATACTTCATTAACATTATCAAATGATTTTATGTATACACAATAACCATATATCTTTTCAGAAGCATCACAAAATGCATGCAATTCTATCGATAAAAAATCATTAATTAAAGCATGTCTAGGTATACAAATTTCATCGATTTTTTTTAAGATTATCTCTGAATTTCATCCATTTAGTGTAAGATTCTTCATTCCTTCAATTTATATTTGAATTTAATGTTGTCCCGAGAAATGGCTTTAAGGTTAGTGGGCAATGCATTAAAGGCTTGTATTGCTCTATATCTGGGACCATTCTCAAAAAATTTAGAAGAGTGCTTAGGAACAGAGTAGTTATTAAAAGATCGAGTCTGCATATTGTTATAAAAGTCTCTATTACGGATGAATATTTCATCGTTAACTGTCAAAAATATTATTAATTCATAGATATAGAGGCTAGGTAAAGTTAAAATTTTAAATTCACGGAACAGACCCCTGCACGGGGTATTGTGTGGAACACCACGCATCATCTGCAAAATAAAAATGCTGTTAAAATGAGTAGATGAACCCCAGAAAATCACGGCATAACGCAAACGTTACTCTACCTGAGCGAAATAAAAACCTTTTTAAAGAAATCATGGTAGCGCATTTTTTCAAAATATTAATTCCAAATAAGGCAGAGTTAAGCCTCTTACGGAGTTCCGAACAATGCACGTTCCATTTTAAATTTTTATCTACTATTAATCCCAAAAACTTTGTGGACTCGACTTGAGGTATTGATCCGCTGTTTAACTTCACATAGAGACTGTAGTTGTTACAGGTTTTAGAAAAATTGATTAACCCCTGTTTTTTTACTGTTAAGTATCAAATGGTTACTTGCACACCATGTGGACATGTTAACTATTATTTCGTTTAATTGAGAGCACACGCCAGAGACTGAAGTAGAGGACACAACGCAAGTTGTGTCATCCGCATACAGAGACGTAACACAATTTCCTAGCGATGCCGGCAGATCATTAACAAACAGCAAAAACAGGGTGGGCCCAAGTATGGAACCCTGCGGGACACCACTAACAATCCTGAACGGGCTCGAAATATGATCTTTACTGGTAGAGTCCATATTTCCAACTATAGCAGTTACATGATATCTGTTGGAAAGATATGATTTGAACAAATCTAGGGCAACACCACGGATGCCATAGCACTCCATTTTCCTCAATAATCGATTATGATCTAATACGTCAAATGCCTTAGCTAGATCGAAGAAAATGCCGGCAGTTATGCTACTTTGAAAATCTGCAGCAATTTGAAATAAGTATCTGGCAGCTAAGTAAGGTGCGCATGTCTTACCATATGTCACCGTTGACAATTCATAAATATCTAACGGTTTATATCACTACGCCAAATGATGCGTTGATACTGACGATCATCAAGATGTATCCATATTTTTGCAATATCCCCTGTAATAACATATCGATGCATTCGAAATCGTGCAATTATGTCAAAAATGTCATTTTGTAAAATTGGACCTATGTATAAACATGCTGCAAATCATTAAATGAAATGTCTTTTGAACCTTTGCATGATGTATCAAAAACTACACGCAATTTTGCTGTTTCACTTTCTCGTTTTGCACACCATGATGTGGTAAATACCATGCATTGATATGATGTTCTGTATGAACCATTTTCATATGACCCAAATCAATATATTCTTGTAAAAATTTATTGTATTCTGTTCTTAAATTAACATCTTTTTGCAACTTCCTTTCTAGCAACTCAAATCGTGATTTAGCAATATGATATGAATCACCTAATTTGTTTGGGTTGTCTTTAGTAGATATATCAGATCCTAAACCATTATGCTACGCTTTTCAAAATTATAGCTGCCTAAATGATATTCTTCTTTTGATCTGAGCTCAACACAGTTTTTGCACCTCTAAGAAAATATCTGAAACCTGTCTTGAATTCATTCCTCAATGATTCTCCCCAGTTCATCAAATTATTGCAGGTGAAAACCCGGACATGTGGCCAGTTAATATTTAAACGGTTTCCTCCTCATGGATCTTCCTCAATCTTAAATAGGTAATTGTATTTCTATAACGAATCAGAAAATCGCCTGAACCCCAATTCACACAAGCGGTATTAAGCCACGTTCACTTTTCAATATTTCTGCTTAACTGTGGAGGAATAAGCAGAGAATGTTTATTTCTATTCTGCATTCGAAACTGTTGCCCCTCTTGCCAAAAAGATTGATCGCGATGCGGTACTCAAATTTTATTATTGCAATCATTTCTTATTTCATACGTTACTCGAGATTACGTCAAACGTTCAGCTCGCAACTAATTGAATCGTTTCTACTACAATAAAAAAAAAATGAAAAATGATGTCCTCCGAAATCTTGGGTAACAATCAAGCGGCACGGTCTGTTTTTAGGAACGCGTTTCCAGAAATATCGCACCTCTTGACGTAAAGATGTTTCATATCATCGTCGTTTTGGGGACCATGCGACATCAAGTGTGCTTCTGTTGTAATGGTTCTATTATTAACTGTCCGCTGGTGTTATGATTTTTAATTATCTTTCGTTTGTTAATACAGTGTTTATGGATAAACTGAGGGTTACAACATTTTTTTTCTATCTTTGCAAAGTGAAAAGTTTTGGTGAACTTCTATTTTTTGCGAATATCTAGTAAATCATGCATTTCCTTAAATGGACAATGGTATTAAAGGTATTAATGGACAAAAGCGTATCTGCATTTTCCATTTATTAATCTCCATTTTACCCAACGCGTATCTCTTATGGTTTTTGAGATCCCCATAGAAATAATGAAAAGGCATTCACCCTATATAAGCCCACAAGAAGAAATTTCTGATTAGTAGCACTAATAATACTATTTGGTTTCCGGATTGAAACCGTGGCCTGGAACTGATGCTCTTGGCTAACGTTTTATCCTCACTTTTATGAGACATCTTCAGGGTTGCTGCTCCTGTCGCTGTTGGTCTGAAACTGGGAGATGGTTTACTATTTGGGTAACGTTTATGCTTCATTGGGAAACGACAGTTATGGTTGGATTGTTTAGAATTTATAAATATAATATAGAAGATACCCCTCGTGACTGTTAAGTTTATTAGGATTTTTATGAATTTCGATGAGCTCTCAGATTTTGCGTTTTGGTAATGAAGATATCGTGATAGGCTTTGGTCAGATTTGAATTGGATTACGCACAAGGCTTGAGGACAACGCTCATATTCTGCAAGATCGCTGATTGAGCTGTAATACCGCACTAGCACGAACGTTGGTAAACACCAGGAAAAAAAGAATCTCATAGTTTTGAGTTAGGTTCAAACGCGATTTTGATATGGTGTTCTCGCTATACAATTGCATATACACCTTGAATGCGGGGTAAATAGGCATTGTATTCATGTGGATTGATTTATATTTTGAATACATTGGATTTAGAATGGAGTTTTTGGATAGTTGTTCTTGGTTAGGGTTTCAATCAATCACTATGTTGGGAATTAAGGACTGTAAAAAAGAGTATCCAAGTGTGTGTTTCCAAATTACGTCAATACATAGAATTTTTTTTATATTCAGTGTTATATTTTTTATATAATCTAGATTTTAGATTGTCTTAGACACTTTACTCTGTACATATTCATAGAGATTAATTATTCTGTTTTGTTGTGGGTCCACGGTCATATTGAATATAAGTTTAGGATGTTGCAGAATATTAATTCTTCTCTATCATTTTTTATTTTGATCTGTTGACTACAACTTTATCATTTGGCACCATTTTCACGGTTCTGGATCCCAAAAATAACAATCCTAAGGTATTTCTGTACAGCGATTTCCAATTGTTACGAAAACTGTCACCTATTCCCCGCTTATGATATCGAACTGCGTTGCAGTGATAAAGAATTGTATTCTAGTCGACTGTCGTCTCCAAAATAGAAACAATGTGATAGTTTTTGGCACAAGTCGTGTCACCAAAATAGCGTCAAGCATTGTATTTATTCCTTTGGACTGTTGCAAAAGTAGAAACTGTCCCAATTGTTATTTCTGTTCATTGCGTTTTTCTCTTTCCGCAGTGCATATAAGAACTGTCAAAACAAGAACAAAAAATAAATCGTTATGAATACAAATTTTATTGATATAATATCTACACGTACGTCCAAAATTGCAATTTTAAAGGGGCTTAACTTCCGATTTTGACGAGATCGTGCTAAAAAAAAAAACAATATAAAAGAAGATTCTAGGAGGAATTTCCTGCAATTTTTAGCAGATTGTTTATCGAACCCCTAATGAATTACAGCCATTGTAACCTTAGATTTATTACCTGCGATTGTCGATATGGTCCAGCAATCCAAATAGCTATAAATTAACCCCGAAATCGACGCCGTAACGTCCAAAACACGTTAGCGCTAACCCCTTTCAAGCGCCAATTTGCACCGTCGGCATAGTTCGAAGCAAATCGAACCAAGATCTATTCATGCCAAATCGGGAGAGCTCACTTTGCTCCATGTATTCCCAGGCACTGGCCGTCATAAATCTTCTACGCTGCTGTGCTGTCTCGAATCAATTTTTCCGATCGTCTATTGTTTAAATCATTCAGTTTTTTAGCATTTACGACCTTTTCGTAGCCGTTTTACGATAACGAGAGAGCATATTTTTGTTCTTTGTTTTGTTTTTCCTTTTTTTTTTTGCGAAGCGCTCTCGTTTTATTTGAACAGTCGGTTGTTTTGTTGCGATGCGTCGTTCTCTTGTTTCGCGTTCAACACCTGCTTTTGTTGATGCCTACGGCCTACTATATGTATGTATTTAAATGAGGATCTTTCTGTACCATTTGTTCGGTTTTTTGCAGTTATTTTCCTGTTTTTCTGACTAAAATGGATGAGTTGTTGTGAGTATATACGGTGTTCCTTTTTCGAATTTTGGGATAATTAAAGTGTAGTAACGGCGTAGAGTTTTAAAACGGCAATGCTTGATGGAACACAATGTAAATATATTTTGAAAGGAAAGCAATTATTCTGAAAGCTTCTTGGAAGATTAAATACGAAACAGGTAGAAGTAGAATAGTACACTTTTTCAGAAAAAAAATACATTTTCTGTGAAAATATTTCACAAGTAAAATCCGTAATATAAAATGCTCCAATAGAATTCCCAACAATTTTAAAATAGAATAAAGATAGACTTGATAGAGCTAATAATATGTTTATTTAATTTTTTAGCCGTATGTGCAATTTATTTTTTAAAATAATGGGATGTATGGTATTTTCAAATTCTATAAAAAATATATAAGTTACATTATCCAAAGTTAAAATCAACAACAATATTTGTTTCGTAAACGGGACAGAATTACAATTATTTTAAAACAATTATTAAACAACAAAAGACGAAACACGAAAGACAAACAGCAACGTGCATTTATAAACGGATTTAAACTTACAATTTTTGTGTTGTGATATCGAGGTAAGTTGACAAATACGAATGTTATTTGCAAATGGTGGTACAAAAAGCATCAAAATGAAAAATACAAGGACAAAATGAAAGCTACAACAAGGGCGCGTATGTTTTTTTTAAGGCGGTTAAATTAGTAGAGGACTTATGATTTTGAATTCTACTCTTAAGATACTGTTTCGTTTGTCCAATGTATTTACCATCACAATCTCCACAAGGGATTGAGTATATTCCCATAAACAATCACACTATGTTCCTATTTCCTTTCACCACACAGGAAGTATTAGATATTATTGGACGACTGAAAGACAAGAATTCCACGGAACAAGTTGGCATACTGAATTCTGCAATCAAGGAAGTGAAGGGTGACATTGTTGATATTTTAGCACCTTTAATAAATTTACCTTTCACTAGTGGAATTTTTCCAACTGTGCTGAACACATCTATTATTGTGCCTATACATGGAAAAGGTGACACAAAATGTATATCCAACTACAGACCTATAGCGTTAACTTCTGTTGTTTGTAAAATCGTGGAATATTGTATGTTGGATCGTCTGAATTCTTTTCTAAAAAGATATGACATCATTTCCCACAGCCAACATGGTTTCGCGAAAGGAAAATCGCACAAAACAGCACTAATTGAGTATTACAATAAGATATTACAACACATAGAAAAACGTGCACCACCTTTTTGGATTTTTTGTGACTTACAGAGGGCCTTTGATTGTGTTCAGCATAATAAGTTACTGGATAAATTATATGCGTATGGTATTAAAGGTAATGTTTATGAATGATTTTCTTCGTATTTAAAAAATAGAGTACAGTGTGTAAAAATCACGTTTCGACAACATCTCATTGCCTACCAGTAGCAAGTGGGGTACCACAAGTGTCTGTACTTGGACCAGTTTTGTTCAATATGTACATCAACGATATTGGCCTTTTCCTATCTGACGCATTTCTTGTTATGTATGCCGATGATATTTCGTTATTGTTTACAACCCAGTATGAAGATACTACACAGTTGGCAAACAATTTACTGGAAAGTTTGTACATGTGGTTTGTGGCAAATGATTTGGTCATGATATCCTGTGATGGGTGGAGCCTGTGGCTTGAAAACTATAACAAAAATCCCAAAACAGTGTTATTCCACTAGTGATTTGGTGAAGAGCATATCTTCCAAGGTTTACCTTAGCCGAAAACACTATGTTTAACACTGCTCTTCACTTGTTTCTACTGAAGATGGCAACTTAGTTGCCGAAATACGTATTTAGATTTGTTATCTAATTTTGTGGTAAGGGATTTTTCACCTTTCTTTTGGGATTTTTGTTATATTTGGTCATGAGTCTTGAAAAAATTTTTGGTATTTCATACTCGGCAGAGGTATATCGAAAGACAATCTTTGCAGCTGCACGGTTATTCGCTATCTCGGAGTGAATCTACTACATTTTTGGGCGTTATACTAAATCAGAATCTCAGTTGGAAAGAATATTGTGATGCACTAGCCAAAAAAATTTCTGCCAAAACTTTTCTTTTTCCTAGCTTAAAATCGTGTGTATCTACCAGTACCTTAATAAAACTTTATATTACGCGGAAATTCAATCAAGAATTCAGTATGCTATTGTTCTGTGGGCGGCATACCCCCACTCTGAGGTGGTTTTCTTGGCGCAGAAAGCGATTGTCAGGGCTATTGCTGGTGCTAGAACTTCCGATTCATGCCGACCAATTTTTTGCAAAATATCGAATATTACCTCTGCCAAGTTTATATATCTTGGAAGTGTGTTGTTATATATATAAAAATAGATTAAAACTTAAAACAAAT
This sequence comes from Cetonia aurata, assembly GCA_949128085.1. Taxonomy (NCBI): domain Eukaryota; kingdom Metazoa; phylum Arthropoda; class Insecta; order Coleoptera; family Scarabaeidae; genus Cetonia; species Cetonia aurata. The sequence goes on along the minus strand of OX421882.1, from coordinate 70,673,608 downwards.
GCTGACATACACAAACATGATACCAGGACTAGAAATGATTTGCATAGGCCTGAATGTACTACGTTGCATTTAACAAGCTTGGGTCCCGAAAATTTAGGTATTAAAATTTTTAATAAAATCTGCGGGTAAATAATATAAATAATATTGGCAATTCCTAATAGAGATTTTCGAAAAACTGTAACAACTTTCTTGAAGCAGCATAATTTTTACTCTGTGAATGAATTCTTTAATTATTAGGTTGGGTTTGGGTTTGTTTACTTTGTTTTTCTTTTCCTTTATTGAATAATTTTTGTTAATTCTTAGTTAAATTGGTCATATTTTTCTGTTTATTTTTTTTTCTTCTTTTACTGTATTTTTGTTGACTTATTACATACACAAATTTGTCACAGTAACTAATAAACTATTATTACTATTATTATTATTAATTGAGACTTTTGTTTTGACTTGTTTGGGTATTTACAAGACAACATTAGGACCGATGTGACCACAAATGGCACGATTTGAATATTTTCATAGGTTAACTCTTATATGGAAATAACAAACAAAATTCTACAGTTAAGGTGAAAAAATCTAAACTATTTGAAATAAAATATTACACCCTTAAATTAGCAACGATTTTTACAGCAATATCACTATTTTAGGTGTTTGTATGATTTTCTAATCTTTAAGAATAAGTTAAACTGGCCACAAATGGTGCTTCTACCCTATATGGTTAATGATAATATACTAAGTATACTATATTACTGAATCTACGAATTCTACTTCATGAAAACACGCCATTTTTGAGTCGCAGCTCGCAAAAATCCTTTCAGAAAGATGTCAGTTTGATGTGTAATTAGTACAGCCTTTTCACCTTTTTTTAAATATGATTGTGTGCATATTTTGGCATTTAATTTGTCACTTCCCTTATCGTTGCCCATACTCAACATCTGCGCTTCGAAGAAATGCAGGTAAGACGCTAAGGTACACCGGCCAAAACATTGCGTTCATTGGCCGACCGTCTGATGTCGTCGAACCTGCGGGCTCACCATCCGTTCCTTGACCCATCTATCCATCGTCGTACACTGCACCGCCTATCTGTCCCTGTCCCGTTTAACGAGAACGTGCACCTCGTTTCAGAAGCCTAATCGCCGGCTTCTGTACGCGCGCCTGCTATTCTGGGCCGCGAATGACGTCAATGGTGTGCAAACGAACTAGATTCTACTCTTTTAGCTGCGTTGCGACAAAAGCGGGACACTGTTGCACCATCCACGTCTTTAAGTGGCCGAATCCTTAATCGCTTCTATCTCCTTGGAGGTATTTAAAGCTTATTAAGCCATTTAAAGTATCTGAAACTCTTTTTTTTCATATTTGTACGTAATCAGGAATCATTATCAACAACGTTTGAATTCTTTTCATCAATATTGACCAACATTGTCTATAATATAAGTCATAAAAACAAAAAAATATTAACTAAAGTGTCTTCTAATATAGTTCTGCCTAAAACCATTTCCATTCTCAACGTCGTTAACATCCCCTTCATTAAATTGGTTGTCTTCGTCAAAATCGTATTCTAAAATGACAATATTAAATACTTACTACCACAATAATATCAACATGAAATTTTACGTTCTATTTCTGGTTGGTTTTCTAAAATCACATTATGCAAAATGGTAACAGCAACTATTGCTGCTTTTGTTGTATCAATATTTTTGTACCTGTGTCATCACCATATGCACCTTTAGCCAAGTACAGTCGCCAAAACTTGTGTTTCAGGTGAAATAGGCAAACCACGATTGCTTACTGTACTTAAATTATCACGAATTAAATTTATAAAAATACTCGTTACATTTTTGGACATTCGATATTTTGTTTTAAATGATTATTCATTATACATTTCCAAAGGATTATGCCTTTCTGAATACAACTTTGGATTACGAACGAGCCTGAGATGAATTTCTGCTTCTTAAAATTCAACTAATTCATCTTGAATATCATTTAACTCATTAGCCATTTACTTTGTACTTAAATATAAGAGATGTTTATAAATGCTTGTCAAAGAGATTCTGTCAAAATCTTACAGGACATTCATTGCGCATGAACTTGTTAATATTTTACCCTATTGCCACACAGTTTCCTCTACTACCATTCTATTACTTAGTAACCACCATAAACACGACTATGAATGGCAATGGTTAGTAGGATTCTAATACGATCTTAGTGGCTACTAGCTAGTAGCCTACTAAGACCCTACTAGGGACTCGACTATGAATAAGGCTGTTGGTCTTTTTAATAACAATTTTTTTCAAAAAGTAAACATTTCCAAAGTAAAGCAATAAAATACAGATTTTATCAACAGTACAACAAAAGTTTGTCGAATTATTTTTACAATTTTACATTGTATGGGATTGTATTAGATTAAGTTTTATTAAAAACCCAAACGTCACATTATAATTTTAGTTAATATTATTATTAAAAAAGAAAACCAGAAAACTAAACAAATATGTGTATTTTATCAACGATGCAGACTCAATCAATAAACCGCAAAAATCCAAGTCTAAACGCGCACATTCGATCACAAAATGCCGGAAGCTTTCTCCAACATCTTCGGCATCCCAACAAAGTAACTAAAGAAGCAGCGTTACTCCACCGTTATGATTGACGATGTTCGTCAACGTTTACAGCATCTGGTTTCGAATCGACCGAAGCAATCCATCAGAAAAGTGTCGGAAGACGCATCGAAACCTGCAAATAAACAACGATGGAATTAAGCGATGAACGTATAATGGTAGAATAGGTTTTTTTCTTTCCTTATTTTTCCGTAATAGATAGTCTATTAAGTTCCGTAGATTAGGTTCCACTAGATTGTTGATTATTCGAATTGTGCGATGAGGACGAGAAATTGAGACCGATTTATATATAGTCGACTGGGTTCATGTATCTTTTCTGCAGTATATATTTATTACGCGCCTTTGCGTTGCTAGTAGTGCTATAAAGTGCACCTGGGATTGCTTATAAATAAATCTGGCTGGCGTTTATATACGCTAAAGATAGTATTTATAAAGGAGAGATTGAAGCATTGAACTACATATTATGTGTACTGATCTTTGTGAAATATAATACTCAGCTAAAAGTCGTAATTTGTATCTATTCGTGATACGCTGAGAGAAAAAATATGTCCACTCAAAGTTGTTGTCCCGGAAATCTTGTTTTTTACTTTTAATTTCCATGTACATTTGATGATGAACTGCTGGAGGTTCCACATCGTGCGATGACCGATACACGATAGCTAAAAACCTCTAGAGTTCGACCATCAACAATCAACGGCGAGTTTTACGCTAACTTATTGCAGCGTTTAAGTGATGAAATTCAGGAAAAAACGCCGCATTTGACGAAAAGGAAAGTGTTGTTTCATCAAGACAATGCGCCAGTTCACACATCCATTATTGCGATGGCCGAAATCAATGAATTAAAGTTCGAATTGCTTCATCACCCAGATTTAGCTCCCTCGGGTTATTTTCTATTTCCAAACTCGAAAAAATGACTCGGTGGTAAAAGATTTGCCATGAATGAAGAGTGGGGTCTGCCGTTGATGGCTACTTTAAGGAGCTAGACAGTTCTTACTATAAACAGGGTATCGAAGCGATTGAATATCGCTGGGAAAAGTGTATCGAGCTAAAAGGAGATTATGTTGAGAAATAAAGAAAATTTTTCCTAACTTTATTGCGTTTTCTTTGTTATGTCGGCGACAGGAGGTGTCCGCTTAACACATAGTAGCCTGTATATAATTAATCTGTATGTTTCCAGCAGGGATAAAGAATGACAAATGTGTTGAATGAATGTGTAAAGATGTGGACGAAGAATAACAGCCCGAGAACTCCTATTTGTCGCGTTTTTCTGCCCATATTCAAACAGCGTATGCTTTCGTTTGTTCACTTACTTCAGAATTATTATTATTAGAAACCGTTTTCACAGCACCTTCGCACCTTAAATCCGCTGATTACTAATATACATACATATATACTAACACAGCTTACCTTACGTTAAAAATACACACATACATTATTAGATTATCTGACATGTTTAACTACTACGTCAACCATTTTTAGTGTAAATTCTTCTTCTATATATTCTCTATAAATAAACCAGAATGGCCTAAAAGCGTAAGTAAGCCTTATTCACGGCGCTAAAGTTAAAGTATCGCCGCCATCATCCTGAAGAGTTCCGTTGCACAGAAAGTACCGACCAAACGAACCGGCTCACTCATCCATCGGAAGTTATAAATAATCAAGTCTCGTGCAAAATTAGCGTATATATTGCTTATATCATTTTCTTGCGGTCGAAAATATCGCGCAATCCCACCCACGAAATCCAGAGGAAGATACAAAGGAAGAATTTTCCGGTGTGCTGTTCGTGCTCAGTGTACGTAACCGAAGAGGGAATAGTGATCGGTGTCTGTGTTCTTGTCGACTTGTATTCGGTCTGTGCGTCAGTGATTCTCGAAAGGATATTCTGCAAGTATTTCTTATATATATGTATAATTGTTTATTGAACGGTTTTAGTATCATTCGGTTCGCTTATGATAAGTTATTTTACAAAATAGATTATATAAAAGATTAAGGGTCTAAGGTTGGTGACTTGAGGAACCCCAGAAGAAAAGGAATATCCCTTATACTTACTTATGCTCTTCATTACAACATAGATAAGTTATCTTTTCTTTCATTTTCGCGTTCACAAAGACCATATAATATATGAGGCCATGCAGAGCTTCCACTCCCTTTGATTTGTTGATTAGTCGAAGAAGTACCAGCTGGACTATGTTGGGAAATCAGATAAATAAAGATGCAGCTAAGCAATGTATACAATACAACTCCTTTATTAAATATCTAAGCTTTTGTCAACATTTTTAGCTTCATCAGAGAATTCTACAATTAATTAAAAAAGAAAAGTAGAGTAGGGATGTAAACATACACCTCTTAGCCGTGCTCCATTCCAATCTAATATCATTTCTGGCATACCCTGTCATAAATGCCATGCAGTATACTTAGTCCTGTCATAAGTTCTGTCCCTTGTGCAAATGTTTGTACATTAAAGAAAAATAAAACAAAGAGAAATAAAGTTACTGGTAGTTATTACCTACTTTACAGAGAACTTAAAAGTGAAAAATTATTCAAAATGTTCCCCCTTTAATGCCTCGATATTGCAGTGAGGTTTTGGAGCAGGGCTTCTCCTCTAAAGCATTCCATAGGTGGTAGTCCAAAGAATTGAGATGTGGACTTCTAACCCACGCTGTGTGGACTTTGCCTCGTGGGCCGGTGCGGAATCTTGCTGGAAGACCCAATGCTTTCCTACGAAAAAGGAGCGCTTTACTGCCTTTTCCAAAATATCAGTTTGGTGGTACGCGCACCTGTTTTGACTCCTTGCTCGCAGAAATGCAGTTGAGTGACACCGTCATGCACGACTCTATACCAAACCATCACCATAGCAGGATGATGACCTCTTTCTATCTTCCCAATTTTTTCTGCAGCTTCTTTGGAACTGCTAGAATTTTGCCAATTTAATTTTCTTCAACTTTGGAAATCTTTTTATCAGTGAAAAGGATTTGCCGATGCATTCCGTTTGCGTATCGCTGAACTAACGCTTTTGACCTGGTCTCACTGATGTTACGTAGAGCTGTCGCCAATCGCTGTCCCCTGATTCTCTGATAAGCACCAAGACCCAAGTCTTGTTTAATAATCGAGGACATTGTTGAAGGAGGTATTTTCACCTCACGGGCCATAATCTTCTGTTTTCGGGGGGGATTTCTGCGAATTCATACAGCAACTGCTTTTACGACTGCTCCAACAGTCTGAAACTAGGACCCCGTCTGACCACTTCTTGCTCTGTCCTCGACAGAGGAGATCTCAATGTATCGTTTCACTACCCGATAAATTTTTTTGATAGTTTTAACGGCTTTAATATGTTGAATATTTCCGTTGCAGATTTATCACAACAGCGATACGGTTTTCTTTTTTATACTCCATGTTTTCTGCTCAACATATCGAGACGAACTGAGTTCCTTTGCATTGCATGAATACTCACTGATAACTACGCCATAAAACAACAACCTGTCGACACTTGCAAACATCCCAGACGGAGCTAATGGCGGATAACTTATATATAGACCAAAGTTCCCAGTACTTGCATCAACGCTTACAACAACACAAGCAAAACTGCACCGACCAAAAAAATAAATCATAGTGCCCTAGTAGATCACTGTCTTAGTTTTGGTCATTCCTTTGAGTTTGACGGAGCTTCTATCCTCGCTCAAAAACGCCATTTTTGGAGATGTATTACCTAAATAAAAACAACAACTTTATATTAACTTTAGAACAGATATATGGATAATCTCAGTAATGATGATGTATGATATGTTTCCTAAGCATGCTCTGCCAATTTTGATTTCTTTGTTTCGCCTTTCCTGTAGATTTTTTTTAGTTTTCTTCTATTATTTTGGGCGCTCTGCTTGTTTCATCAATGTATGAGCGCCCACATTCACATGGAATGCTGTACACACAGTTTTTGGTTCGTTGGTTTACGTTGTCCGTTTCAATTCTAGTTAACCTTGGTATATTGGAGGTTCTTATCGCCGTTCTGATGTCGTATAGATTGCTTATCCGTCCGATTTTTTTCCGATAGGTCCTTTATCTATGAAAATGTTGCGCTGATCTTGACATCAATGTCATGTCTGGTCGCTTTTGTTCTCAGATTTCTAGTTTTAGACAACATATCTTCCAGGTATCCATTCATTCTGGGTGTCTCGGTGATAGTTCGAATTTCTTTATTTGTGTTAGTCGAAGCAGAACATATGATTTTTACTCTGTCATACAGACACTTTGCAACTGCTATTTTTATGGGTTGGGGGTTATTGATTGATAATGTAGGTACTGTGCTGTGTAAATTGGTTTTCTGAACACACTGGCTTTTATGTTTTAATCTCTCATTTTCTGGACTTCCAATTTCATGGTGAACCTAATTGAAGGTTCTATGATGTTAATGTGTGCAAGATATTCCTCCAGAGTATTTAGATAATGTGACCGTATGGCAAAAGTGTCGTCAACGTATCTGAGCTACAACCTTGACTTGAGATGATGTGTTTTTTATTGCTGTTTGCTCAAACTCTTCCATATATATGTTGCTCAGAATTGACAACAGATGGTAGCCCATCCTCAAAACTCTTCTTTGTAAAATTTGTTCCCTATCTGCAAGTACGTTGTTTCTCTACGATCTCAGAAGTAATATACGCAAAAGGCAATTTACCCGAGGAGATGCGTATAATTCCATAGCCAACAATGGAATTAACAAGTAATAGTCCTTATCAGGGCTACCCCGATGATGATAAATAGAACCACTGACGATACGTCAGATTTCCAAAATCCAACAGACACCAACAGAGTTTTTATTGTTATTTTTATTTATATCTGTTTTCTGATATTGGTTTAGCATAGGAAAGCTTATTCCTACTTTTCCCTATGTTAAACCAATACCAATTTGACTACCAATTTATATTTCATACAAACAATACAATCACCGTTTAGTAAATAAACCAGATATAAATATAACAATAAAAATACCATTTGCTATGTGTTTTATTTTTGAACGTTAATATACCATACATATAACAATGTCCCTAAAAATTTTTGAAATGTTAAAGTAATACCAACATATCTTTCCAAGTTTGTTTACGAAGAAATTATTGCAAGTAAAATATCGGAAACGGGTATTCGCGCTACGCGTGGTGGATAATCGTTTTCTGACGGGAAATACGAACAGGCAGCTGTAGGATCTGCCGGAAGATAAATATTTTGCTGTTAATGAATGGTTTTAGGCGTGTGTTTCATGGGTTTTTTTGGAAACCATTAACACGTAAACATCAAGAATGCTCTGTGTTCGACCTACATACACAAAAAACATTTATTCTATCTTATCCTACAGGTTTTAAAACAGCTCTGAATGACCCATTTCCTAACGGAACCGTTTTAATGACAGCTCGTAATTAAACGTAAAATCATCCTGGCGCAAGATGAAAAATACTACTCCCCCCCCCCCCCCCCCCCCCATGTTTCTGATTCGACTCGCGTTCGTCTTCTGACACCTCCGATAAAATCCGGATTTTTTTACGCTAATACTCACAAATGGACGCGATTTATAAAAGAAAAGAATCATATATTACAACATCGTGTTCATACATCACTGTTACACGGTCAAGATAATAATTTTTTCTAGTATTTTTAGCTCTGGTTATATGTATTGGAGTGATAGAGGAGAGTTCGCAAGGAATCCAAGGTTCGGTCGTTTATTTCGGGTGGTTTTCGAAGGCGATTTATGCCGCGATTTTTCACGGTTAACCGATAATATTCATCGAAGCGAGAATATTGAATGTGATGCGTGAACTTGTGGTTATATACAGGGATGTTATAATGGCCCCGGATGCAACGAATTTTTCAAGTAGATTCTCAAATTCTGATACGTTCGGATGACGTCTATCATCTTTGTAGAGATTCGAAGCCAACATCGGATTAAATAGCGTTTTTTTGTTGTTTATTTTAATTTTAATTTGAGGATTGACTAGTTACACCAGAGATATACAGAATGATTTTAAAATACACGTGGAAACAAAAATATCAAAATTATAAAGGCAAAAACCAATAGTGTGTTCATAATTATTTATGAACGAAAAAGAGTAAAGGCGATCTTATTTTAAAAAAGCGCGCAACTGTTGAGAACTGCGGTAATGCGTTGAACTAGATTCGTTTCGGTTTACTACATGTGTTTACTATAAGGTTATCGATGACCTAACACGTCGAAGCTAGTAAGCATTGAGAGCCTGCAACAATATTTATGAGTATGTAACTTTCTAGTTTTTCTACAAGTGAATTTAGTAGGCAAATTTCATTTTAAATAGTAATTCAGAATCTAACCGGGTTACAATAGAAATGTAATGCTACTGGATATTATTTGTCACAATGGCGTTTGTTATAATGCCAGTGATTCAACGTACCAGCATTACAAGTCATTGTGGCACGTGTTTTTTATAGTATTTTTTTTTCTCTAATTTGCACATTAATGAGGCAAGAGTTCCGTATAGGTGGCACCGATTTGGTGATTTGTATGCACATGAACGGATAGAGCCAGCCTTCCTGAGTCCAAAATGGCCAATCATTTTTTGAGCAAATAAAAAAAAAAGTACTAAAAACTGTGACTGAAAAGTGCTATTTCTAGGTTATGTTCGACGTGGTTTTAACATTTATAAGGGGTAGTAGTGGTCATGTGGAAGAAAAAGTTACTAAAGTTTTACGAAAATAAAATAAAATAATATCTGTTTTTACGTTTCCCAAAAAGATGTGCACGCTATTAATAGAATTTTCGGAATGACCAACACAAACACAATAAAATACCTATCGAAGTCTACCAAATTTTACGTGTGCGGTTTATCGATTTCTGTTATCACAGCGTGGCAGCACTGCTCTAATGGCATGTGGATTTTCATCGGCCCACAAATAAGAATTATGCACACTAAAAGTACCTGCTCTGGTAAACAATGACTCTTCTGTAGTGAGCAAGACATTTAGGAAGTCTGAGCAGCTGCTGACAAAGCGCTATTCTTCGTAGCGAATCTTAAAGATGCAAGGCTTGGACGCTGTTTCGTTCGTTAGTCGAACAAGACTAAGCATTTCTTCGACCTTTTCGGCCCCGAACGGCTGATCCAAACCCTTGACCGTATCTTATTAACGAGCATGCTGACAAACAAACACATCATCTGTTAACGTTTACGGCGTGAATATGATATAGTACAGGTGATTATTTTGCAAAACTCATTCATATCATACTTCAATAGCTGTCATTATAGTAAAGCATTTTAGGTGATTAGCGATTATGGTAAATTTGACTACTCCTTTCTGTCTGCACATCCATTTATAAAATGTTTTAGGAAAGTAAAAGAAAAGAGAGCGGAGACGGAAGCTGTGACGTAAAAATATTCCCATATGTCACAACGTCACAATAATAACAATCGCGCCAGTATAGTTTACTATTTCAACAATAATAAAATCCTCAATTGGCCCGCATTCAAATTGCCACCTAGACGTGGTTTATTTTTAAATGTGATATTCGCAGCTGGCCTAACGCCTAAAAATGCTTTGTAGTCGCCCTCGTAAATCGGAAAACGTCTCTATATTATCGTCATTTTAATAGTTCGAAGATTCTAACGTCACAAATGAGATGCGTGTAGGTGTATATGCAGAGTAGGGTCCGGTTAGATAATATATGGGCTCGCATACTTCCGCCCCGTGATAGATTTTTTTTTGGAATATTGACAGAAGATTATGTCGAACTATTTTTTCAGTGTAACTATGAAAGAAATTTGGGAAATATATACAGGGTGAGACGTCTAAACCGTCGATTAGCGATAAATTAGGAATTATTACTAGTTAAATTTTTATTTTGAGGTTCTTAATATTGGTATTTTAAATAAAAATGTTGGCAACACTGAACTACTTCCGGTTATACCGGAAACGACTGTCACATTATTAAAAATAAGTTTTGTTAAGGCTTTCCTATACCTTTGATAGTTTTCGAGAACAACGGATTTCTCATGGATTTCGACGTTTTATCAACAACGGAATAACAAAATCTATAACAAAAAAAATATTTCAATTAGGAGGTTGAAATTTAGTAGTTAGATACCCAGTACGTTGTAGTATTGTACAAAGTTAAAATAATCCTAAAATTAATAATACAGGGTGATACAAAAGGTTATCGAACTCACTTATTTGAAATTGAACATCCTGTATATTATTAATGAATACGATTTGTCTGGTTAACAATACTAAAAGGCATCCAAAAGCAGCTATTACTAGCGTGGACGTCTCTAGCCGGTATGTTTTGTTACAAGGGATCCGATCGTAGACCGCGAATAGGTGCCGGAGTATTTTGAAGGAGCGTAGACGGTCGGTCGTCTGGTACTAGGGGTATCCCCGTTCGTCGTTAAAAGCGGGAAAACGCGTAAACCTTTTCTGAAATTTCGAGAAGGGTCGGATTATGTAATATTGCCGGTAATCAGCAGGTTGCCGTGCACCGAACATCAAAATATCGAAACCTTGAACGACGACGAATTTGCACAAAGGGGATCGAAGAAATGGTAAAACATTATTAATTAACATTATAATTAATGTAATAACCATTATTCTGAAGACGTCGGTTACCAAGTATGTAAATTATCCATAGTTGACGGATATCTAAAGCAGATAAGAATTTTGTGTTTTCTTCTATTGTTTTAGTGTTACAGCGAAAAATAATGATGATACAGTATGTGTAATTTGTAATTAAGAAAAATGAATATAAAGGCTGTACCGACGATCCCAAACCAATCACAGGTGTAGACGGGAGTTAGCGAAGAGTGGTACGGTATAGGGGGTCTGCTGAGGTGATCGTAATAGGGATCAAACCAACGACTGCGAGTCTTTTTACAAGTGGGAGGGGTTTAGCGGGTCTTCTGAGGTGGGTCGTAATCCGTTATCATATCGACGACTGCGAGACGCTAAGCGTTGATTCTTTTTACAACTGAGAGGCAGGAATTAAGAAAAAGGAATAGACAGGGTGTGCCGACAATCCCAAACCACAGGTGTGTACGAGGATTAGTGGAGGGTGATGCGGTTTAGCCGGTCCGCCGTATTGGGACATAATCCGTCATCAAGCGACTATTTAATTGGCTGGGTGAACGGTCCGAAGTTTACTAGTTCTTCTCAAGATATAATTAGGATTCACCATATTGTTTGCAAGCATCTATCGGAAAATGAATAGACAGAAGCTTCTGGTAAATAATGAAAACATCTAAATAGATGTGTTGGCGTAGTTTTCTACATGTCCCAATGCGTCATTGCGAGATTGTCAAAGACGTTTGAGAACATCTACTACTTCTATTGGAAGGATACTAAGTTTAATTGGAAACCTAACTCTAAGCAAACCGTTCAACATTTGGGGGTGAAACATTTCAATTAGCCGGCTGAATTTCCCGAATGGTTTTTCGTGATGTGTCAAGATGATCTTCACTTTACAACCAAAAGCATATGGTGCAATGAAGCGAAATTTGCTCACTCGTCTATTTCAAACTAGAGATTAGACGTTTCTATCGAGGAATGTCAATAAATTCTCAATATTTCGCTAATAGACGATTTAGACGCCGCGCCGCACCCTGTATATATACATAAGAAAAAGTGATATTTTACGACGACCTCACATATTAACAAAAATTACTATCCAAACGAAATAAAAACAGACGATAAACATGCAATATTTATTTTGGCACGATCGTCGGAAGCTATACAATCTTCCTGACTGTTGTTTTGAGGCAGATCTGCTCTGTCCCACTCCAATCGATATTCAAACGAGATTAAGAAAATACATAAGTTAAGGGTCACTTACATAGGCAGAATTGAACTTTGTAAGGCTCAAAAACAACCACGAAAAATATGTTTTTAGTATGTTCACGCTGACAGTTCTTATCAACTGTAAATTACTGGCAAAATGTGTATTTTTTTGCGTTTTTCCTTTTTTTTTAATCAAAGCGAAAATATATACATAATCATTTACTTGTCATTTTCCTTGCAAAATTTTTCTCATTTACCAACACACTATCTAGTGTGATTTTATGTGGTTTCCGTTTGAATGTTATTGTGACAAGTCGTCAAATAAATGAAAACTTGCATTCAACAATATCTGTTGTTTAGAACGTACTTATGAGTTTATAATCTATTTTTTTTTTTTTTGATAAAAGATATTAATCAGATTCATGAAAAATACATAATGGATAATAGATGATAGTTACTATATGTTTTTTGTCGCTTACATAAAAAGGTAATAATATAATAAGATAAATTATTTCTATCCGTTGGCTTATTCGAATAAATTTTTGCCCAACTCATGTAGACATGTAGTAAAGTGAGGCCCATGAATTAGAACACTCAGTATTTGAGAGAAATATGAATCAATTTCCTTCATTTTTTTTTTTTTTTTGTTGTGGGAGCCGCCTGATATGCAATCTCCGGAAATACTGCAGTCTCTGGGCCCTTTGTATTTAATCTCCCATTTCTTTTATCCATTGAATCATTTCAGCCTTTTCAGTATCCTAGTGCCCTGTACTAATCTGTATAGATCTCTGGATAGTCTATCGAAGTAATCCTTTGGGTTCATTTTTGGCTTGCCAAAAATTGTACGTATTTTCGCATCCAGAGCCTCGCATTCACATAGGATGTGGTATTCGATCTTTGTCATTCAGTATAGATCTCAATTTTCTATAGTTGTCCTTTCAGTGCGAAGATGATGCTTACTGAGGTTTAGTAGTTTTTCGGTCCTTTTTTTTGATCGTCTCTTGATAAAGGTTTTGCCATGAATTTGTCTAGTTGTATTCTTCCAGTGTTTTTCGTGTCTCTATTTGACCCAAATCCTTACCCGCTCTCGTGCTGTTTCTCGACACTTCTAGAACAGTTCTGAGTCTCTCTGCTTCTCCCATCGGCTTTTTCGTTAAAAATGACAATATTATCGGCGTATCCCAAAGTTTTGTGTCCTTCGACCAGGTTCCACAGCAGAGGGGATAACACCCCTCCCTGCGGGCATCTCCTCTCGACCCAAGCTACCAGTGTTTCTCTCATGATGGTCGTGTAAACTAATCTCCCTCTAAGCATGCAATCTATCCATCTGTTCCAACTTATTTCATCGATCCCTCTCTTTCTCGATGCTTTGGAATGTGCACAAAAGCACCTCTTTAGTTGGCAGAACATGCTCAACTCGCTGTGCAAGCTGATGTAAGGCAGTCTCTGTGGATTTTCCTGCTTGATATGCATACTGGTCTTGGTATAGTGGCCGGTATGGCAATACATCCCAAATGTATCTGAATAGCAGTTTTTCAGGAGTCTTTAGCATAAATGAATCACTTAATTGAGAAACCCGACAAATCCACCACATGGTTTTTTTGACATTTTACGAAATATCCATTTCTAATAGCAAGGCGCATGGTTTGGTTTATAAATCCTACAAATCCATGCGCTCTCCTGCACAATAACCGCCATTGAATATTGTGTTTACTTTCAAAACCCGACATGTCCAGGATATGACGGGTTTCACAAACAAACTCGCAGCGCTTGCCGCGTTTTAAGAATAATAACGTTCTAGAGCTTGTCAAAAAATGGATGAAGTTAATACTAGTCAAAATAAGCGTAAAAAAGGTGTCAAAAGTGTCATATGGCAGTGTGAGCGAATTAAAAAAGCGAGAATAAAAGGTGATGAATATATCAATTATAAAGGAAAAGTTATTCCTAAAAAGGAAATGAGATTAAACTGCAAGTAAGTAAACTTAACCTAAAAACTGGAAACGATATCTTAAACCAGGTATTTTTTAGTTGTCGCAGTAAATGTTTAGACAAGTTATCAGAGGAGACGAAGAAAGAAGTCTTTAATAAATTTTACAGTTTTGGTTCCAAAAATGAACAGGATGCTTATCTTCAAGCTCTTATATCAGCAGTTCCAATTCAGCGAAAGCGTCCGAAAAACAATGTCAGCAAACCAAAGCCTCACAAAAATGCCTATAAGTATAAAATTAGTTACAGTTCAGGACAGCTTTTAGTATGCAAAACTGCGTTTCTCAATCTCCATGGTATTAGTAAAGATCGTGTTCATCGATTGTGTTTGCTTTTATCTGCTGGAAAGTCGCCACAAGATCTACGCGGAAAAAATAATCCTGGCAACTCCAAACCAGTTGGCCTTATTGATTTGATTGTTTCTCATATTGCATCATTTCCCATTAAGGAAGCGCACTACAGCACTCGAGATTATAAGTATTTAAGTGAAAAGCTTGATATTAAAGCGATGCACAGTTTATTTTTATCCAAGTATCCCAACACTAACGTAAAATATTCATTATATTACAAAGTTTTTAAAGAAAAATTCAGTTTAAGTTTTGGAAGACCCCAGGTCGACACTTGCTGTAAATGTGAAGAACTAGCAGTTAAAATAAAATCCAAAGAATTAAATGACAATGCTAAACGAGTTGCTGTAGCTGAAAAGACTGTTCATCTCAGACGTGCTAAAAAGTTTCATTCAAAAATGAAAGCATTGAAAGAACATTATCAAGATGACCCCAGTGTGGCGATAATAGCTGTTGACTATATGCAAAATATATTTTTGCCCCAGATCCCCGTTCAAGAGACTTTTTACCTGCATCAACTCACAGTCTCCGTTTTTGACATACATGACGTTAAAACGGGCAAGGCATATTTTTACATATACCACGAAGGTATGGGGAGAAAAGGCCCCAATGAGGTTTGCTCATTTATTGCTAATTACATAGAAACCTATGTTCTATCAGATGTTAAACATTTACATGTGTTTATGGATGGATGCCCAGGACAAAATAAAAATCACACAACTGTAAGAATGTTTGCTGCATTAACAGAACTAGGGCGGTTTAAGACAGTTAATCAGTATTTGCCAATACGTGGTCATTCATTCCTGCCCTGTGACAGGGACTTTGGAGTTGTGAAAAGATCTCTTAAGAAACATGATAGAGTTTACACACTTAAGCAGTATGCCGAACTCTTCATACTGGCAAGTCAACAGAACAAGTTTACGGTGCATCTCATAGAAGATAACAGTATCATTAAAGATTTCAAGTCTTGGTGGCCAAGATATTACAAAAGAAATTGTCAAAGTATAGCCCCTGTAAGAAATGAACGAATTCCATTCAACATATCCAAGTTTATGCAGTTTTCGTTCGACGACAACCGTAAAGGGATGGTTACAGCATACGACTACATAGACGGATTATTGACTTACTCGTTTCCAATCGCTACAAGACATCCTAGACCCCACGCACTTTGCACAGAACCAGCCTACCCTAATATTAAAGTACCTATTAAGAATAAAAAAATGGATAACATTAAAAAATTCGTAAACTACCTACCGGATAATGAAGAAATTAAAAGTTTCTACGAAGAGATTTTTCTATGGCCAACCGTAGATGGTGAATTAGAAGCAGAAGTTTTATAATAGTATATTTCTCATAAGTTTATACTTTTTTTGAATAAATGAATAAATTAATAAAAAATTTATTTGAGAAAGTCGACATGTCCATTTTTCAAACTCCACTTTTTGTTAACTTGCTTTTATAATACTTTTGCTTCTTTGTCAAAAAACTGTTTAACTACTTTACGTTAATATTTATTAATAGCTAAACTAAAAAAACAATACACCTTTCAATACACAGACAGTTTTTTGTAATTTTCTCAAAACTATGTTTATGGGACTTATCTGGTTTCTCAAATAAGTGATTCAAATGATATCGCACTTATTGGTCTCAGAGGCTTTGGTCCATCCTATCCCGTTTCGCCAAGTTTTTGAATGAAAGTAACTCTGATCAACCTCGAGAGCATTGATATGTATCCTAGTGCGAGACCTCCCCTGACTGACATACTAAGTTTCTGCAACCCTTTTCTAGCATCCGATCCTGGCGATTTATATGGTTTGAATGTGTTCATTGCTCATTTCATCTTTCTATATTCACCACTTTCTTTGCTGCCTGCCAGTGCTCCCTGGATGCCTTGCACGTTCCAGTTCTGTATTATTACAGTCATGCATTGATGAATGAGTAATTCTAGATTCCGGAAAATGAACCCGGAAAAGCTCTCTGGTGGTTTCACTTCCCGTCTTCGTGTATCTTCGTGCATTCTGTTTGCTGTATTGCGCTTTGAGGTTCCTTGGATAAAATCCTAGTGAGTCTGGCACACTCTGGAGCTTACTCGTTGTCCTCGCAGTGCTTCCTCCAGCATTCCTTCTTTGAATCCCGCAAAGCTTCGTTGAAATTAGTAAAGGCCATTTTATATTCATCCCAAACCGATGTTTTCTTAACTCTATTGAACTTTTTTCTTAATTCCCTTCTCATGTCTTCAAGGTTGCAATTCCACTAGGGTACAATTTCCAGTATTTAAGTATTTGAATCTTGTATTTAACATGTTAATTTGGTATGTATACTAAATTGTTAACTCTTTGTTTAAAAAAGAAAAGAGAGCAATGCTAAAATGGCTATAGAATGAGGCATCATAAAAAAACAGAAGACTTACATCATAAACTATCGTTTGTCCTTGAAGATGTCGTATTTTTTTAACGATAGATCAATCAAAATCAATCCACCAATGTTAATATTATACTTTTACACTATAAATTTTGATTCTAAAATTGTTTGGAAATTTTCTGAAAATAGACACAACAGAAATTCATGCGTTGACTGTTCCAAGAGCTCTTCTAAATATAAATTCGTCATTCTCCATCGCTTCCATCTGCTTAACGATATAATCAATACATACACATATTTGCATTAGAGAAAGAAGACTTTTAACATTCTGAGACAACCTCTTCATTTTTTTTTTTCCTGTTGTTGTGTTACCCACTCCGAGACGACCTCAACGATGATTTAATGCGTGGTTATTGCGTCTGGTTTTATGTATTTTCCATTTCGGTTGTCATAATAAGTCGTTTGTCAACGGTACTGTTTGATCTCTATAGAAAACCAACCCAGATGTTCATCCATCGATATTTTTCAAATGTTTGTTACTCGGAAATTGTCTCCGTCTTGCCGATAATTCGTGAAAAAAATAGAGGAGAAAAAAAACGATTTGCTACTTTAGACAGATCGCGTTCGGCCTTCAACACTCGCGAAAATTTATTTTTTATACTCCCGATTGTGTAGTAGAAAAGCGTTGAAGGTTTTGTTGATTTATATCCGCTTCGCGGCTCTAAATATAATATTGTGTATCGCGAACGATTAATTGTATATACTTTGGGAAATAATGTTAATTGACTTTCGAACGGTCATGTATAAATTAAGATATTGAAGTTGAAGATACAATGTTGTTCAAAAGTATTTGCATGAAACAAGTATACAACTCCACCAACAAACTGTCAAAGTCAGATCTATGTTTGAAGTTCTTAATAAACATGTGACGATCAGTAACATTAGTAATATAACTTGAAAAGAACAAGAAACAAATGCAATAGTTTATCTATCTAATAAACCTACCAAAAAACAAAATGTATGTCTTTTTTCTCAATATACAACATACCTACCTATCCTATTAGTAGCGAAACGCGTACATGTTCAAACACTGCATGCATTTTTCTAACTGTTCCACAAGCATTGACTATACGTGGTAGTAATTCCGCTTCTCCCTCAATTAGAATTCCATAAATTAAGCTTCTTCGTGTAGCTTTATGAAAACAAAATCCAAGGAATTTAATTCTGGCGATCTATGTAACATATTACGATGTACACTCCGCCAAAAAAGTATAAGGTTTGTTCAGTTGTTTATTGAAAGTCTTCCTATACGGACAAATTTTAAAGTGCGAAGTCAGAGTTCTGTACCAACGCTTTTAAAACTAAAATGAGCAATTTAACTTCAGAACAAGTGGCTGCTATAGTTGCTTTAATCGAAGATGGACGATCTCAAGCATACGTTGCTAATTTGATGAACATCAATCAGTCAAGTGTTTCTAGAGCCGTAGCCAGATATAGGGAAACAGGCATTTACAGTAGAAGACCTGTACCAGGTCGTCCAAGATGTTCTACTCGCCAAGATGACCGCTATTTACTACTACAAGCATTACGTCGAAGACATGTAACTGCGAGACAATTGCAGAACGACTTGGCTAGAGTCAGAAATACTCGTGTGAGTACTCAAACTATTCGGAATAGGTTACGACAGAGTGGATTAAGAGCTAGAGTAGCTGTAACAGCCCCTCGTCTCACTAGGAACCACCGAGTGGCTCGCTTAAGGTTTGCCAGAGAACATGTAAATTGGAACATTAATGACCGGGCCAATATACTCTTCACAGATGAGTCAAGATTTGGTCTTTACACCTCAGATAGGCGTATCTCAGTGTACAGACGAGACGGTGAGCGCTATTCGCAGTGTAATATCAGACCTAGACCTAATTTCGCTGGTGGCTCTATTATGGTTTGGGGAGGCATCTGTTTAACAGGTCGTACAGAGTTAGTACCAGTAGACAGAGGTACACTGACTGCCCACAGGTATATAACGGACATTTTAGAAGAACATGTAGTACCATATGCGGCAATTATAGGAAACGAATTCATGTTAATGCACGATAATGCACGACCGCATGTTGCAATAATCGTCCAGGAATACCTTAACGATGTTGGTATTCCAGTTTTAGATTGGCCTGCGGTAAGTCCGGACATGAACCCTATCGAGCACGTGTGGGACCTCCTTCACAGACGGATACGAACCCAAAATGTTGCCCCAGCGGACCTGCATGGACTAGCAAATGCTCTCCGTGACGAGTGGGAGAATTTGGATCAGGCTTATATACGGAGGTTAATCGAATCTCTGCCAAACCGTATGCGAGCGGTCATAAGAGCCAGAGGTGGCAATACTCAGTATTAAAAGCTACTGTTATGACATTTTTCTTTCCAAAATTATAATTTCTTGTTTTAATAAAAATCTCAAGTATGAGTTCTTGTTTTTATTTGGCCTGTATTTTATTTAAACAATCATAGAAATTATATCTTAGAGCGCATTAAAGTATATTTACAACTTTATGCTACAAACAAAGATTATGCGATACTTTTATGATTCAAAACTAAATTATGCGATACTTTTTTGGCGGAGTGTATTTGAAGAATGACACATTACTAATGTGTTACTGAAGCCAAATGTCTTGAGCTTCTCCAGTAGCAAGCAGTGGTCTATATGGTCAAATGGTTTGAATATGTCTGTGTAGATAGTGTCTACCTCCCATATTATTTATCTAGTGTGTTATGCACGAATTGATATAATTCCGCTAAATTCGTGATAATGGATATCCGCTTCATGAATCTATGTTGATGTTCAGATATATAATTTTTAACTAACGGATATATATGTGAGTAAAGTACTGCTTCAAGCACCTTTCCAAAGTTATTCAGTATTGATATTAGCCTATAATTTTTCACATTACTGGAAGATTCACTCTTTACCACCGGACATACCATCTCCCACAGGTCAGGGAAGTTCGCTGTTGACAATGCGAGGTTGATAATGTTTCTTAAGGGACTTGTCAGAATACATCTACAATCACGTATCAAAAAACTCGGGGCGCCATCTGGGCCAGCCGTCAATTTATTCTTCAACTTTCTGGTCGCCGCATAAACTTCTGGTTTCATTATAATATAGGAATATTAAGGAAAGAAGAGTTATTAAAACAGATAGGTCGATTGATCACGGTACTTCCATTCGTATAAATGCTGCTGAAATAAGATGCAAAAGCATTTACAGTACCTTGCGAGGTTTCATAGGTATTATCACCGTAACACATTGAACCTGATATTCGAGATTTTTTTTCTTCTTGTAAAAAAAAAGACCAGAACTTTTGGGGATTGAGTGCAATATAATTCTCCACGTTAATGATGTAATCATTGTAGGCCGTTTTATTTGCCTTTTCACTAATGCTCTAAGCTATTTACATTGTGCTAAAGAATAAGAATTTTGAGTTTGTTTATAATTTTTAAAATAGTTAATTTTATGTTATATATAATTTCGGATGAGTACCAAATAGGATATCGCCTGTTATTTTTTTTTTGTATAAAGGTATGTCATAAAGCTATGTCATAAAAAAAAACGTCGTTCAAATTACTTATGTAAAAATGACCAGTTTGTCAATGTAATGCTAATGCTCTATAAAGACCAGCAAAGGCAGTCCTCTTGAAATTATAGCATCTATGTTCGTCATTGGTGGTGAAATTTTTGTTGCCGCTTGTATCATAAGACAGTGAAGTATTAAAATACCAGAACCAAATCCTCTATCTAAATATTGACAGTTTGGATGCGACAACTTGTATACACAATAATAACAATACCATACTCATCAAAGGTGGATTCATTAATTTAGCCTTTGAAATTGTTTCCTAATCTCATATGCTTAAAGAGAGGAAAAACTTGAGTTTTGTTGTTTTTTCGCTTTTCTCAAACACGACTAAAGATATCTTAATTGTTCTTCATTTCTATGAACCCTTGTGAATTAAACTGTATTTAAGATAGAAAAAGAAAATTTAGATGAAGAAATTGTCTTCGAGCAAATAGACTCAAATTCTAAAACAAAATATTTTTTTCTTTTGACCTAATAACTTTTATAAAAAAATGACTACTTTGCTTAGATACTTTTTTACAATTTATTATAGGATTAGAGCTGTTCCCAGCGTCGGAAATCTAAGGTTAAGTTGTTACAGTTTTCTTGTTAAATGAAAAGTTTTCCTACGTTACCATAACCATTGAAATTTTGGATATTTTTTAATTTAAGCAAGGAAAGATTAATTTTCGTCATCTTCCTTTACTTGCAGATCTAATTTCGGAAGGTGCCAGCGATAAGCTTTCGCTACCAGACGATAATCACCCCAAAGACATAAACGGATCGGACAACCACAACAACCCAAACGCAAACTCCAACAGTAACCATCCCAGAGGAAATCGAGCCTATCACCTGGATCTGCTATCCCTACCAACTACGAACACCTCTGGCGGAAACACTACCAATAGCAGCAACGTGAATACCCCGCTGCGTAAGTCACCTATGGTAAGCGATCACCAAATCACACATTTTAGGCGTCTCTAATTAATCTTTGAAAATTTCCCATAGAACATAGGCGAAACCTATTCTACATCGCATCTAGATGGACTGGGAGGCGGTGGCAGCTACAGCTCGTCCCTTCCTGCAAGTGGGAGCGCTTTATCCGCGCAACACGAGATACAACTGCTTCGAGAGCAATTGGATCAGCAAAGTCAGCAAACGCAAGCGGCTTTGGCGCAACTGCAGTTGGCCAGGGAACAATTGGCGGCGGAACAGGTAGAATAGAGTCGAATATAACCTTCTTGAAAATCTGATTTGAGTTTTTCGCAGAGCGCAAGACTGGAAGCACAGGCTAGGACGCACCAGTTGCTGGTGCACAATCGCGAGCTATTGGACCACATCGCTGCCTTGGTGGCTCATCTGCAGGGAGGCGAGAAGTCTGGAAGTCAGCAGCAGAATTCGCCGCACGTGACAATGCCGCAAGTAAGAATCGTTAAAGATTGTTTGTTGAAGAGCTTGCTTTTTGTTTGTGGATGAAATTTGAACATGAGTTTGCTGAAATTGATACTTATATTCCAAAAAGAATGCGTTATTTAGAAATTAATATTGAAAAGCATTTAAATAATTTGGAGCACCCATCAATGATCCAGCAACACATGTTCTGAACTTTTTTTTGTATTATTTTGAATTTACTTCGATTCATACGTGATTTCTTATAAATAACACCAATTTTCAGTGTGTGACAATGTGCATGATCTCACCTTAATTATTCCTACAAATACAAGTGCAGACTAGTACATATATTTATCCAAGCTTGTTGATTGTGTTCTGTAAGATGCTTGGTTAACTATGCTAAGCGCTAAGTGCTTTGAACAAAAACTCCAGCCAACATTAAAACAACACACTAAAAAACACGCTACCAACGCCAGCAGCGCCTTGATTGAAGAAACATCTTGCAAAACCTTACCACCAACAAAGTAACCATGCGCTTCTTACGCCAGCTAGACGAATTAGGTAATTATTTTTTTTTGAGTGTTTAAATCTCGCGAGTGTGCAAAATTAGATGAAGCTCAATCCGACGATAATAAGAAAGATTTTTTTATTTTAGCAGCAACAACAGTACCAAAGCAGCGGGTTGTCCAACGAAAACTACTCATCAGACCATCAAGACCAACAACCCACCTTGGATCATTCGGTTCTGCAAGCTCTCGGATTGAATCCGCAAGGTTTAATCGAGAATCGCGCCGTGACAACGTGCCTACCCTCTTCTCCTTTGAGGCCGGGTTTCAATCCAACGACGCCTCTCTTTAATTTCTCCGTTCCACAATCGGATTTTTCCTTAGAGGCGCAGCTACTGCAACGGTTGCAATCCCTCTGCGGGTATACACCGCCGCAGTATTCTTTCAACCACAATCAGAATTTGCCGTACATCCCTAATTTATACAATCAACCGATGGTGAACAATAACTACACCTTGCAACCCCCTCCGCAGAAGAAATTACCACCTTCTCCGTTGGCGGTGAGGCATTCCTACAGCGGTAGTCCGATATTAGATAATAGAGTCAGTCCGAACAAGAACGACTCCATGCAAAGTCTGAATTTGAATTACCAGCAAAGGTATCCGTCCGGGCAGAATCTAAGTCAATACGGCTCTAACCAGAACTACCAATCGAATCAGAGTCTCAACCAGATTCCGCAACAGAGCAGTCAGCATCTGCAAGTGCAAAATCCCGTCATGCATCAGCGGCAATCGCCACAGAGGAATCTCCAAAACGTCTCGCCCAAATCGGACAGGGGCGAACCGCAGTTTATCAAACCCCTCTCGCAAATGGGCACCCTCACCACCACGGACACCGAGGGAAGAGTACGCGTCATAGTGCCGGTAGCTTCTTCAGACGAAGCGTCCAGTATGATGTCATCACTGAGGGTAAATGATGATTTCAGGTCCAACGTGCCGACGATTACTCGCTCCACGAGCGAAAAGGTGCCCAATAGAAGCGAGTTGATGTCCCAAGTGCAACGTACCGCTTGGGCGCGGCACACCACCAAGTAAGACGGGCGGAGAGGAAGGTGATAAACGCGGTTTATAAGCACCAATTAATTTTTAACGAACCCCAAAATAAAATCACGTCGAGAAAATAGAAGACTCACATATCAAAATGGCGGATATTCGAAGACAACCCCCAAAACGAGATATAATATCAATTTTTTTCATAGAGAGGGAAATAATAGGCGAATTTTGATTTTATATTCGCAAGGAAGAATGGTTTTAACGCATATTTTCGTAATAAAAACAAAAGACTCGCTTTGAATTACCAGTGCCAATTACGAAATCTAGTCCAATTATCATGAAAAAGAAGTGATTATCATATCATATTAATTAATCTTATACTAGAGTTGTGCCTTCATACTCTTTAAGTACATAAATAATTATAGATTATGTACAAAAATATTTAAATAAATTAGTATTAGTTTCCTACTAAGTAGGAAATATGTAGTAGAACGTTTGTCCTTATTTCAATATCAAAGTTATGAAGTAAACGGCAAAGCGTGGCATATAGGGCGATTCCGAGATAAAAAGAAATAGAAAAACTGATTTCTCGCGTGAAGGAGGTTTTGGAGCAACGTAAATGGAAATCTAGAAATTTCCTAAGACCTAATACCTCATGCATTAGAGAAAAATAGGATCTCGCATATCGAAGTCGGAATAAATTCCAAAAATATTAACAAAAATCCTTGCACGAACTTGATATGCGGAAACTACGTGCCAAATCCTACGAACTAGCTCGAAAACGCTCTGTATATAAAATGTATATCTGTTTTATAGGATAATCTGTATATAATATAATACCCAGTTTTACAATTTTAGGAGTTTTATTTCCTTTTATGAAATTGTATATGTAAATAATACAAGTAGAAAGAACAACATATCGAGTGTTGATGATTTTCATTTGTTTCTTTGAACGCGTGAATTCTTTTGTATACCCGCAAAATCTAGGTTAATCATTTGTGCCCTAGATTTAATTCTGAATAGATAGATTTCTAGATTATATCCGCTAGTATTAAGCTATCCAGACTTTAATATTTTAAATAGGTTCTTTTCTGGGTTTATTCGATTTTTTTTATTTTTTTTTGTCCTTTTCTTTTGGAGGAACGTGTACATATTTTTTTATATTAAAGTGTTTGAAGATATCGTTTGTTTTTCTAATTAGGGCGGCGTAAAAAAAACCTTCACCTCTCCCTCAATTTCCGCAAACGAAAAGCAAGCTTTGAAAATGCCATCTCTTCAGTTAACACTTTACTTTACTCCCCAAAACAGCTAAGTTCTGCGGCTAAAGTTGAGAGATGGTTCGAGTTAATAGAACCCATGTCGATATCGCGTCCAGAGAGCGGTTTCATCTCCTACCAGGACCAAGACGGGGAAGACGACGAGGAACGAGCCATCATAGAAGGAACAAAATCCCTGCTGTCGAAACTAAGCGCCAGGAAACAGAGGAAGCTGCTAGGGTATAGGCTCGGAAAAGTTACGACCTTTTGACGAAGGATTAGAATAAAGAAGTTCTCTAGGAAAAAGGTTACATTTTATAATTAACTGTTATCGTTAATTATAATTATGTAGATAGATTTTAAAAATCGAAATTCTTCGATCAATTTCTCTTCGAATAAGGAATAGTTTGAGATGTACATTTATCGTAGTTTTTAACATTCAACTAACAAGGGGAGGTCACCAGATGTTAACCCCAGTTTTGATCCCGGCTTTGTCAGTTGGTAGTGGGGACTCCTTGGAGTACTTTTATAAAATATTTATTTTTTACGATTTTACAATAGGTTTGCAAGCTTCTAGTGGCGTAGTTGTAATGCCCAATGTTAATATGCGGAAGGGCCATTAAATAAAGCTATCTGTGTAAATTGAATATATT
The DNA here is from genome assembly GCA_949128085.1 of Cetonia aurata. Taxonomy (NCBI): domain Eukaryota; kingdom Metazoa; phylum Arthropoda; class Insecta; order Coleoptera; family Scarabaeidae; genus Cetonia; species Cetonia aurata. The sequence goes on along the minus strand of OX421882.1, from coordinate 70,648,061 downwards.
TTTCTACCTTGATTATCATTCTAATATTTAACTTTTAAACGATTAAAATAAATGAAAAAATATAAAAGAAGCATCGACTACGTCGATATTCGAACCATGGCCTTTCCGCATACTAACAGTGGGCTTTACCACTACGCCACTAGAAGCTTGTATACCTATCTCGCATTCAAATGTACTTAAGCGAGACTATAAACCACTTGTAAACTTTCAAAAATCGTAAAAAATTAATATTTTATAAAAGTACTCCAAGAAGTCCCCACTACCAACTGACAAAGCTAGAATAATACAGAGGTTAACATCTGGCGACCTCTTTTTGTAAGATGCGATTTGCTGCCATATTGCTTTATTTATTTAGCAGAATGTAGTAATTCGAAACACACTGTATATAATTATTAAGCTAATATCGAATCAATTAGTTCGCTTAGATTTAATTTACGTATCAAACATTCCAGTATCGTACTGCCATCATCCTGACATTTTATTTTTAATGCATTGAAACAAAAAGAAATGTTCAGGTATGTACTTCTATGTAAATTTTGATTTGTCTCTTTGATATTTCAGTAAATTAAGTGCTTTGCTTTCCTGCGATTTATCCGAGAAACCTTAAAATTCTTTTCTGGGATATAAAACACTTAATATGCTGTTATATTTCTGCATTTTGTTTTGCAATTTTTTTTGTATATATCATAAGTTTATATTTTTATATAAGATATTCTTTCCCCTACCAACATATTTTCTTTCTTATTAATATTAAATTAATTAGGTAGCAACTAAAAAGACTCTCTTATAAATATTTAAGAAATTAAAATGTATTTGATCATTTTAGCGTTGTAGTATAAATAACAGAGTAAAAATGTAATTAACCATATCTATTCTTAAAAACTACTACAAACTTTATCGTCTTAAATTAAAGTAGCAAATGTTTATCGATATAACTGATTTCTTTACCAAAATCCAAAGACAAAAATAAAAATTAATATCCACAACAAAGAAAAACAGTTGTTTAAACTTGATTATCAGATATTTTAATCCCCATGTTATTATAATGTAATTATGAATCAATTACAGAAGTACAATAAAAAAACAGAGCTAGGAAATTTCTACACACCAATATTTCTCAAATATCCCTCGACCAATCTCAACGTTTTTGTTTTTTCAATTCAAATTACATATTGTATAAAAAAGTGATTCTTTTCTCTTAAATATTATATTTAAAATTAATTTAGGTTATAATCAAACCTCTAATAAAGTTTTTAATAAGTGGTAACTCATTATTGAAACTTGTGATGTCCTTTGTTTGTAAAAGTCTTAGTTAAAAGTTTATTTAAGTCTTTTTCCCCGTACAAGGTGTTCGATAATTTTATTTCACTTCCTTTACAGTAAAACAATTTAGACACCGAATTTACATGTTTAAACATCTTTGGAAGTTCTTAAGGTTGTCGAACGCTTTGTACAACAGCGTTTGTCAAAAAGTACGCAGCATATGGAATTTTTTTTTATACTATTGACTTTTGAAAAATTGTAATGCAGAAAATTTGAGCACCTTTTCATATGCAATATATTTTCGTGCGATTAAAAATATGACAAAGACTTACGAGTGAAGTAAAGAAAAAGAAAAGCTGATCAGAATTAACAGCTATTCTCAAAATATAACTCAAACACAAAACAAAAAATTCCCTTTTTTCTACATCACCCTTTATGCAATTCACAGTTTCACCGTTATAACATTTAATCTGTTTAAAGTATTCGTTGTTGATATAATTAAAAACTTTTGTTATTAACATAACCTCTTTTTTTTTGTAGTATGGTAAAGTACCCTTACTTTTTAAGTGTTCACTCTGTCTACGATAGAAGATAAATTGCGTTTAAGAGGTCTCAAGTTGATTAATTAAAAAATAACAACAACAAAGTCCATATGGTGCGAACTTTTTGACACATGCTCATGTATCATATACGTGTTGTTCATATGACTGATTTTGTAATTACTAGTAACGAAGCATACAATACCTACGATCTTAGAAGTAAAGACAGAAAAAAGATGTGTTTGTTTTACTACCACCCTTCTGCATACAGAGTGTCCCTGACTCTACCGACGAAGCAATAACTCGGTTTCGATGGATTAAATTATTTTTAAAAATAGAAATATCAAGCCGGGAATTTGACTTCACTATCAAACATGAAATATATTAGTTTATTTTAAGCTCTCAAGACAAGTAGGTAATAACGTACATTGGTGGGCAATGAAACTGTCATTTTGACAACTTAATATTTTATAGAATTGTTAAAGACAGTATTTACAAGATATCTAGCTAAAGTATGGATTGTTTTGGTTTTGTAGGTAAATAATAATCCAACAGGAGAACCTAGTTACAGGATAAGAGACGATAACAGATACTTAGAGGCCACGAAATGTTAAGCTCAGGAGGTAGTAGGGACTCCTGAAGTATTTATGTAAAATATTAGCCATGTATGTCCAGCGACTTATTTTTTACTGACCTAAACAATTTAGTGTATAGTATAAGTAGACAAATACGAAATGTTAATACCAATACCGCTATAGCCCAGCGGCGAAGGAGCCGCTCTCATAATCCGGAGGTTGTTATTATTTTCAAATTATTATTAGTAAAGAATTGTTATCACTAATTGTGAAGGTGTGAAAGAACGTTTACACAGAAAGTAGAGCTCCAGAAAATAAATGGGTCCCCACTTCCTACTAACATCTGATAAAGCCAGGATTAAAGGTGGTGTTAACATCTTGCGGCATCTCTTGGTTAGTGGGCAAACTTCATTTCTTTTTGAATGTACTTCAGTGTACAAAATTTAATAAATAAAAAAATAACAAAATATCTGGACATGCTTAAGAAAAATCTGAGAAGTTCAGTTATAAAACACGATATGCCACGGGTCTATTATTTTCAGCAAGACAATGACCCTAAACATACCGCATATATAGTTAGTCAGTGGTTAATATATAATGTACCACGGTTGCTGCAAACTCCCCCTCAATCCCCGGATCTAAATCCGATTGAGCACCTGTGGGCTGAAGTAAAGAAACGTATGAAGGATGTTAACCCTAGCAACAAGGCGGAATTACTACGTAAAATACTGAAGGTTAGGGAAAATATTTCCCAAACAGTGACATGGAAGCTTGTAAATTCTATGCCACAACGACTACAGGCTGTCATTGATGCCAGAAGTTACAGTACCAAGTACTGATGCAAATGTAACTTAAAAAAAAAAAAAATGTACGCTTAATTTTGCGGTAGCATAATATGTACTTTATCAGTACTTTTCAGTTTTTCATAACACTGATGTTAATATCATTGCATTTGATTTTTGTTGACAGTATTCGTTTAGTTGAATTTGTACATGTATTGAAATATTACTTGTATTTCTTTTTATATAACTACTTTTTTGCAAAAAACACGCTTGCTTCCATTTACTCGTTGGTGTACGGTCAATTTTGGTTTATATTGGTTTATATTTGGTTTCCCTCGCCCCGCAGTAGTACGGAATGAGGGCTTCGTTGATTTGTTTTTGTTGGAGCTGTTGCTAGCATATTGTAGAAGTTAGGCAAGGGTAGAAAATACCTGTGTCTAAAATGTGTGTGTTAGTTGATACAATTGACCACTTCCTGTACATATTGTTGAAATTAACAGTTGTTTTACGGTACTTTATTCTAGTAATTTTATTTTAATTAAACATTTAGTTTAGTATTATCACAGATAAGTAATAGTATTTTATTTATTGATAAGGTTCCATAGGTGACCTATATAATCCAATAGCAAACACCAACTACAGAAACTACAGCGTAACGGAAAACACTCCTAAAAGTTTAATGAAAAAAAATTCAGATACCCAATCGAAAACTACATTTACCATTTAAAACTTTTAATTAAATGCACTCGTATTGCATTGAAACCGACAGGAACGGACAAACAACTCAATTATTCAAACATGCCACCCAATTCTGTATACATACACAAAAAAAAAGGAGATTAAAGGAATACAGGTACATTTAATTCCATGCCCAAATGAAATGTGGTGATAGTACGGTCGTAAAAGAAAGAAATTTTTTTTATTTTACCTGGATCACAGGCCTGGATAATACTTTTCGTGGAACGGCAAAGCGTAATTATCAGATCGCAGCAGGGGATATTGTGTTCATTACCCTCACAATCTCTGTGAGGAATATGTATATACAGGAGTAAGTTATGGCGATGACAAAATGGGTTGGACCATGTGATGTGTTTCCTTTAATTAAAACGTGGGTAGATTCGGTTGGTATCGTATTTTTTTTTCTTTTAATTTTAGTGGAAAAAACCACCAAATACAATAAAAATAATTGTAATGTGTTTTTTCTTTTGTTTTAATGACATTCGATGTATTCCAAATAGTGACATTAATTTCTAATATCTGCAATTCATCATTACTCTTTTATTTCTTCTCTCCATATAATCCAAATAGTTGTAATGCCTCTTTTATATTGAAGTTATTCGATATTTCCCAAATCGCGACTATCTGACATCTACGATTTCCTGTTTGATATCCGACATTCGTCATTTGGCAATCTGATATCTGTAATTCACCATTTTGATAACTTGCAAACTTGTCAGCTGTCATCTACCATCCGATTGCTATGTAAGTATGTATGTTGTTGGTAGGTGAAGCTTCGGGTTGTGGAATACATCTTGACACTTCTAAGCACTGATATCTATTTGACGTATTGTACCAACCCCACTGAAATGTTGCTGAACCCGAAGGAATGCCAACCTCCGGTAAGGCTTTTTAACGTGTCAAACATCGCATTGACACGGAGCCTACGGGCTTTACTTCCTATCCGAGAAGTAGGCATGTTCTGATTTTTATCCAAAATTAAAAATGACCGCCTCGGCCCGGGATCGAACCAGCACCTGCGGGGTGAAAGGCGAGCATGCATGATATGGGTGATTCCAAGTCATCTGCAGCGTTTTTTGGAGAAAACCTACGGAATATGTTCTATTATAACGCAAATATAGCTTAGGTGCATATGTTTTATACACTGTTTTAAAATTTGAAATGTATACTATCGATCAAGTGAATAAAAAGCGGATTAAAAATGCATTCATGAGACCAACCCATAAATACAAAAGACCAAGAGGGTGCACAACAAAAAAAAAAGACAAACCCAAAACTTAACTTCATAAACATGTGGAAACCGCTTTCTTTCGGGACACCAAAAACAAAAGAAAAACAGTTACCTAAAACAAAAGTCTTAAAAAAGTTTGGGCCTGTTGCAATTTTGGTCTTTTCGACAACAGTTTCCGTTTTGTTCCTATTCTGTCTATTTGGTGGGAAGTAAAGTAGGTTTTCCAAAGTTTGCATCTTTAAGCCCCACAGATTGTGGGTCGGCTGATTCAAGTGGAACACAGAGTGTATGCGTGTGCGCAATCCACTAGAATATCAAGTTAATGTTAAATGGGGCAAACATTATTTAGATTAACAGAAATAACTGAACGACATTTGAAAACCTATGAAGACTGTTTATACTATTCGATATGTCCCCCTTCGTCGAGAAATTGCTGCCTTAGAGAATGCAAAGAATGTCCAGGAAATATTCCTTTAATAGACCACCTATGAAATATTTTCGAAGATGGATTGTATTGAAGAAGTAACCTACAAGCAGTGGATTGCTGTCGATCAAGCTAGGTATTCTGGAAACTTGACATTTTAGTATTGTCTAATGTTTGTTCAGTCTTCCCAAGCGTACTAATACCGGAAACTATAGAATATTTAGTGAAACTCCTGAAATTGTATGATTTGGATGATGTTAACATGGCGGAATATAAAAGATAAAGAAATATCAAAATCGTTTTGAAATTGACGGGAAGTTTTGAACAAGCGCATTGTCTCCATTCATTGCGAATCTTTTCATGCGCAAATTCGAAACTAAGATGAAATAAGAAGAAGCTGATTATTTCCCCAGGATTTAGTTGAGGTACGTAGACGACATATGCGCGGTTTTAGATACCACTGAATCCACCATTGCTGATTTTGTCATCGAAATAAGTTCAAAATTCCATAGTATAAAATTCAAACAACCAACTTCCGTTTCTCGATAACTTAGTCTCGATAGCCAGCATAATGAGTATGGTGTTTATTATTGTCTTGTTACAGTTGTATTTGAGTGGTCGTAGAATTATGTAGACTATCTGAGTTGCAGATCTCGTTCTTATAAGTTCACATCTGGATTCTGGAGTTTCCAAGGATCTGTTTTGAGTCCATTGTTATTCCTCTCTTTAGTTCACGATATTACCAGGCTTAAATGTATTTAAATTTTTTTAGCAGATCAATTCTTTGACTGATTGCTACAATTTGCAGGAAGATTTAACAGCCATTTGTATATGGAGTGAGCGTAACTGCCTATCATTAAACATAAATAAGTGTAAAGGAAGTATTTATGGTAGGAAGCAAACTGCTATTGTATAATCCTTATTATTTAAATGAAGTAGTTGTTGAACATTGTAAATTGTTTAAGGACTTTGACGCTCTTTTCGATTCTAAACTGACATTTAATGAACATGTGTCTGAAATATGAAATCAAGCATTCAAAACACTTAGGTATATTAGCAGAAACGCCAAACTTCTGAGTAATTTTGCATTGATTACAAATTATGTTTTTGTTCGTTCAAAACTGGAATACTGTTCATTAGTATGGAATCCAGGATATTTGCATTACAGTAACATGATGGAAGAAGGTATTATACAAGAATGTTTACTAACGTAAACATTCATTATTTCTATGGCATAATTGCAGCTATGGTGATCTCGTTTTTTATATCTCTTCACCATCGAAATATTATTTCACAAATTAGATTTGCTTTTAAATTAGTTACCGGAAGAATTTATGCTCCGTATTTGTTTATCTTATTAAATTTTTATGTTCCCAGATCAAATAGACGTTATAATGCTATTTTTGCACGCACCCCTTGATATTGTCAATGTGCAGGAGTGTTAGCAATTACTGCAAGAACATAATTACATTACAAAATCTATTGTTGAGAAAAATTTTAATTATTTTTAATGTCAATAAAAATGATTTAAGTTTATTTAAATAATATAAGATGTATCCTGTAATAAACAATCTGTTACTGTTCGATAAATAAACCATTATTAAAATGAAAATTTGCCAAAAAATTAAGAGAAAAAACATTTCTAATTAGTGTTAATATTATTGTGGGAAAGTTTTATATTCCCTGGGAAATTTCCATATTATGATGGGATATACGATTTTCACGTGCTAATCCCTCCTCTCCAGCGCACGCATATAATATAAATTTACGCCAATTACTTGAAAAGACTATATTGCGGCGACAATAAAGATAAAACATTTCCTTGGCGAAAATTGGGCCCACGTAATTAAGCTTTTGTAAGCTCAAAAAATAGAATTAACCCAGCTTGGTGCTAGTATATTGTTAACAATCTCGTGTTGTCAGCGCTAACGATTAAAAACAATGAAACAACGAACGCCAAGCGACACGCGCGTTCCCAACAAGTTGATATAAACGACATGCCTTCATCATCCCATATGGTTGTTTGTCACTTGTCAACGGAGTCCCGCAGTGTTTTGTCCTCTTTAGGACAGGTGCGTGTCCCAGAATTGATTTTTCAAACGGCGACGAAGGAGATCGGAAGCAACAATCGTTCAATTTAACCGAAAAGGAAAAAAAAATTAGTTTTGGAAATTCTCATTAAAGTTTCGAGAAACAGGCAAACACTCTCTTTTCTGATCAATCTAACATCGTGGGGATCTCATCCTTGGGGAGTTGAATTTCGACGAGAAGAAAGAGATGGATTGTAACGATAAAGACGGGGAAATAAGCAGAAGTGTGGCGATACCGCTGAGGGATCCGCCTCCAGTTGGGATATTGCGTTTGGATGTGGTCAAGCCAAGGAGAGCATCTGCATCCGAATTCCGGTTCCTTAATCATGTAAGTGTAACGTTTTTAAATCGAATGTTATTTTGCTTTGTAAATATTTCTAAATAAAACTAAGGAAGAATTGGATACATTCTTCTGATATGTAAAATCAAAAGGAATAGCAAATATGTGCACACAAAAGTCGTATTAAGAGTAACACTTCTATTCAATACCTTTACTTTTTTTTAACGATTTGATTTAATAAAACAAAAATTACTCTATGTATTACATCAGCTAAATAATCTTCACACCTAATACATAAAGAAAATTTTCCTTCCATGAGTGAACTTGTACATTTGGAGATCTAACTCGAAATCGCTAAAAGGGAATTCTTCTATACAACTTCACTGGATAAGCATGATGGTGTTATAATAAGTGGAAATAAAAGATGCCCTATTAATATCAATTTTCCTCTAACATTGAATTATGTTTTTAACTTTGAATCATAGATGAATTGCTACAGTTCACTTTCATGGAGAAGTTTTGTACGTACCTCGTATGTTTGGTTGCAAACTAATATTTTTGGAATTTATTCGATTGATGCCACTCTATATTTCTGCCTACAAACATATTCTAGCCAATAAAATTGAAGTGACGTCTTAAGTGTGGTCTTATACAGGTGGCCTCGTTCGCTGGAAATAAACGGAATGTTTTTTTAAGGATTAAGAATCGTTTGAGATTACACTAAAAGAAAAACACTAGCAGCAAAATATTTAATTTTAAAACTTTGAATTTATTTTTAGCAATTCGTCTGATAAAAAGACGACTAAAGTAATATATGCCAATAACACTCGGTGTTAAACAACGCTAAATATTTTGGGTTTTTAATACTTAATCCACAGGTTATTTTCTCTGTAGTATTTGGTCTTTTTGTTTATGGTAACGGAAGTGAATAGAATAGAATAGAATAGAATAGAATAGAATATATTCTATTGTCATCGTTCTGTTAAAAGAACATAGACATTGTTCATCACATTAATACAAAAATGTACAGGGTACGTCATTACTAATAGATACATGTTAAATATTCTTCAATAGAATAGAAGATGTTCATACAAAAAAATTTTTAATTTTGCGTTTTCTTTATTTTAACATTAAATAGCATTTCAAAAAGCCATTCAACAAGGAAGAACTTGTTAGATATATAATTTATATTCAAACATATTAGAACAATCTTCTATTCCACTCTTATGAAACTATTTTTCACTTCTCTTTCCAACAGGGAATAAGCCCATTCCACATTCATTTCCACAGCCTACGCTTTACTTTTCTAGCCGCTAATTTTCATAATCGTACCGTTATGAAATCCACGCGTGATTCCATTAGTTTATTAATATCCTCGGAAGGGAACAAAAGAGTCGACGGCGTGCAGCATTTACTTTCATCAAAATTGTTGCACGTTGTCCAAGTTTTATCTGCGCGCGATAATCGAGGTTCGCGGTATCCATTAGGCTTTCTGTGAGGCCGTAATGCGAGAGAATCGGCCATGAAATAGCTCTAATATGTTTGCGGCGTTAGAATTGCCACGTAAAGGGTAACAGTAGGAGCACTTCCGGTCATTAGGGCGCCCGTAATAGAGTTAATACATTATGTCGAGTAAGTGAATCAAGCGGAAGTCGGAGTATGCAGATAAAGTTGCCCAAATATGCCGTAATGGATCTAGATCCAAGAGGTGTGGATGAATTTCCTATAGGAAAATAGATAAGGGTCGTTCATAGGATTGCTACCTTTTATTATCACTATATTTAAACGTGAAGGAATGTAAAAGAAGTAGCAAGTTAAAGACTTTTGCAAAGTTTTCACAAATTCTCCATGACTCTTCTGTAAATCCATGCCAATGTAGAAAAAATATCGTTGTACATATGTATCTTAAAATAACATGTTATACAGAAAAAAAGTCTTGTTAAATTCCGGCAAGAAATCACTTCTAACATTAGAGGAAATTAAAAGAGAAAAATGGCTGTAATTTATTGAATTGTAAAAATAACTATATCAAGTGTTATATCGTTGGAATCGTTGAGAAAATGTCTTGTTTATGAAGTCACGGCCGACTATAGTTTTCATTTAAAAAACTTAAATTTTTTATCATATTTCAGAATTTTTTTAAGGAAGAATACTTTAATTTTGTCAACTTCATAAGTGGTTGCTTTCTCCTAAATTAAAGAAGACGACGCAAGTTTCTTTCTTAGAAAAAAATCATAAATATTTTCCTGTTTTTTGGAAAATTTAAAAATGACCCTGTTCTTATAATTTTTTTTTAATTTATATGGGGAAATTCACACTGCTTTTCAGGAAGAGGTTTTCCATTATATTGAACATAGAAACTACTACCGCAACTACTAGATGAGCATGCAAAGTGTATTAAGCCGGTCTTTCAACCACTCAGAATTACTAGCTGCTCTTCGGTTCTCGGGTTCTCTGCCGTGTAGAAAGTTTAAATTACTTGACGTTTCGATCATCTTGTCGTGATCTTCTTCAGAAGTGAAGTGACTAGTTTAATCTGATCCGGGGTTAATATATCGTTTCGCCTTGTTGAGGAGTGTCCGTTGCTCTCCGTTGGGGTGTGAAGAATGACTTCCAGATACTTGGTAATTGTAGTCCGTCTTCTTTGTTGGTATTGTTCGGATTCTTCTGTATTTCAATAGCTTCTCTGTACAATCCTCTCCAGTAATGTGGTTCCGTTGCTAGTTTTCTGCATTTGTCAAAGTTGATTCCGTGTTTCGTGTTTGTTGAGTGTTCTGCTACCGCTGATTTGTCTGTGTATTCATACTTTGTATGTCGCATATGATCCTTTCCACAAGTGCAGGGTATCTAGATTAGATTAGATTAGGATTGGGGTGGCCTATCGACCTATTTCACCGCGACCTTTTCAGATCTATTGTGGTCCGCTTTTTCCTAGAGGACGCTCTCTAATTTTGCCTTAGGGTATCTAGTAGACTCCTGGATCTTGGAGCGGCGAGGTACGATCTTTCGGTGAAGGTAATTTTGTGGATAGTTTTTCTGGAGCATTGAAGATTACTTTGATGTTGTGTTTGCGCAGCTCTCTCCCGATTTTGTCAGTGCATCCTTTGATGTATGGCAGGCAAGTCGTTTCAGTAGTGGTTGTTGTTTCTTCCTGTTATTTTGGTTGTTTTGGTTGTTTGTTGATGGTAGCTGTGATATCTTTGAGTCTGTAGTCGTTTTGTCGTAGTGTGTTCTTGAGATGTTGGAGTTCGGCTGGAGTTCAGAATTAGATCATTCTCCTCAAATCAATTAGTCATTTGCTCTATAACGGCTGTAATTAGTAGTGAAACCGTATCCCGATCGCTGTGTGCCACAATATAAGCAGCATTATCAGCGTACTGAGACAAACGGCATGTATCAAAGGAGGATTGTAGATCGTTAACATAAATCATAAACAAAGACGGACCTAAAATTGATCCTTGTGGAACCCCGGCCACATTATCCGACTTTCTTGAAAACTGCTTACTAATTATATTATTTTTGGTTCCCTCAATGCACACAAATGAACATCTATCAGAAAAGTAAGACTTAAACAATTGATATACTAGACCCCTTTACAGTTACAACAGTTACACATATTACAGTTAAAGCAGAAAAGCATTTATTTAATGATTTCACACTGTAAAGAAAAATTGCACTGTTGCATATTTGCCGTCCTGCCGGCTTTCTAGATCTGTATTTGAGACATTTCAAATTGTGATAGAACCAGTGCCTCATTAACTCAATTGGTAGAGTCGCCCGCCCGGCAATCGGGAGGTACCTGGTTCAAATCCAACACGAGGTAAAATTTTTAACATAGAAAAAAATGTCCTCAATTTAAAAATTACAGTTAAAGCAGAAAAGCATTTCTTTAATAGACCGCTTTACTTTATCTTAGTACTTGCAACAGCTCTGATTCTGAGGAACTATAAAAGCGTAGGTACACAAAATTCTATCTAATCGAGAAATCCTAAGACTGCGACATTTTGGCTCGACATTTTGGCTGTCTCTGACTGCACATAATATAATCTGAAGTATATATGTCGTTTAGATTCTAGAAAAAGTAAAAATTTCGTTGAAATAAAATTACCTATCTCGCTATCAAATATTCTCCGTCAAAAATACTCTAGAGTACGCGGGCAAAAAAAAAACAATCCCATCCAATCCGCTAATCAACTTATCCGCTGACATTTTTAATCAAGCAAATTCACTTTTACCGATTTCGTCTGGTACTTACACCCTTGGGAGAAACGAATTCTCACTTTGTAGTGGCAACATCGGCTCTGCTGCTGTACAGCGCTGGTATTTACCAGCGCGATGTAACCGCACCCAATTGCAAATTCCTCACAGCTAAATGATTATTAATGTTCGGTGTATAGCGTGCCATAGAGATATGTGCAAACTCGGTACATCATCCCCGCAAATGGTAACATACAATTCTTGATTTGCCCGCGCGATTACACTATCTCCATATAGGCGGTATTATAGTGTTCTGTTTCCGCCTTTTGTTTGTTTTGTTCTTTTTGAGAAATGCAATTTGTGAAGCGAATATAATTCACCGCCCGCAGAGAGAGTGTAATTTACTTTTAATAAACGGGTTTCTGGGTATCGGAAGGGAAAAAAGTATAGCTGCGATGTCTGTTGGGGATCGCATTACCTGCGCGCTGCGCGCAGTGGTAGATAAACAATCGCGAATGCTTTTTTCTTGTAGGTTCAGTGTGTGAAAATGCGGTCTTTGAAATGTTAATTTCAATATTGTTAATTAGTTTTGTTTCAATATTTGCAAATGTATTCCTGATAGCATGGCAGATGGCAAATGACAAGTATATATATGAGGGGACAACAATAATGTCATAAAGCAAGAAACAGTATATTAAAACCCAATTTCTTTTTTCTAACTAAAATAATAATTCAAAGTATGCATCAAGCAGCAAAAGAAGGATTTAGCACATAAAGAATTTAAAAAACAAATAAAAAATTATTGGTAGAACGATCAACTTCAACAAATGAAACAACAGAACCGACAATTATATCATAGATGGTTGATTATTAAAGAGGAAGACCATAAGAAATAATATAGAGAACCTGATGTGTCCAAATTTAAAGTCGCCATGGTAGACGCCAAGAACCAAAGCGTGGAATAATAAATGCCAAGAATTAGATACTTTTTTTTTTTTGTTTTGACCTTCATGGGCAGGTTTACCCAGTAAGGCAGCTGAGTCATAGGACCTGTTGTGCCCCCAGCATGATTGTACCGGAACAAAGAAGTCCGCAAATTGGTCGAGAATAAATTTACTTAGACTGGGTTCGTCTAATCGAGCGAGAGACAACACCGTCTCTCCCTGTCCGCTGCCGGGTAGTCGGCCAGGAGGTGCACAGGAGTTTCTTCTGCTCTCTATGCAAGCCATCCACCACAAGGTACCATAGCAAGGGTGACAGCACTCCACCCTGTGGGCAGCTAGCTACCACGGTTGCCTTTATTGCATATTGGTTTTCGTGTAGAGGCAGCCTTGCCAGAGCCGAATCCCTTAGGTGCCTATCAATTATGTTCTCCAAGGTTTTAAGAAGAAATGAGGTGAGACTGATGGGCCGGTAGGACTTCGCTTCCGCATAGGACAGTTTCCCCTGCTTAGGAATGAAGACCACCCTGGCCTCTCTCCAGCTTTTTGGCGTGTATACCAAAGCAGGGTACGTATAACTGGGGAAAGCGCTTCCAAGTCCTGTTCCAGCAGGGTCGGGAAGATGCTGTCACTGCCAGTCGATTTAAAGGGTTTGAAGGATTCGATGGCCCATCGAATTTTAGATATTTTGAATAACTTTCCGCGCAAGGTTCCAGTCTTTTTTCCATGCTCTCAGGTTAGGTATGTGAGCTGACCTCAGTCCCATGCATCCCCCCAATGTGGGTTTGAACGACCCTGGAGCCCGGAAAGTGCAGCGCCTTAGGTACTTACTTAGGAGGTCGACAATCCAGAAAATCATGGAAATTTATAAAAAATGTAAGATCCGAGAGACAAAAAAAAAGTAGCAAAAAATTCTATATCACCACGAAAATAGCAAGACTATCACAAATCATTGCTTGTGGAACATAGGTCTGAGTATATTTGCTTTTTATTTAGAAACTTAAAGCCAATTTTAACGCGTCAGCAGATGATTGGTGTGTATTACGCTTACGTTTTTAGCAGACTTTCTTACGGGATTATATTTTGGGGAAATTCAACCATGACCAAAAATATTTTTATGAGCCCGAAACGTATTGTCCGTTGCATAAAAGCTACTGAGTCTTGCAGACTAGTTTATATCAGTTACAAATTATTAACTCTTCCTTGTATTCTTATTCTTGAGCTTGCTCTTTATGCTTACGACAATTTTTATAAGTTCCAACTTAATAAAGATAAACATGGTTATAACACTAAATAACCACAACCTTATATCAGCAGTCCCCACAGGTTCTGGCTATCAAAATATATAATAAAATTCCTACCCATTGGAAAGATTTAAGGCGTTGGCGTTTTAAACGGTTTATGCGTGATCTATTAGTAGTGAATGCTTTTTATTCTCTACAGGATTTCTTAAATTTTAGAATCATTTAAGTGCTTCATCTTAATCTAAGGTTCTATCTCATAACAATATACAGGTTTACAGAGAACCAATAACAATTACAATCCAAGAAATACGGAAAGCAGTAGCATTACTCAAAAAAACGGACAGGCCCAGAGGGTATTCCTGCAGAGTTGATCAAGAACGCAACAGACAAATTATGTAATATTCTAACAGAAATCTTCAATAGACATCTTAGCGGAGAACCAGTGCCACAAACATGGGAAAGAGGATGGATTACATCCATACCCAAAAAGGGAAATAAAGAAGACTGCAGAAACGGTAACAAGCACTCTTAGTAGATTATACGGAAAATTAATAAAAGAGATCATCTGCGAGGAATATCATCCGTACAAATGTTAAGAACAAAACGGCTTTAGAGCAGGCAGATCAAGAATTGATAGTATGCTTTATCTATCTCAAGATATAGAAAAGGCAACCATAAGATCATAAAAAGTGCACCTACTGCTGGTAGACTTGAAGAAAGCATATGATACAGTCCTTGTCTCAAAACTATGGAAAGTTCTAGAGAAGAAGAAGTAACATTAACATGACTTTAATAGATGCGACCAAAGAATTATATCGAGACACCATAGCCAGAATGAAAATAGGGAATACAATATAAGACGGGTTTATAACAACGACATGTCTGAGACAAGATTGCTGTATATCCCCGATTTTATTTAATATATATGTCGATGAAGCGCTAAGAATATGGAAGAGGCATGGAAGTCGTTATTGAGGATACTTGTTATACACTTCACCACGCAGACGACCAGAAGAGGAGAAAGAAGACCTCGAATATATATCTAGAAAACTCATAGATATTGGGTTTACAAGTCAACGCGGAATAGATGCAATATATATGTATTGGGATTTGGATCTAGAAGGAGAAAAGATTAAAAGCTGTAAGGAATGTATATATCTACGCAAAAAACTTACAATAACAGGAAGAAGTCTTGATACTATTAATCGAATAACTAAAGGAAAAAAGATAATTGGAGCCTGAACCCAGTATTATAGTAGAAGAATATTAGAGCCGAAACAAAAAAGAAAATATATAACACTATATTACGACAAGTGATTATGTATAGCTCCGAAGTAAAAGCAAATTACTTGCATTTTGGGATGGATTTCTGGGGAAGATCAGCAAGAAAATCTAGATTAATACATAATATTTATCAAGTTAAATGATTCCACACTGTATCTAAATCCCCACCCGATATTTTTATCTAGTTTCCAAACAATTACTTTATTCATCGATCTGCCTACATCTAAAACTCATCTTCATTTGTCCCCAATAACGACAACGATGTTGTGTCTGACATCATTCTATCCACGTCAACATACAAAATTCCTCAAATTGCTTCATCTAATCGCAATCCAAATAAATGGCCAACTATAAACTACCATCCTTCAATACACAAAGCAATCATCGTTCGCATCCACACTCCCCTATCCAATAATCGTGCGGTCTAATTCGGTATACCCACAACGGACTGCTTACACATAACACGACACCTTGGCGAAAAACGACCTAAAAACACGAGAACATCCACTAAACGAACCTAATTCTTACACATCCCCACTTGACGTACGATAACTGCAGGATGAGCACGAAAGGGTAACAAATCACTTGCGAAAGTGTGCCTCATCCCCCCTCCCGTACGAGGAGGGGTATCGGAACCTAGTGCTTAAGCATCGAGCACAAAAGAGAGGCTTCTAGCGTGACGTACTCAGTAAAAGAGGAAGCAAAAGGACTTTCTTAATGGAAACGGGGTGTGTCCCGACTCCCTTACGCTCGCGATGATTAATAAATAATTCAGGGAGGGTGGCGCCAGCCACCTCCAAACAGCCGTGGTGGCGTTTGGAACTCGATGGTGGAGATAGTAGCTATCCTGATGCAAACGCGGTTTGAATCTGTTGTCTCTCGTGGTTTGTGTTTGATTGTGTGCAATTTGGAAAGATCTGACAGCATAACAACATTAAGACGTTATGGATTGAAATACGTTGGGACTTGTTGAATGTCTGGGAACTCTGGTGATGCTAAAATGCCTTCAAGAGGAGTCGATTTAAATGTGGGAATTTTGTAATGTTTGTTGTGATAAATGGATACGTCTATTGTTATATTTTAGTGATAAGAAGTAAGTCACCTTTTCATCAATAGAAATCTATACCATTTAAATAGACCCTAATACAAAGATCTGATTACCAAATTACTAAAATTTAGACAAAATATTCAAGCGATTTTAAAATAATATATTGGAAGCACATGATAGAGTTGGGCAAAAAATTATTATTAAAAAGATAACCGATAAAGATAATTTAACTATTATATTTACCCGAAGATAAAGAGGTGTGAAAGTAATCAAGCTCTAGGAATCTCCTATTTATCAGTAAATGTGGGATATGCGCTATTTAGAATAAAATCATCTTCAACTATGAACAAGTTAAAATCATCTAGCTGAAATTATCTTTAGTTAAAATTATCTAGTTTGAAATTATCTTTAATTAAAATCATTTAATTGAAATTATCTTCAAATAAAATTATCCAGATTGAAATTATTTATAGTTAAAATCATCTATAGTTAAAATGATCTATGAATAATATTCCAGTATTTATCTAGATAATTTTATTTATGAATAAAAAATATAGATGATTTTGTATTTAAATAATCAACATGAATAACTTTATTCGAACAATGCCCAACTCTGACATATGAATTGCTTATCAACAATAACTTCAAGTAATCCACAACAACTAAACATATTTATAAATGTTAAATATCCTTCATTATTCCATTTGCTGTGGATTTTCTTTAACAAATCTTAATCTATTTTTATAATTATTTAATTACAATTTAAACGGATTAAGTATTCATTTGTAGAATTTAAAATTTAAAACAAAATGCAAGACGATGCACAACTAGTTGCAAATCAAATACTATTTAATTCGAAAATGTTAAAAATTAATAACGTTTGTAAACAGGTTTGTAAATCCCTAATAGTATTGCTGCTCATTTTTATTTGATTTTGTAATAATTTTTGTTCGATTTGCTTTTATTTATAATTTTTCACTTAATTTTAATTTCTATCGGTGTTCATATTCAAGTGCAGATAACTTCATCTTCATTGATCGACAGGTACTAGAGCTGTAGTTCCTCAACGATAGAATTTTCAAGCTGATCACTTTCTCTTCCATCCTGTGTAAGATAATCCGATTAATGGTTGCTCCAGCATTTTAACGGCTTTACCCTTCATCAATTTTATTTTCGATTATGGATGCAATCAAATTCATCGAGACACAAAAAAAAAATATGTTGTTCATGTTTAGAGCATATTCGGTTTTCTAATATTTTGTATTTGACTTGCTTCTGTTCATTTATTTATTTATTTATTATTTCCTATAAGTTATCACTATGGCGCGGAAACGACGGTATCCCTTAATGAATCATGCAGGCGCAGAGACAGGTTAAACTAGGAATTCCAAGAAACGTCCGCGCGCGGAAACCGACCGCCCACCCATGTTAAACATATTCCGCGACCGTTAGGTTATATCTCTCTGTAACATTCATATATACGTGTAAGCTGATCCACTATGCATTGCCGATGCGAGTGAATCAAACCTAATATGGGATACGTCCTTTCCGCATAGTGGTTATCATATTCAGTGACAGATAACTTCACTCGCGAAACAATCGAGGGCTCCTGGTTTGGCAAATTTTCCTGAGCGACAACTGCCCATTTTCAAAGATGGTCAGTTATTTTTTGACCACTCTGTTAAGTAGGCCTGTTTGTCAGGATCCAGCAATAAATATTCTTTTCTTAAATCTGAACGAAGTTCATCTACATATTTTAATAACCATTTCATTTTAATTTCACAAAACAGTAGACGTTTTTCTACGGTTGATATCCTGAATTTTTCACATAAGGCAGTTCTCGTATTCATTCTACACTCTACTGGTTTTTTTTTTCCATTTTGTTGCCAATACCATTCCACGGTATTTATTTGCCTTATTTGATGCCTTCCTCGACTTATTTTCCAATACATTTACCTGTGGTTGCTCTAAGATAAGACGGTGCAGAATTACTTGATCTATCATACATATATATCAAACTGTATCATACTGTTACATACACTAATCGCTTTCCTCCTCAGAAAAAATGATTAAAAATTGTACTCCATCGACTCCCATACTACCAGACTGAAAAATATCAATTAATGTATTCCCGATTTTACGAACTCAGGGCGAACCAACTTCTCCACAACCCTCTGTGGACAGATTGTCAGTGACTTTCGCCGAAGATTCTCAGAAGAGCGACGCTTCCACCAGATTCAACTTATTCAGCGCGAATCTTTCACCCATGACCATGGACAAGGTGCATTTCCCACAGCCAGCTGGTAAACTCTCCAAACTTAATCCATTTTGTGACCCAAAATATGTTTCTATTGCACAGAAAGGGAAAATTCAGACGATGAAGATTACTCAGCTAGCGTCAGTGCCATCATGCAAAGGCGAGCATCGACCAAGAAGTTAAGACGTAAATCTACCAGAAGGGCGAGTTCCCCATTCAGCCCAGACATCTTACCAGGAACTGAGAACGAGCGCAGAAGATCTTCATGTTATACTACAAGTTCCGCAGAGTAAGGGTATTATTTTTCCATATTTTTTGTTTATGTAACATCAATTTAGAACAGCCATTTCTGTGGAGGATAACTTGGCATCGGAAGTAACCCAGGCCCAAATATACGAAAACATCCGTCTGCACAAAGAAGTGCTTAGCAATGTGAAGATGCAACCATGGCACATGCGGAAAAAGATAAGGTTGGTCCTCCAAGCTAAAAATTACGTGAAGAAGCATGAGGGCGTCTTGCAAGAACGTCTAGCCCACAGCCATTCGACCAAAGATATGCTGGCACGGTGGCATATTTATTTAGTTAAGGTGAGTTACCAAAAACTAAAATTAAATTTCTATACATATTTAATTTAATATAAAAAAAATAACTAGAGGTGGCAACACGTCAAACGAGAAACGGCAAATTTATCAAATTGGTTGATACCATGGGGGTTAAGAATCAAAGAAATAGAATCGCACTTTGGATCAGTTGTGGCTTCGTATTTTACCTTCCTACGGTGGTTGTTCTGGGTGAATTTGGTCACATCGATTATATTGATAGCTTTTGTCACTATACCAGAGGTAATATCTTCAATCTTGAAATAAGCATTTAAAAAAAACGTATTTTAGCTCCTAATAAGTAATTTGCAACCAATAAGGAAGCAAGTCTTATCCCAAGATCGTTACAACGCCACCAATTTTTACACCCTATTAGATTTTGAAGGCATATTAAAATATTCTCCATTATTCTACGGCTGGTATACAGATAAAGATGTCCACAGCAAAGGATACAGGCTCCCTTTAGCCTATTTCATGACTGGGTTAACTGTTTACGTCTACAACTTCGTCGCAACCCTAAGAAAGTAAATAAACCCCTCCTAAATAATATTGCCTGATTACCAATTAACATTTTTTATTTTAGAATGGCCGAGAATTCCAGAATGTCGAAGCTATCAGAAAAGGAAGACGAATGCACCTTCAGTTGGAAAGTCTTCACCGGTTGGGATTATATGATCGGCAATTCAGAGACTGCGGCCAATAGAGTGGCTTCTATCGTCATGGGATTCAAAGAAGCTTTATTGGAAGAAGCCGAAAAGAAGAAGGACACTAAAAAGTATCCGTATCCCAATTACATATATATTTGTATCATTATTAAATGTGTTTGCAGCTGGAAAGTCATCTTCATAAGAATCCTGGTTAATATTTCTGTATGTGGATTGTTAGTCCTATCAGCCTATGCTGTTGTACTGGTGGTAAAGCGATCAACGGAACCGGAAGCCAAAAAGAATTTTTGGCGTATGAACGAGATCACCATAGTAATGAATTTGATTTCGCTATTGTTTCCGATGTTCTTTGAAGTTTTGGGCCTCGGAGAACAGTATCATCCGAGAAAGCAATTGAGATTACAACTGGCAAGGTAAATCGTCCCATTTTGCAAAACTATAAATACTTTACTGTTGGCAATTTTAGGATAATGCTATTAAATCTCTTAAACCTATATTCTTTAAATTTTGCCTTATTCGACAAGATAAATGATATGGTAGGTAATCTTGAAAACTTAAATATGCACTTGATGATTAATTTAATTCCCAGCAAAAAGAATGGGATACCGCTTTATCTGGTTATTACAATTCCACCAATTGCACGAGAATTTGCACGAATTCAACCGTACCGAAACTGGAGTCTGCAAGTCAAACTTTGGAAAAAAATCCATGGGAGTCCAACGTATATTATTATGATTATGATTATACCCAAGAAAATCCATTTTACCCCACTGATTATCAAGAATCTTCAACGCCATTCACTTCTGAAAATTCCACAGAATTATCACTGATCAACTCTACAGCTTCTGCTTATTATAGTTCTACCAGTGAAGGTGATATTTTAGATCTTGATGATATGCAAAAGTTTTTCGAATATATTTCTTCTAATGGGATATCTGAAAAACCAGAAAATGTTACTGAATATACCGAAACATCGAACACGACTTATTTGCCACATAATCAAACCTCCATCGACGAAGATTTTTCTATAACAACTCCTATATGGTCCACTTCTACAATATCCACCGCAACAAATGATGTACCATCGACTATAACCATACCAGCTACTGATGTTGCAACCACTGACACATCTTCCACTATTCTCACAACTTCTTCAAAAGCAGAAACCCTCAAAGATTTCACAACCTCAGCAATAGTTCCAACCATAAATATTCAAAACCAACTATGCCCTTGCAAAATCGATTCAATTGAAGCTTTTATCTCGACTCTAGATTACAGAAATCAAAGTAAACTGAGGAGTCTGTGTTGGGAAACAATGTTCGGCCAAGAATTGGTCAAATTAACAGTGATGGATTTATTTATGACGGTCCTATCGACATTGGCGATGGATTTCTTCCGTGGTGTCTTCGTCAGGATCATGAACAATTGCTGGTGTTGGGATCTGGAGAAAATATTCCCCCAATACGGAGATTTTAAAGTTGCTGAGAATATTCTGCACTTGGTCAATAACCAGGGCATGGTATGGATGGGTATGTTCTTCAGCCCTGGCATCATAGGATTAAATGTGGTTAAACTTTACGTGATGGTTTATTTTCGATCATGGATTGTATTGACTTGCAATGTACCACATAAAGTCGTCTTCAGAGCTTCGAGATCGAATAACTTCTACTACGCTTTATTGCTCTCGATGTTGTTCTTGTGCGTTATCCCTGTGGGGTATGCTATAGTCTGGGTTCGTCCTTCAAAGCACTGCGGCCCATTCTCGAAATACGACAAAATATCCCATATCTTCACACAAACCTTAAAGGAGATCTTGCCGAGCTCCGTGCATCAAATCCTCGATTACATAGCTTCACCAGGGGTCGTTATACCACTATTGGTGCTGATGATACTCATAATTTATTACTTATTGTCTTTAACAGATGCTTTGCGCGAGGCCAATAATGATTTGAAGGTAATCCAATGAATCCCGAAAAAGCAAATGCGATCATTTGGCTTTTCTAGACTCAACTACGCAGAGAAAGAACCGAAGAACGCAGGAAACTATTCCAAATCGCTGATAGGAGACGCAGAGTCGGTTCTGAAGGTTCAGGTGAACTGGGGCAGACGCCTTTTGGAAAATGGAAGAAGTTGCTGTATAATCTACCAAGCGGCAAAAGTTTCGACGAGACCCCCAAGCAAGAATCTGAAGAGAATCAGAATAAACCAGATGATAAAGAAATGAAACAGGAACCCGCTAAAACTAAAGGTAAAATCGATGCACCGCACTTTGGTGGTTCTAATTTTTCGATTTTCAGATTTCTTTTCGAAATTGATCAAAAGAGCTCTGAAGAAATCGATCCCCTCCGAGGATGAAGATGGCACAGATACAGACGTACACGATTCTCTGCCCGAAGACGTCGCCAGTGTCAAGGAAGCAAAATCGCAAGCTCCCACCAACGAACCTCCGAAAAAATTGAGTTTCAAGAGAACCGTGCACGGATCTTTGACCAGAAAACACAAAGATAACGCAACAACTCCAGATGTGGAAGTCATAAATGCTGCGAACCCACCGGGGAAAAGCAGGAGAGATTCTTTCGACCTCAAGAAGCACCAGGAGAAGAAGAAGATCTCGCTTAACAACAAAGTTATCAAAGATTTTAGAGAGGATTCTTTAACCTCCACTTGGAGCGATAATATCCCAGTTATTACCATAAGTAAGAGCGACAGCTTGGAGAACATGGAAGAGAAAACTCCGACTGAAGTCGAAGAAAAGGCTTCAGTTACCAGCACCGATACTTTAGTGCAGGAAAAGGTGGATACCAGAGCGAGGAGTCGCTATGTCTTGAAAAAGCAGAAAGTCACTGAAGATGAGGATGTCATAAGCGATTTAGTTGGGGGGAAATTCCGTCAGAAGCAAAAGCAGCAGGACAAATTGACAAATGAGGTTTTAGTGAATTCCGATGCAAAAACTGAATCGAGTAACGATTATAAAGATTCCGCGTTTTCCTAATTATATTGTACCTACTGTTTAAGACTTGATGTTTTTCTTTTCTGCAAAAATTAAATATAAATATATATATATATGCTAATATCAGTATTTTGTCTTTTTTTCGACCTATACAATCTTCTGTAAAGACAATATATCGAGAGGTAAAATTCGACACTAAAAACCCACTTTGTTCAAATAATTCTGAAAATCTTTATCAAATGAATCCAGATAATTCTTTGTGCCAGGTTTTATAATAAATAGAAAAATAATCTACTAATTTCCAACAATGATGCAAGGAAACGAAAGGTGGGGTAATACACATTTCTAACATATCTCTTAGCTACCGCCATCTACACTTCAGTAGCAAAAGCTTAACAGAAATAGTAGATTCAGTTGCCTATACAATACTCTGACCAACTGATTGTGACATGATTTTGTTAATACAGTTTTTAAATTCATCTCTCAAATAAAAACCACCAAACAGCATTATAATCTACCGTAATATGGTGAAATAAAAACCGTCGCTTAAATATCACAACGTTCTTTAACGTCGTTTCTTTAACATGTACCGCTTAAATAGGCAATTAAGATATACTGATGATACCAACAATGATGATCTAATTTCGAAATGGATAGCGTCGCTCGCTGCCTCATTTACACTCTCGTAAAGTATGTGGAATCAGGATGACACTCCCAGTGAATTTAGAATTTACATATATCTAGTTAAGAATTTTGCGTCGAGTAACATCTCATTTGCCTTATCTTTGCGTAGACAAATCCAGTTTCGCAATCTCGGTCTCGGTGTGTCTTGTACTTGTACAGGAAGTCATTTATTTGGCTGCGTTCATCATATTAATTGAGAAAAGTTTGTCGAAAGAATATTATAGTCCATAATAATCCACAAAAAGAATTTCTAACAATATATATAAGTAGAGTGTATAAGTAGTGCTTACAATTAGAATATAATAATAGAAATTAGCAGATTATTTTACACAAAATCTAAACCGGATAAACACTAAACAAGATTTGATAAGTTTGTAAACTTCTCAATGCGTTAAGTGTGTATAAGGATTTTATAAAAGAGAAGACGAAACATAATTAATTATTTTGATCATAATTTTGAATTTAAGATTATTTCTATTGGTTCTTTCCCATCCCTTCCTAATATATGACTTGACAACAACGTGCTATAATTCCCCGGGAGTAAACGTAGGAAAGATATTCCCTGTTAGTTCGAGAATACCACATTTTTAGTAACGGATTTTAGACCTGGATATTTATGTATTTTCTTATCATCTAAACGTCACATCGCCAGCCGGGACTGCAAATGTTTACTATATAATCGTCAGGTATTAGAATCGCACAGTTCTGAAATGGTTTATACCCTTCTCTCTCTATGTACGTCTCCGTACAAATCTGAGTCGCTACTTCTGAAAGGCACAGTACATAGATGTACAGTACACACTATAAAATAAAATAAAACGTCGTTGTTTTGATAATTTTAAGACCACTTTTATCGTGAGAGTGAAGTAGCTCTTAAACTTTTATAGCCCCAAAGTCGTTTTGAAAGGTTTTATGTCAATTTAATACTTGAAGTAGGTACTGATGTATAGCACTATACATCGCGTTGTAAGAGCCAACATTTACGGCAATTCCATCAAATGCAAGCTTATAGTAAATACAATATAAATTTTCGTTACTTATTAAATTTGCAATTTCTCTTGACACCGTGTATAGAATAAAAAATTAATTTGCTTTATGTACCGCAACCACTTCAACGACAAAAAGACAAACATCAAACTTCAACAATATGTGTCTTCTCTTCTATAATCTCCTAGACGTATATCACAGTTTTACAGTTCGTAACCGAATGATAAAAGCAAGCGATAAGAACTCTAGGTCACGAACTTCCTGCCGAAAAGTGTGACAACAGTTTGTAGTTGAATGTATCGCGACATTATTTTATTATTGAAACTGTCTTATCTCCGTAGTTTCGGAGAACATTACTCTGACTGAGTTTAGAGTGATTTATATGACTTGCCGACGAAAATAACTCTCACGAAATGAAAATAGAGCCGATAAGGACAAATGTAACCTCCTTTTAGGTGGGGTCAAATATCATCCTCGGCTTTACGAAATCGTCAGTAGAAGCACGATTGTTAAACAGTATAGAAAATAAATGCTTAAACGAAGAGCCACTTTTTTTAGGTAGAATTTTATCACATTCACCTAAATATTTATCAACGTGACCTACTTTTATCTGACAGACGTTTCAAATACAGATATTCCTAATCCTAATTTTTTTTTTCTCAATTCGTTTACTGTAGGCAATTGAGGTGTCTCGGTTTTGATGATCGTATTTGTTTTTGTATTGGGACGTGAATCGAAACTAAACAGTGTTATCATAATGCCATTGGTGTCTGGCGTGCATCATATGATGTTCAGACCCTATAAATATCGTATAAATATTATCGCCTAGTGAAAATAGCGAAGGCGGTGCTTATCACAAACTGGCAGATACAAAACTTCCTTTTCCTGTTCCTCTGAAACTATGTTAGCGACAGTAGTTCGTGGTGAATACTCAGTTTATGTTTCATATACAGTGAGGTCGTAAATTATGCTCACCCATTCCCCTCCCCCTATCCACTCATAACTTTGGAAAGGAATGAGATAGAGCAATGGAAGAAAAACAATATGAAATTAGAGATAATCTGTGATGTTTCGGCTATAGCCTTGTTTGGGCGATACTAGAATTAACGATTATGAAAAATCACTGGATTATTGATCATTCGATTATGCCCATCACTAACACCTAGTGTAATCGGCAATCTTCGGAAATGCGAGAGCGAAGCACAGACCTGATAGACTGCCAATGAACCGTATGCGCATCGCTACGCCGCACCATCAAAAGACTAAAGGACATCTTGGAACACAGACGTCATTATATGCGTCATGTTTCCTGTAGCGTCATATTTACGTTAGTTTTCTTTAGGAAGTATTTGCGTTAAGTCACGTTCAGTTTTTTGCAAGTTGACAAGTGTTACTGATGTTACCTAACCTTGCAGTTTGATTGTTTTATTCACTTTCTTTTCTTTAATCTTTCACGGACTGTTTCGAATATTATATATTATTCACCCGATATTTTTGTTTTACGTGTAAGGTTGTGGTGTAAGTGTGCATATTATGGCATTAACAATATGACAATTAATCCAGGTAGTTTTTCCTAAAGAAAAATGATGCCATCGTGTCGTGTAAAATCCTGCAAAAGCAATAGTTACAAAGATGAGAGAGAACTAACTTTTCATATGTAAGTTGCAGAATAATGGCATAGCTTAAAAATATTCTGAAATTATGATAATGTTGCGTGAATTACTGTTACAGGGGGTACCATAAATCCCTGCAAAAGTAAGCGTACATATGTTTGTTCACTACATTTCCTCGAAAAGGATTTTGATAGAACGGGACAGATTGTGCGAATTAAAGAGGGAGTTATTCCAACATTGAATTCGGGCAAGGAAAATCTAAAAAAAAAAGTATATTTTTATTTAGAATCACTTGATATTCCTGAAAACAAAGGGTAGAGGTAAATAAATGATGTATACCATATATATTTCTTTAAATTTTCTTCACTACTTCTTGGGTAAATTAATCTGCCCATCAAAGGAGGTACGATATATTTGCCAGTTCACCGAAAAACAAATTCGGAAAGTAATGGTCTTGCCAGGAAACAAGATTCCACAAGAAGAAAACATCCCAACGACTTTTGTTTATTTACTATCATGTTCGTCAAAACATTTTTTCTAGTTTATCCCATCATTTGTTAGATATGTCACCTCTGGAAGAAACTCATGTTTCAATTTTAAGTAAAACCATAATATCGTCTTATAGCAAAATTAGATTCATAATTTAGCGAAGAAGTACAGAAAAAATACAAGGTAAATCAATAAGGAAGGAATTAAGTAAACTAATATTATTTAATCATCAATAAATTATACAACAACTACTGCAGTATATTATCTACTCCTAAAGACAACATACAATGTTGGATTGTTATGACAAGTCGTGAAGATCTCATGAAACTTGTATTAGATTTTTTCTACATACTCTTACATGGCGTTGAAAGATTTTTTTTCTTTTCTCTCTTATTAAACCTGAGAACGAATGAAGTATATGTTACCAGTTCATCGTAAGTTTAGAAACTGTCTATAGTTCTAAGTTGTCCACAAACTTTTGAATTGTTCGGCATACCGTACTTTTACTAATGTGACGATCCGGATAAACAGTATTAAACAAAATACGAACCTCTTCAAAAGAACGTTGACGATCACTGTACCCACGTATCATTAATATCTCAATTCGTTCTGATTCAGTAAGTTTTTCTGCCATTTTCAAATGTGTCAATGTTTAAAATAAGTAAATTTATAGCGATGCAAAAGTTAAAACGCTTTTAAAATTGTCAAATGTGACGGCAAAAAGAATGCAAACACTAAACAACAACTTTTTTCAAAGGTACCTTGATTTCTCTGTATTAGGACACTTTTTTAATTTTTAATTGTTTTCTTGTGAATAAAAATAAACATCTTAATACTTCCTGAACGTAGTTTTTTATTTTGCATTCAAAAGTGTTAAAAAAATCTGGGCGTTCCATTTAAAAAAAAAAAATTGGACATATTGCCGATTAAACCGGAAGTGAAAAAAATATTAACTGTATTGCATAAAATGCATTTATATTAACTATACCCCCATACCAAATTTCAGAAATCATAATTTTCAAATAACAAAGTTATTCGACCGTCCCGGACTTTTTACTAACCCTGTATAGAAAAAAGTATTTCTGCAAGCCTAGACATTTCGTTTTAGTAATTTTTTGCAAAAATATATATCAAAGTAGTAAAGATCTTAATAAAAACCGGAAATCCAGGCAGAAAATCATTAAACAAACAGTACACAAGGAATGTCTAAAATGTCTTAGGTATCGTAAAATGGCAACAAAACCGGAAACTTGAATAATTAAGCTTATATATACTTAGCCACAAAAGTCTACCTACGGCTGACAACAAATAAGACGAAATTATTCATTAATTTCAATTTTTTGAAAATAGACGATCATCCAACTCCGCGATCGGAGTAATTTAATTACTAACTTTTCACACACTCGCGGCTTGATCGTGCCGCTCTATCAGAGATGAAAGGGTACAGGACCCCAGGTTCCCCACCCTAGATGAAAAGTTCCGACCTTCGACCTTCGATCTTCGACGGCTGACAACTGTCAACAAACGTTCAGCTGTATGTGGACTTTTGTGGCTAATTGTAAATGTACATACGGGTATGTCAGATATACGTTCAATTACTTTTCGATGGTATTGTATATTATCTAATACTTATCTTATATATACATATCTAAGTAGGTACATAAAAATTGTTTAAACTATTATTAGATGTGCGTTAGCAAACAAGAATTATAAATAAAATTCATGTATCAGATGTAAAACTATGTGCTTACGTCAAAACGCAAAACTCTGAATTCCGAAGTACAGTAGATTAAATTTTCACATTACGCGAGTTGCAAAGCCGAAAGTTTTAAGTGAAAGATAAGTTCTTGGACATCTTGTATATGATTTAATGGTAAATTCCACTGGAATTGCATCCACATTAGAAGAAATCGACAATCTAACGCCGGGTATCTTGACGAATGCAATGCAAAATATTTTTTGCATAAATTTTGGTGGCGGCCACCAATTAGATATCATTTACAAAACATGAAAAAATGTAATTTATTGCTTCAAATAAACATATGACGTTAAAAAAATAACATTTTTTACTCCCTCTGTCCAGAAATAAGTGTCCGATTTTCATTGTTTTTAAAAATTAAAGAAAGGTGGCGCTGCTTTAAAAAATTAACTGCCATTTTGAAAACAATTTTTATATGTCAAGTTTTTGACAGCAGTTTGAAAGTTTTGTAGTTTTTCAAGAATTTATGTTTTCAATCAAAAAACAAGATTTTCTCAAGACTTGATATAAATCTCCGGCTTAAAAAAAAATATGGCAGATGTGGTAAAAATTTTGGCGAGAAACCATGGTAAGAGACCTAATTTGACTCTAAACACAAGGCAAGCGGTTTACAATGCATTACTTGAATTGAGCGACAATAATAAACTGAAGCAAGGTTCAATCAAGGCGACAGCCAATAAATTCAAAATTTCTGTGAAAACTATAAGCCGAATATGGCATCAAGGACGAAAATCATTAGCCGATGGTGCTGAAGTAGCAGATGTCAGGGCACGTAAGAAAGGACGCGTTGGTCGAAAACCAAAAAGTTTCGACCTAGAGCTAATAAAGTAACTGCCACTCAATAATCGTCGTACAATTCGTGCGTTGGCTACCTCTATTAACTTATCAAAATCTACAGTTCATTATAGACTCAAGTCAGGAAAATTACGGCGACACTCAAATGCAGTTAAACCTTATCTCACAGACGCCAACAAAATTGAAAGACTCAAGTATTGTTTGGCAATGCTGAAACCTGAAAGTTTAAATCTTCAATCACCCGAACTCATCGACATGCATGATCGGATTCATGTAGACGAAAAATGGTTTTACATTAGCAAAACAACTAACACATATTACCTTGTAGAAGACGAAGAAGAAGTTTTTAGTCGCTGTTGCTCGTCCACGTTGGAATCATACCGAAAATAAGAATTTCAATGGAATTAGTATTTGGCCATTGGTTTTTTCAGAACCTGCTAAACGGAGCAGTAAAAATCGCGCAGCAGGAACGATTGAAACGAAAGTGATTACTAATGTTACTAGAAAAGAGTACAGGAGTATGATTATTGAAAAATTATTACCCGCCATTCAACAAAAATGGCCAAGAAGCGCTTCACGCAAAAGAATTTGCATTCAACAAGATAACGCTAAACCACACATTCTTCCTGATGACATTGAGTTTAATGAAGCTGCGAATAGAACTAGATTTGAAATCAGAATAATAGGCCAGCCACCTAATACTCCCGACACCAACGTCTTGGATTTAGGCTTTTTCAGTGAAATCCAGTCATTGCAGCAACAATCGGCTTGCAAAACTGTAGACGAATTGATCCGTGCTGTTGAAAACGCTTTTTTTGCATTAACTCCTGATACTTTAAATAAGATTTTTCTTACTCACCAGCAGTGCATGGTAGAAATTATGAAAATAAGTGGTGGTAACAACTATAAAGTGCCTCATATGAGAAAAGACCATTTACAAAGGCTCGGTAGGCTTCCAGTTTCTATAAATTTCGATTTTGGGCTTTATCAACATGTATAAGATATTACTAATTAAGCTTAAATAACTCAAATTATTCCTAGAAGTTTGTTAGTAACAATATTTGTAGTTAAGTTTCAATAAAATACAACTTTAAAAGAAATCGGACACTTATTTCTGGACAAGCAAAAACATCAAAACGGACACTTATTTCTGGACGGAGGGAGTATTATTTTTTTGGAAATACAGCAAAAGAAAATCAGATGATACTTTTTGCGCCACTTTGTATATGTTAGTATCTACTTGAAATGGTAGTATCTATAAATTGCAACAAATTTGCTCCTAATATACAATGGATAATTTGCAATATTTCCTAGACTGGATATTCTTGTAATAGTCCATTTTGCTGGACCTACCAATATGTTTTTTTTTTTTGTATATATTTGTCCGGGAATAAATGCGTTTGTTCTATACGGACGCGCGATGACTTATGTCTTCATTATCTGACATTATGATTAGTTCAAGTCAACGAACCCGATAATATAGAATTCATACCATAATTTCGTTTTATTTATTCATTAAGACGCTAGACACTATGTAAATATTTGTAATTGTGCAAGAAATTCATTTTTGAAAAGCCTGTGACATAACTCCCTTCCTGAAAATCAATACGTTTACATTTCCAAACCTTATAATAAACGGTTTTTTTTTTGCTACTTAGAACGTCTGTGTTTTATATAGAGAAAATACGAGATGACATAATGATGACATTGATGATCAACCCAATAGAGCAAACCATATTGTCACCACATGTTCCCGTCCAGATATACTCTTAAAATATATTATGTATGCTCAGGTTACGTCTGCCATCTGGATGTATACTAGAAGTGCAATATACTAACACAAAGAGAAATATATTAAATACCATGTTCTATGTTATTATTAGTTTATTCTAACATTGTTTGATATTAAAAGTAATACCCGCACTAACGATACAGTAAATACTGCCAACATGAAACATTAAGGAACAGCTAAAACAATGTTTGACTTCTTACAAGATACCTACAACTTCTTATATATTTTACACATCGAGTGTGAAGTATTTTTTCTGTGAATTACGTTTTCTATTATCAATGCAATTCTAAAGAAAACGTAGCCACTAAATGAGCTAATGTATATTTATTTTTGTAAGATCTTAATTTCTTCTCAGCGACGTTTCGCTATCAAGCTAAATAAATTACAATAAAATATTTTAAAAGTATAAAACAACAACAATAAAATTAAAAATAACCGGTCAAATTTGTATTACAAATTACAAAGGAGTCAAATCTAAATTAGAAAAAGACAACATGGAAATTATCATATTGAAAAAGGCAATAAACTGAAATTGATTGAATTTAGTTTTAGATTTGGCATAAATGCATATATTTTGCACAAATGCGAATACTCGCAAAAGAGTTCAAATTAAAATCTGTCGGCGCAAAAAATAATGTGTAACACACCCCCATGTCACACAATTTTTTGTGCCGACAGATTTTAAATTCTTTTTTTTTTAATAAAAAAAAATTGCGGTTGAGGAGTTAACAGTATGAATTGACAACATATTATGTTTCGTATGAATTTTGTATTTACAATTGAGGTAATAATATTTTGAGGGCTTAATATTTTATTTGTTTTTCTTTCGTATTTTTAATGCGTATATACTTATTAATAGTTTGCTACCTGCAAAATCTTCTCATATATAGGTATTGGTAATAATGCGAATTAATTAAGAAATTGTATAACTAAAATTCTGTCATTTGTCATCGCATCTACAATAAATAATTAATCATAGAGATGTTAGTAATTCGAATATTTTGCCAACCTTTAGTAACCTTTAATAGTATCTTTTCGGACGATTTAAAATATGATTGTAAAAACAGTGTTTCTAGACGGAGGCCCAAAAATATTATTATAACGGGAATCATCTACTTATCTTGTTAGAGAGTTTAAGCAAACTTTACGGTAAACGCTAACGCTAAATTTCACGTCACTGTGCATGCGCGTATTACGGTAACCAATAGAAACGTTTCAATAGATTTTGACATTTTGAATTTTGACACATAATTAACATAACCTTAAATAATTGTGTGAATTGTTTCTACAACTCTTTTTCGACAAATGGAGAGCCAGGTAACATTGAATGCCTCTAAAAAAGGTCGAATAAGATTTCACATGCAGGATGACATTCTTTTCCTAAAGGAAACCGTAGCTAGGAAACCTTTACGTAGATACCGAAAACTAGTGGAAAGAAATTCGTAAAGGGCTATTTGAACAAGCACAAACATTTTTTTTTTCAGAATGCTCACTATCGGGCATATGAAACATTTAATTAAACTATTAATTTTCTTAGAAACGAACTAAAAGGCATATGCTTGCTATATGGAAATTGATAAACGGGGGTGCTTTTGCGGTTTTCCATTTTAATTATAAAATAACCACTATTCGAATTTCTAATTCTATTTTATTTGCTTGTTGCAGTTAATTCGGTATTTTCAAAAGTTAAGGTACTTCTCTTTGTCTAAACAAATGCCGCACTTAAACTTTTTAGACTAATAAAGAAATTACAAAGAATGTTACTAGGAGTAGAAGGCGCACGTTTTGTGCTGAGCACAGAAGGTTATTTTTTCTTCAAGCACTGACTGACGAAAAATGCGTTTATCTAAATAATCATTGCACGTTAATCAATGAAAACGACAAAGCCTTTAAAAAGTATTTACATGATTGCGAAAGATCAAAATGGGTGCTCAACCTGTGCACAGAAGAAAAGATTTTTCCACGCAAAATAAATATCTACGAACGATATAGAGATTTGAAAGCAACCCTTGAAACGTTCAACGCGTTTCTGAAGCTGACATACAACGTTTCCAACAGTTTGAATATAGTTTTGACATTTGTAATCAAAACAAAGCAACCACTTGTGATGCGTCCGCACTAACATTATGATACTAATAACATAATCGTTTCCATTATTGTACTAATAACACAATGAAGTAGTTCTACTTGGTGTGTTCAGTAACAAAATCTTAGAATTATGAGAAGCTTGCAGAAAATTTTTTTAAAATCCCTTCAGTAGCAACTGTAAGACCGCCCTTATGGTGTTTTAATATTATGAGGTTATAGAAAAATTATTCAATCTTCATTGTAGTTGTTGACGGAATAAAGGTTCACTTTATTTTTGTTAATCCCAACGAAGCGTCTATTCATACGGCTTTGTATTTATAAGTTATACACACACATCTGGAAATATTAGGTGTATTGCAATTCATAATACCTTATTTGTGGTGGTTTTATTTTAAAACGGAAAATATTCGTTTGATATTCATGTATGCGAACACCGATAGAACCCGAACTGTCTGGGAAAGTAGTTTTGATATTCTCTCGGTCATAGGGGGAGACATTAATTAAGACCATCACTGTACATGGACGACTTTTTTTTTTTTTTTAGTCAATCACACAAGTGGTACATTTTGTATCTTCCTATAACTTTTGTTTATCGTGTTCTGTTGAAAACAACTGACAGTACTGGTAGGTGGAAGGAAAGATTATTTCGGAATCTATTTTATTTTAAATTTTTTCTTCTATTTATTCTAGAACAATTTGTAATAGAATTGTCGCAATTTTTTTTTTCATGTGGTTTGCTTAATTACCTCAATATACGAAATTGTAATAAATAATGTTGCCACTACGCTATTATTAGCTTACGAGAGTATTTTGCATTCGAATATTCAAGCGAGACGTTCAACTAGTCGCAAAACAAATGATGACATTATTTTAACGATTGACGAAGTTGAGGTGATAGAACCAAAAATAGCTAATAAATTCAATGATCACTTTCACTCTATAGCAGATAATTTAATTATTGACGATAACTTTAATTTGGCCATGCAGCATATTAACTCTAACTGCAATACGTTTTTCTTATTTCCCACTCATCTAGCTGAGGTAAAAAGTGTAGTTGGCAGTTTGAAAAATACTCATTCTTCAGGCTATGATGGCATTAGTACTGTTTTGGTAAAAATGTGTGTAGATGACATTATCGTTCCATTGGTTGAAATAATAAACTGTTCGTTTAGTAAAGGCTTATTCATTAACGATCTAAAAATAGCAAGAATAAAACCTCTTTATAAATCTGGATCTAAAAAATGCGTTGATAATTACAGACCTATATCATTACTTAGTGTATTTTCAAAAATTATTGAAAAATTAATAGTGAACAGATTAGTAAAATTTTTAGATCAACATAATGTTTTAAACAAAGTACAATTTGGTTTTCGGGAGGGGCGTTCTACTGTGTCGGCTGTAACTGAGTTTTTAAACGAATTATACAAAGCTTTTGAGGAGGGACAATCTAATGTGGGCGTGTTTGTTGATTTAACCAAAGCCTTTGACTTGGTTAATCATGATATTTTGCTGATGAAGTTGGAGTCGTGCGGTGTCAGAGGTCAGGCTTTGAGTTGGTTTGCCAGTTATCTACACAGCCGATCTCATTACGTAGATATTAGCGGCACATCATCAAATTTACACCATATGAGCAAAGGTGTACCACAAGGTAGTGTATTGGGGCCATTGTTATATATAATTTATGTTAATGATGCTCCAACTTCGAGAATGGTTATGTATGCCGACGACACGTCGCTATTAATTTCAACCAAAAAAGAAGAAGACATACGTTTGACAGTGGAAAATTCAGTAAATGCACTAAATAATTATTTTTTAAGTAACGCTTTGCACTTGAATTGCAAAAAGACTGTTTTTATTGAATTTAGCTTAATCCAGCGTGAAAGGGATTTGTCGCGGTTGGTAAGGGTTAATAATAAGAGCATAGCTCAAGTAGATATGACTAAATTCTTAGGTATACATATTGATGCAAATTGTTCCTTCACAAATCACATCAGTCACTTAGTTAGCCAACTCAACAGTATATGTTTTGTTATAAGTAGATTGCGACATGTTATTGACGTGGCTGCTGTGAAGTTGTACTACTACGCGCATTTCCAATCACGAATTTCCTATGGAATAATTATTTGGGGATGTTCATCGGAAACAACTAGGGTTTTTAAAATACAAAAAAGGGTTATTCGACTGATAAATAAATTAAGCTTTAGAACTAGTTGTAAGGTTTTATTCCAGCAAATGAGTATTATGACCGTGCCTTGTATATATATATATCAATTACTTTTGCATCTGAGAGAGAATTTGCACACGTTTAATAAATTAGAGACTCATTCGTACAATACTCGTAATAGTGACATATTAGAAATTCCTAAGCATAGGTTAACCGCAAGCGAGAGAAACCCTAGGTACCAGGGTATCCTTTTATATAATAAGCTTCCGGCAGAATACAAAATGCTGCCTTTAAGCAAGTTTAAACGTAGAATTAAAGATCTATTAATAACGAAAGCTTATTATTCTGTAAAAGATTATCTATGTGATCGGGATATCTGATGTTATATGTGTGTTCACTTGTTATTCAATTTTTATAATACATGTAATATTAATTAATTTTAATAGAAATCGACTCTCCATTTGTGTACCGCTGTACATACATAGGAACGCGTAACCTATCTTTATATAATAATTTGAGACCTATTCTATGCTACAATGTAGTCTAAAAGGATGAAATAAATTATTTATTTATTTATTTATTTATTTATTCAACTATATTGACAATTTGCCTTCCTCTTTAGCATCTTACCAAAATAAAAGTCCTCGTGAGCGTACTTTCAGCAAAACACTCAAAAGAGGGCACTCTCACATCCCTTCCTATATACATAACATAGTAAACAAAACAGAAAACATTCCTTATCCTATATCGAACGCCAGACCTTCCCGACTCCCATATTTCCATCTCTGTCCTACAGCATCTCCAGTAAGAGCCCCTCGGACTTCTCCTGTCCTGTCAGTCCTCCGTCGAGTCGGGAGAGATCTGTGAATATCAGATCTGACTTGCTCGCTCACTTCAACTTCAGTTGGCGTTCGTATCTGAAGTGAGTCGGTGTTGGCGCCCGGTCGCGGTTTGCGTGTTTTAGAACGAACAACGAATCGCGAACTGCAGACGCGCTTTTCGCCCGCTTGAAACCCGGAAGATTATGGATAAATCGGCGCGATTGTGACCCAGTGAAAATTGGTGCGGATGTGCGATTAGTAGGCGACCGTTCATTTCGGTATTTAAGTAGATCTGGGAAGTAAAATAGGCAAGTTCGGGATGTGGAAAGCGTTGTGTACTATCTTGTGTGCGTTCGGTGTGTTTGTGAACGCTGACGACGGTAATGTTGTTACCCCGGCTTTCGGCGCCAAAGGGACTAAATGTTACGATAACTTCGGGAGACCGCAGGTAAATTGAACGAGATAAAGAGAGAAAGTATACCGGGAAATATGAGTATTAGAAATTCTCCAATGCAAAAACAATGAAAGGCATTCTCTATATAGTTTAAGAATCTAATTACATATTTCGAAAAGAATCTGGGATAACGAAATGAATGAATTTTATTGCTGTCATAATTCTGTAATATTATTACCATGGTAACTACATACAGGCTGCCCAAGGACGGACTTTCAAAGACGAAACACTACCGAAAAAAGTTATTCTTTATAAAATATTTTGTTTTGCTCAAAACACCAAAAAAAAAAAACATTTAGATTTAACTATAGACTCATAAATGCACTATTATTAGGTCTGTTCATAGAAGAATCACAAACTAGTCAGAGCCAGTTAAATTAGTCAGAAAACTGCTTCAGATTTATTTTAGCCAATCGAATCGTGTCTAACTACTCTAACTAGTTTATGATTCTTCTATGAACCAGTGGCGGCTCGTCAGGGGAGACTACGCAACAAATTGTAGTCGGTTTTCTTTGTTTTCATCACTCAAATATGGTTTTTTCGCGATTGCATAATCGTTTAAACCGCTCTGCTTAATTCGAGGCCTTGCCGGTCTAACGGAACTCGAAAATTGAGTTTCCTAACGAGCTCTTACCGCTGTAGAAAACTGATTCTATCTGATAAAATTTATCAAATCTTCATCTTCATGCCAACGTTTTTTCAATTGACATATGCAACTTTTGCTTAGGTTTAAATCTGCAGATATAGCAGGTAA
The DNA here is from genome assembly GCA_949128085.1 of Cetonia aurata. Lineage (NCBI taxonomy): Eukaryota > Metazoa > Arthropoda > Insecta > Coleoptera > Scarabaeidae > Cetonia > Cetonia aurata. Next base: position 70,610,553 of record OX421882.1, on the reverse strand, counting down.
CCACTAGTTGTCTTCTAATTTCGCAATGGCTCTGGCTGTTTGCTCTCCCGAAATGTGTCTTGGTATTTTTCACAAAATACGGTTTATTTATCAAATAATTTTGGACATAAACAAATAATATTGAAATTTTGTTAATGTTTTTAAGGACGCCTATGATTACTGTATCATATAATTATAATTGATTTGAAGTAAAAATCAAATTGTACAAAAAAAATCGTACGCATTTCGGTGGCCACAACTGTACTTAGGTTCACACTGTATGTATCCATAATGAGAAATTGACACTATGTATTATCATTCTTAAAAATAATCTTAGTTAAATAATGGAGCCATTGATATAACACACACACACAGTTTGTATAGCGCAAATAACCATTAAACATCTGCGGCTTTAATATTGGAGTGTATTCATGTAATTACTAGATCAGTAGAACGAAGCCCATACTAGACTTAACAATAATAATCAGTGAGCAGTTAATATAAACAAACTAAACGAATTTAAACCAATTGTAGAACACATTTGTCCCGGACCAAATTAGTTTAAACCTATTTTTTTTTTGTATCTGCTTTTGCCATAGCAACTTTATTCGGAAATTAAACGAAATCTAAATATATTTGATACATCCGTAAGTATATATATATTTTAAATCATCCTAACATGGAGATGTAGGCTTATATCTATATTTCTTTTCTTATTAACGTTGTGATGATTTTAAATGTCGCTAAGTATAATAAAAGTATTGTTCAAACATGCTTTGAGCAAACACACTGCGTCGCTTCTAACAATAAAAGCCTATGTAAACCGATCGCTTTGTGTTTCAAATATTTACGGTAAAATTATCTATCGTGAGTATGTATCTCGGAAAGTGGAGACCATTTAATTAGGAATATAACGCATATGAGGAGAAATACATGGTGGCTCTTCGTTTTAAACATTTTAAACTAGGTTGGCTCATCGTAAAATTGTTTATCAATTTTGAAATGGGCCTCTTCTAAATTAATGTTCTTCACTAATTTCTTCTTACCTTAACAAAACAAATTTTGTAATGAATTTCCTTACGTATTAAATGTGAATAATCGTTTTAAACTTAAAGGTTTTCCTCATTTTTTTTACAGTATTTCTCGCTCCTTAAATCACTTTTCTAACACACTGTATTCGAACTAAATGCGCGCAAAACGTGATAGGGAACGAGTGGGATTTGATTTTATTGCTTCCTCAGCTTGAAATCCTCGTGCAACCCATCAGGAGGTCGTTCTAATTGCGTTCAGAATATCGACGCACTCGATGCTTCCACTCTGGTTAGACGCGAAGTGGCGTGGGTTTTTTACGACACGACAAGTGGTTGTCATGGTGGTTGTAATGGCAGTAAAGAAATATAATAAGCATATCTACGCTGAGAAAAATTGTCCAAATAACTTCTTGTATATTTGCAATTTATATATTTAGAACAAGTGCTTTCTTAATTGGCGTAAACTAAAAAAATGTTGCAAATACCATTTAATTTGGAATAAACAAATAGTATCGTCTAGACTTGCGTTTTTGGAGAGAAGTACTAGTAAACTTCGGACCGTTCACCCAGTCAATTAAATAGTCGTTTGATGACGGATTACGTCCCAAAACAGCGGACCGGCTAAACTGCACCACCCTCAACTAACCCTCGTACACACCTGTGTTTTGGGATCGTCGGTTCACCCGGTATATTCCTTTTTCTTAATTAAAAATTACACATACTGTATATATTGTAATAATTAAACTTGGAATTGTCACCCTGTATATTCATTAGAAATCACACATACTCTATCATGATTATTTTCCGGTGTAACACTAAAACAATCGAAAAAAACACGAAAATTCTTATCTGCTTTAGATATCCGTCAACTGTCGATAATTTACATACTTGGTAACCGACGTCTTTCGAATGATCGTTATTACATTAATTATAATGTTAATGTTTCACCATTTCTTCCACCCCCTTTGTGCTTATTTCACACCAAATTCGTCGTCGTTCAAGGTTTCGATGCTCGGTGCATGACTACCTGTTGATCACCGGCAATATTTCATAATCGGGGGATCGGCCTTGGGCATTGTCGGTCCGTTATCAAAAATCCTGAAATATCGAAATTTTGGAATAGGTTTACGCGTTTTCCCGCTTTTAACGACGAACGGGGATACCCCTAGTACCAGACGACCGGCCGTCTACGCCCCCTAAAATAACTCCGGCGCCTATTCGCGGTCTACGACCGGCTAGAGGCGTCCACGCTACTAATAGCGTAGATACTGCTTTTGAATGCTTTTTAGTATTGTTAACTAGAAAACTCCGAACCGTTCACCCAGTCAATTAAATAATCGTTTGACGACGGACTACGCCCAAAAACAACGGACCAGCTAAACCGCATCACCCTCCGCTAACCCTAGTACACACCTGTGGTTTGGGATCGTCGATACACCTTGTATATTCATTTTTCTTAATTAGAAATTACACATACTGTATCATCATTATTTTCCGTTATAACATTAAAACAATTAATGTTTTACCATTTCTTCGATCCCCTTTGTGCTTATGTATTTCATACCGAATTCCTCGTGGTTCAAGATTTCGATGTTTTGATGTTGGGTGCACGACTACCTGACCACCGGCGATGTTACATAATCTGACCCTTCTCGCCGACGCGCGGAGATCGGCCTTGGGCATTGTCGGTCCGTTACCGAAAATCGTGAAAAATCGAAATTTCGGAAAAGGTTTACACGTTTTTTTGCGTCCCCTAAAAATAATTCTCCTTTTAACAGAGTCGTCTTTCTAGATCCTTTCGTGCAGCAACTTTTTCGAGAGGCGTCAACGCAACTTATGACGCACCGCATTTAGTAAATATAGAATTATAATAGTGTTCACCTGGCGTGTTTCAGCCGCAAGGCGATGGCGGGGATACGAGGAGTATTTATAAAAACCGTGTATCAACACATACAATTCCTAGTTCTACGATGCAAAAACTTTCGATTGCTCTTTGTATATACGTATTTCGTAGGCTTACCATTGCATATATAGCGCAGTTTGGATTTGGCCGATTAGGGCGATAAGAATCAGATAATCAGACTTATTCGACCGAAGAACACGTGCAGTTTAACATCGACGCGCAGCGTAGCGATAAAATTATCATTTTACATCGTACGCGCGCCTTCACGAAAGAAATCCGTTTCTTTTTTTTTGCTCAAAAGCCTAAACCGCGCTCTCCTTGTGTTCCCATGGCGTACAAACAAAATAAAACCACTACAGATGCAAAAAAAGACATATTAACAAAGGCTATTATTACTTTAGGTCTTTTAATCTCGTATACCTAACTGCAACACCTCTTAATTCCATGCTGAATTTCTCCTACTATATAGTCATCTAAATGGCAGTGTGTATAAGCTAAACAAACCGTGCAGGTCAAGAACCGGCGACTGCACGTGCAAGCGGGCATTTGAGTTATTGCTCAATTTTACCTGGCAAGTCGGTGCGCCGGCATTTCGTATTACGTAGCGGCGATCCGAATAGAGCCAAGCCACTTCACTCAGTCTCAGATTGCATCTCACTCGCTTTGAAACACAACTCGCGTCAGAAAGAATGCAAGAGTGTTAATTAAAATCTGGTGAGAATGGTATTACACGCGGAACGATGCTACTATTTACATGCTTGAACAGAATTGCGTTTAAGTGTAAAAATAAAGAAGATACAGGATGTCGAATTAAAATTTGAAACGATGAAAATGGAATTAATGTTTACATAGATTCATTTGCAATGTGCAATTTTTCTTACAGTGTGAAATCATTAAATAAATGCTTTTCTGCTTTAACTGTAATTTTTAATATGAGAAAATTTTCTATGTTAATAACATAGAACACATGCTTTAACTGTAATTTCCTCATATTAAAAATTACAGTTATAGCAGAAAAGCATTTATTTAATAGATTCATTTCTTAGTATTCCATAAACGTAAACTGTAGTTTGTCAAGACGATGTACTGTTATGTTGTTTATCTAATTTATTTATTAATTATTTTACTAGATCTATAACTCTGTGGATAAATTTATGTACCTATTTTAAAGAGTAATTTCCGAATTTAAATGTTTTAAATTTTATTTTTTATTAGAGTATTAACCTACCTTTTAAAGAATTCTTAGATATTTGTTAATTAATAGCGATTTTTTATTGGTAAAATCACTCTTTTATTTAGAAAATTTGCTTAACAATTCACGTAGATGACGCACGGATAATTGGACATATTTGATATAATAACAAGTTTTTTGACTGAAGCAAAAATAGGGTAACTGCCTCGTTATATGCGGAAATTGAGTGGGAAGGTGCATTTCATCTAAACATCTCATCAGTGTAGTCAACCCCATCTGACAATGGGGGTTTAGCAATTTTATTAATAGCTTATAATTTGATAAGGTGAAACAAAGTGACTCTGGAGGTACAAAAACTGATTGCAAAACTGGTGAAGAATTCTAAACATTTCATTGAAAACAGCACCTACATTGACAAGCAAAGCCGTCTAACCCGTATTTTGTTTTTTAGGGGGAGTCACGGACCCCTAAAGTTACACCCCAAAAACACATTTCAAACGATATCTTCGGAACTAGAAAAGATATCGAACTGAACTAAAAAGGGAAATGTTCTTCTTGACAATTCAGATAGGCAATGTTTTACATCTCAAATTTGTATTTTCCGTCTTCAGTCAATGTTAATTTATCTTTTTCATATATCATATCTTTTGTTTATAAGATAGAAAAATCGATTTAGAAATTGATGCTTTTGGAGAATCTGTTAAAAGTCAAGCAGTGTTATTGCTCCGTATTTGATCTCCAGAGCTATGTCTGCTCGTTTAGGATCCTCTCTCGATCTATTAATGGCTTGCACTAGACGGCACGGCGCTGTTTGTTTCAGTCAAGTCAACGCAACCGCTAACCAGTTTTCGATAATGCATTCATTCGTATGTAGCGGTGCTCACTTATGGCGTAATCGAACATAAAATCAACTATAAAAGCGCGGATGACTCTACTTGTACCAGCTATTGCTTTCGCATTTTACTAAGTTATATTAGATCTGTACAAAATAAATTATGGAATGCGTAGGAATCATATAATTGGCAGTACTATTGAGGTATTTATGTATTCTAAAGGATGGTGCATCAGAAAATAGCATTGTCAATTTTTAACATGATTAAAATAAGGTATTTTTACTACTTCCAATGGTGCTTCTAAATACCTAAAATGTATTCTGTATTATTAATAATTCCTGGTGTTTGAAACACTATTTTATTTTAATTTTATAACATGTTAAACTGCCGACTATTTAGACTCTATTCTCAACAACACTAGTAACCAATCCTTTCCTATCAGGAGTCACGACAGTCTTACACTGTTCCGGAATAGGAAACTCGGCGTAATCTCCATCACCTCTGGGCACCATAATATTTATCTCAGTCGACTTACAGCTCACGATCTCAGCTCCCAGCGATTGGTCGCTCAAAAATATCTTGCACCCATCGGTCTTGTCCACGTTTACACAACCAACGGTACCCAACACTTGCATCTCCACACCTTGGCAATTGATGAATTCCACGGCCGACACTACGGAATCGAAGACCAAGCATGTCCTCCGGCAAGAATCCACTGTGATGGTATTCACTTTACCTTTGATCCTCAGAAAGGTTTCGTAGCACTTGTACACGTAGACCACCTCGTTCATGTTCGTCTCGTCTATGATAAGATCTTTGACCTCGTTCTGGTATTCGACCAGCCATTTTCGCCCGAGTTTGTAGCAACGGGGCTTCTCCGATAGGCTACCTTCGTAGGGAACGTCTTGGCGTTTGTGCGAGGGCTTCGGTGTGCGAGCATGAGCCATTGGTGTCAAATTATTTTGACAGGATTGTTATTGTTGTGACGTTCGATATAAATAAAGCTCTGCCGTTGAAATGAACTAGCGTCTAGACCCTGAACCGTTACAATTGCTCCCACCAATCAGAGCATTTCGCAATTGACAGGTTCTAATAGCTATAGGGCGCGAAATGCAAAATTCACCGCAAAGCCAATATTTTTGACAGTTGACTTTAATATAAAATGATATATCACATTTAAGATTAACTGTCAATCAACTGATGGGCAGCATACAAAGTATTGATAAGGAAAACTGCTGATTTCTAGCAAACCTTATCAAGAACGACTGATGCAAAGATAAATGTTCTATAAAGATGCTAAAGATATACACAGCTTGGATATATAATCTTTGATTACTAAATTCATCAAATCGTCTTCACTACTGAAACGGTATTGCTTTTATCTTTTTCTTTTTTTTTGCGTATGCATTTGTAACGGTGCCAAGATTGTAAAGATTCCTTCATGAAGAATTGTCTAGGTTGTGTTAGATCTATAAGGATTCGCTATAAACTTAAAACCACCGAAGTTGCATTATCTTCATAGATGATTCGTGGAGAAAAGAAAATTACTTTAGGTTGAAGGTTTTAAATATACAGTAGTACCCCGTTATCCGCTGACTCCGTATCCGCAGCTTCAGTCATCCGCGATTTACCTATGATGAGCAGAGAACGCGTAATATCAATAAATACAGAAACAAATAAAGACATTCGAGCCTTATTAAAAGTTATAGGAGCATTTGTCGATATATCGTCGTATATATGAGTCATCCCCTGAATTCGGCGCTCTCTTATGATAAGTTAAATAAGTTGGAACGTGCTTAAGGTGCCACTCGCTTTTACTTGTACATATAAACGCTCCTGTTAACTATGAGTTTAGTACTATTCGAATTGTCGGACAAGACAGTGCTAGTAGCAATAGTTTTTAAATAAAGCAAGAAAATTGGAAAATCATTTTAAAATGGCTTCTAAACCAAAAAGAAAACGTGAAATGCTCACTATTAGTGAAAAAATAAAAATCATTAATATGATTGAAATAGAAAAGAAATCTGTTGCTAAAATGTACAATAAACACGAATCTTCGATACGGGAAGTGTTAAAAAACAAAGATAAGATTCGAGCTAGTCTTTCTAGTGCACCCCAAACTGCAAAAGTTGTAACCACAATACGTAATAAAGTGTTACTTAAGGTAGAAAATGCCTTAAATTTATGGGTGGTAGATATGACAAGAAAACATATTTATTTATTGTTTATTTATTTTAAATAAATATTATATAACTTATTTTTTCTTGTTTCATTGTTTTAACTTTGCTTCATAATTCATATTGTGTGCGGAAATAAAGCGTTCGCTACTATCCGCGGTTTTCAGTATCCGCGGAAGAGCACAGAACCAAACCTCCGCGGATATGGGGGTACTACTGTACAAATTTGGCAAACCTAACACAGGTTACCTCTTTTTTTGGCAAAGTTAACATATAGGTTGGTGTCTTTTTGATCAAACTGACGCTGGCTAAATTTAATAGACAATACACTGCAGAGCATCAGTTATTCAACAGAAGAATTGTAGAATTAAATAGTTGTTCAAACAATAAACCTAAATTGTATGGCTTTTGACGTTTTTTTTGTTTTTGAACGCCATTGACCGATGTTGGCGCTTTTTGGACAAAATTAACCTAGGTTGGTGTTTTTGCAACAAAACAGATTTTTCTCTGTAACAAAAATTTACCTAGTTTGATGCTTTTTTGTGTAAAATTGATCTAGGGTGATACTTTATTGAACAAATCTAACTTAAGTTGGCCTATTTTCGTTAAAACTGATCAAGAAATCTTTGCCAGCACAATTCATGTTTTTTTTTTTTTGGCAAAACTGACCTTAGTATTTTTTGTACAAGGCTAATCTAAGTTAGTGTTTTTTTACGAAATTGATATAGACTGGTATTTTGTTTTCAGACGAAACTGGCCTACGTTGATTCTTGTTCCTTTCTCGACATTAATAGCCGAGAATGACTGTTCTTTGCGACCAAAATAGACCTGGATAGACATTTTCTTTGACAAAAATGGCTTAGATTAGCGTTTTTTGCGCTATTAATCTAGGTTGACGCTTTTTCTTTCGCCAAAACTAACCAAAGAAGACTCCTTTATGAGAAAAATGTATCTAGATTGACATTTTTAGGGCAAAACTGACCTAAATTGATATTTTGTTCCTTGGACAAAACTAAGCCGGCTTGGTTTTTTTTTTACAAAACCAAGGAATGAACTTTTCTTTGGGATCAAAATTTAGTTAGGTCTGCGTTTTTTATGCATAACTATTTCAGTTGGTATTGTATGAGATCTAATGTAGAAGATTCACCGTACTTCATTATTAAAAGGAAACAGGATTAGGTATATTATACAACTTGTTTTTTAAGACGAGTGTGTTTTTATTGACCGTAAAATTTGATTAAGGATAATCATGCGCACTTCCCAATTTGTTTGTCTATGCCTCCGTACGATCTTTGCTTTATTTTTAAAGAATTGAGGTCGACTTCATGTGTTAGAATTTATGTGTTATCTCCGCTTATTTTTTATATAGCAGATTAGTTGGTTTTATTTGGACAAGTCAAGTTATTATTATGCGATAAAAATATAAGCTGAATTTTTGGTATAAAACATATTTATATAAAATAAACAGAATAGTTATGTATCACTTTTTTACAATCTCAAAAACAATATTGTATCATTATTTAATGCTTAGTTAGAATATTGTGGAACAGCGGCATTCATGTTTATCCATTCAACATTCAGTATAAAATTTCCACGCTTGTGCAGCAACATGCACAATACAAGCAAGCATCGTTTTACAGTTGGCCGTCCTTTCATTTGCACCACTCTGTGTAATGTTAGGCAAATATACGGATATACATAGGTTTATGGCGCCGTTGTGGTGTCGCTTTCTAGTGTTGGTCTACGGTCTAAAAATAACGCGGGATTTTTACTCGTAACATGAAGGAGAATTCGCCGTTCGAGCTTGCCGGAGAAATGCATTGAAATTGAAACGTCTAGAGATATACAACATATACGGGAGTTAATCCAGACGCTATGTATAAAAACAAACAGTATAGGAGTCAGTTCGGAAATGATAAATCATTCTTCTGTTTTCGTACTTCTTAACGATTCCTTGAAATTAGAATTAAAACAAACACAATGCATGACAATGCAACCCAAATATACTATATCCAGATTTAAATGACTGAAAAAAATGAGGAAAATAATAAATAATGACTAACAATAAGTAATAACATATTTGTAAGCCTGGTGGTTAAAAAACCATACCTTTAATTTTTTCTTCTTAAACAACTCCTCTTTAGCAGTTAAATAAAATTTTAATACAAAAATTTCAATAAATTATACAACAACTACTGCAGTGTATTATTATTATAAAGACAACATACAATGTTGGATTGTTATGGCAAATCGTGAAGATCTCATGAAACTTGTATTAGATTTTTCCTACGTACTTTTATATGGCGTTGAAAGAAATTTTTTCTTTTCTCTCTTATTAAACCCGAAAACGAAGAAGTATATGTTACCAGTTCATCGTAAGTTTAGAAATTGGTTATAGGTCTAAGTTGTCCACAACTTTAATAAAAAAAAACAATGCCATATAAAATCTAACATATGCTACTAATTATCATTACACATTGCAAGTGCTATTAAAATTTATTGATATCCTTAACTTTATTTATTTGAATATCCGTATATCATGGTATCGACGACATTGATGACGTTTGTGTTCCAATATGGCGCATTTCAATTGATGGTAGTTTTGAGTTCAATATCAGCACTCTATCATCTCTATGACTGATACTCACAATTTTGCTCCTGAATAACGTTTTCCGTGCACTGTAAGTTTTGTTACAAAAAAAAAAACGCTAATTTAGGTCAGTTTTGCCAAAAAAAAAATCCAATTTACAATGATATGATGGCAAAACGCCATCTTACTTCAGTTTTGACCAAAAATAGAAGCTAATCTAAATTAGTTCTATTCAAAGGATACGCCAACCTAAGTCACCTAAAATACGTCATCCAAGGCCATTTTTGTAAAAATAGATTACCAACCTATAGATCAATTTTGCCCAAAAACAAAAATCGAACTAGGTCATTTTTTTCCTAAAAACGTTAGCTTTGTCATTTTTGTCTAAAAAAAAAAACACGCCAACCTAAGTCAGGTTTATTGAAATGCAGGTCAGTTTCGCCCAAAAAACGCTGGCCTATGTCAATTTTATCTAAAAAGAAAACATCAAACTAATTCAAATATCAACCAAGATCAGTTTTGTCCAAAACAAGCCCCGCCTAAGCCAATTTTCCCCAAAAGATGCCAGCTTTGTTTAATTATGCTCAAACATCAACCTAGATCAGTCATTAAAAAAAACAAACGCTAAACTGCATATGGTTTTATCCAAAAAAATGCCAGACTAAATCAGCTCTATCAAAAAAAAAAAACGCCAAACTAAGTCACTTTTTTTTCAAAAAAACACGCCAATCTTAGTCAGTATTGTCCAAAAAACGCTAGGCTATATCAATTTTGCCTTGAAAAAACAACTCAAGTCAGTTTTATTCAAACAAGCAAAAACCTAGGTCAGCTTTATCAAAAGAAAAAAGAGAAACACCAGCATATAGTAATTTTGCCTAAACAAATATCATCCAAAAACACCAACCTAAGTCAGTTTTTCACAAAACTGCGCCAACCTCAGTCGGTATTATCCAAAAAATGCCAGTCAATATCAATATTGTTTAAAAATACAATCCAAGTGAGTTTTATTCAAAGAAACGTCAATTTTGTCCAAAACAAAAACGCTACATGTAAATTTTGTCTAAGCAAATATCAACCTAAGCCAGTTTTATAATTATATTAAGAAACATTGAGCTAGGTCAGTTTTGTCCAAAACGACACCTATCTGAGACAGTTCTGCCCAATAGGCGCTAAACTAGATCACTTGTTCCCAAACAACATCAACCTAGGTTAATTCCTCAAAAAACCAACACCAAACTATGTGGGTTTTGTCCAAAATATTTCAACTTAAATCAGTTTTATCTAAGTAAAAAATAAAACGTTGATCTAATTCAAAAATATGCACGGAGCAAATAATCAAATCCCCAATGTTGCACGAAAAAGAGGCGCGGAATAATTTCTTGGTGATTAGCGTTGATCAAATTCAAAAGTATGCAACCTTTTATACTATAATACTATGCAAAAGGTTAACTACCACTATGCGCTCTTTTTATTAGTTTTCTTCAAAGTATCTTATCCAACATAGATCAAGCGAGTATTGTTTTCATTAAGATTAAATATTCTTACAGAATTATAGGTCTAATCAGCTAGTTAAGTCTTCTACAATATTCTTTATAAAGATATAGTCTATTATATCGTAACTTCTCTTTATAATTTTTGAATTAAAGTGTACAAAAAATACCCTACGGATAAAATGAATATCAATTGGAGCTGACCGTCCTTTCGAACGGCACTAGCTCGTACGTTCAACATGATAGTATTCTTAATCCATTGCTGATGCTCGTAGACATTCTCGAACACAGTCTTAGCACCCGTCTTCCAACTGCTGCCATGCGACAGCACCCCAATAATCGTGCGATTGTATATCAGAGGTCCCCCAGAATCCCCCACGGAACCGTGCTTCCCCGCAGAGCCGACACAAATGGGATTATTCGGCACCGAAGTGCATTTGTAATGATTATCTTTCCAAACCACAGTATCAAGCCTTTGCAGTATATCCGGCCTCTTTACGTCCGTAGGATCCAATCTACCCCAACCAACAATAGTTACCTCCAATCCGCTGTAATTCATCCATTTTTCTGGTAGGACACCCAGCTGCACCGAATCGGTATATTTGAACGGCTCTTCTATGTGTAACAAACCTAAGTCGAATCCAACCTTCCTTCCGTCCCGAGTGACGTTCTTGTTTAGATGACGCGGATGTGGTACCACGACTGAAGCGAGACGGTACTGCATATTGGGGCCATCCAGGTGTTTTCTCGAACTATCGCCCATATATATGTGGATTAATTCATTGGGGTACCTGAGCATGCAATGAGCCGCAGTCAGTATCCAGCGCTTGTGGATATAACTGCCAGAGCAGCTCTTGTTTCTCTGAGTAGATGGTCTTTGGATTCTTATGTAAGCCAAGAAGGGAAAGTCGATGATATTGGCTTGTGTCCCTCCAACGATTCTAGCGAATGAACTGGCATGAGTGGCATCTCGTAGACAGATCAGAAACAGTGCTAATAGCAAGGATCCTGTGAGATTTATGGTGGAAAGTGATGACATGACTGGCGGTAACATACCATAGTACCCGCTCTATCCCAGAAATCGCAACCCCGCTCCCTAATATTACCCAAAATGTTAACACTTAACAGCTTGATGACATTGTTGATCGGTGACATGTTTTTGACAATAGTGCCATTTCTCTATCGAAAGCTGATCGAAAACAATAGGCTCTAATGGAGCTCCTTATAAGCTCTGTTTTTAGTAAGTTTAGTAAGTTTTTCATGTTTGGTGGTTGGGTACTGGCAACTTCCCAATTGGAACAATATTTTATCAATCCCATCATGATACTAAGAATTATAATTTTTAATACAGTCATGAAAATGAGTATATTGCAGCATTCAATCAATCTAACAATAAGAGTCGCTTGTACCAACGTAGTTCCCCTCTACACTGAAAGAGAAACGATCGCCATGGAACAACCGAAGCTGTTCCCTGACGACCGTTTTCAAGGTCAATTTGTCAACTGCTACGTGCGGAAAAGTATTTAACTCGCCCTCAAATTATGAATATTTCTTGTTTCGAATTGACTATAGAAATTGTATGAAATCGGAATCTATAAAAGTGTGACTTTACACTCCGCTTGACGTTAGATTTACGAAATAAAGTGAAATGCTGTTGCCTTCGCAGAAAATGAATTTTGACACTTTTCCAATTTTTAACCGTAATTTTCGAACATGCTGTATAATGCTTTCGAAAAATTCATTCGATTTCGAATGCTACCCTATACGGTCAACAGTTCTGCAAATTTTCAATTTTCCAAGTTAAATATTTTTAGAGTTACATAAGTTTAGATGCAATCGTCCATCTGTCAAAAATTTAAGAGAAATGCAAATATTTCTAAAATGGTTGAAAATAACAACATAGCTGTTTTACCAAACTTACTTCAAAATTAACCGAGGAATTGAAAAATGTAATAATATTATAGGATGTTTCATTTAAAATAACAAAGTTAGCCGTCACTTCCGGTATAACCGGATGTGGTCAGATTGTAAAAAAATATTTTAATTCAATAGCGCACGTCCGCATGTATCGTTCTTTGTGAGACAGCCCGTATAATTATATTATATTACAACCGGCCCTACGCAAAAGAACTACATAAGTACCTACATATATGTCAAACCGAATATCAAACCAATTCTTTCTGAAAGTACTGTTCACTTGGAACAAAAATAATTTTTATACTACTTGTACTAGTTACTGGAAGCATTTTTATCTTTTAGCACTTGTAATAGCATTGCTTATCGCATAGTAATTGGTAAAGCATAAGCTTTATCAAACTAAGCACAGCACTAATAGAAAACATCAAAAGTATCTTTTGCAAATATAATTGTCATAGATGCAAAAAAATGTAGATACAACTTAAAAACTAAAAGATGATAATGCATGATTGAAGAGATCTTCAACGAAACGGACTGTTCACCCTATAAAAGTTTTTAGCCTATTATTTAAATATTCACCAGCCATAACCAAAGTTTTTTTTTAAATCAATCCTGAATCAACTTTGAATCAGGGAAGCAAGTCATGAAAACTTGGCTATTGTTTCAAAAATTGTATACCATAGACTGTAAGATTAGTTCACTCGAGTTTCACTTTGGATCTTCGAATTTGAAAATAGATTTTTTCGTTATCTCTAAAAGAATTAAGTGACGCAAGAAGTTATGATTAAGTATTTCATCTGTACAATTCTGATATTATTTCTTTGATTACAGAGGTGCATACCGGAATTCGAAAATGCAGCCTACAAACTACAAATGGACGCTTCCAACACTTGCGGTGACAACGGCCCTATAGAGTTCTGCGTCCAGAGCGGCTATTCCTCGAACAAATCTTGCGATATCTGCTACCCTTACCAACATTCCGCTAGTGCTCTCACGGACTTTCATAGCGGTGAAAATCAAACGTGGTGGCAATCTGAAACCATGCTGGAGGGTACCCAATTCCCGAACCAGGTGAACCTGACATTACACCTTAGTAAGTTCAAGATACTTAAAACCTCTTCACTTTCTAGCTCTTATTTTTATTAAGATAATATAAACGCCCTCTTTAATGTCATTATTAAGATAAAGGCCTTTTCTAAAATGCTCCGATCTTTATGCTGTAAGCTAACTATAGGAATCTAACTTATAAAACTTACAATAGAGAATGAGGATTTTAACCGATGTACTCATTGCAACGACAGTATTAGCTATCGTTAATCGTTGCTGGACTTCTCATGATCAAAACACCCACCACAGTTTATTCTGCGACCGGGTGATATTAAATTATCTGTTATTTATGTTTCCTTTCATTACACAAACAGTATAGTTGTACGGCGTCGGTCAAAAAGGACAGGAACAATAATGCATTTGTTTCCAGTAAATGCACAATGATTTCTGTTCGCTAAAAAATATATTTGCTCCCCATACTATAGTGCCAAATTGAAATGGTGCTTGTCTCTTCATTAATGTCTACCAGATTTTAGAGACGTTATCTTTTGTATAATAAAGATCTGGGTCCCAAATTATTATTAGAAGGAAAACAATGCAATCCTTAATGTAATCAGTTTCAGAAAAATTTAGATTTGTAATCGATGTTACCAGATGATAAAAAGATTAGAGATTATTGATTTGAGTAAAGGACTTCGAAATTAGGAATGGTTCCAGGCAGATAAGGGATTATTGTTTATTTAGTGCGACAATAATCTGCAGTATTAGAAGAATTGTTAGATCACCAAGAATGGCTAAGACTTAAATCCAAAGAATATTAAAAAAAAAAAAAAAAACCTATTTGACGTTACAAATAGGCACTTAACAATACCCAAATAATAAGATTTATTTCGATACAGATGTTGTTCTTTTGAGAAAATAATCAACAAAATTCTGTAGGTTTGGATATACTCTACTCTTAGAAGATTTTTGACACAAACCTTGTCATGTGGTATGTCAAATATAATGAGGAAATGCATGGATGGTGTTGTTTGGACTATGTCCATCGTCTGTTGGATTTTGGAAATCCGACGCTTTGGCAATGGTTTTCCTGGCGTCATCAAGGTAGCCCTTGATAAGGAGGACTATTTGCTTGTTAATTCCATGGTTGGTTGTGAATTTATACGTACGCCTTCTCAGATAAATTGCCTTGTCCGTATTTTGCTTCTGTAATATACAGTCCACAGTTCATAGGTAATATATGGAAACTTGTATGCATGAGAGTTTCTGCTCTATGGTTTTGCCTTGACATCAACGTATCTGAGCTACAGCTTTGACCTGAGATTGCTGTTTCCCCAAACTCTTCCATATATATGTTGTCAGAATTGGCGACAGAGGGTAGCCTATCCCAAACTCCTGTTTGTAGAATTTGTGCCCTATCTGGAAATGCGTTATTTCTACGCATATTGTTATTAGTTACATTATGATGTTGGTGGTTCTGGTTTGTAAGGGTATCGTCTTTGGAGAGTTTTTCTTTGATTAGTGTTAAGATTTTATCGGTTGGTACATTTCTAAAGAGGCTAATGACATCGCAGCTAACCATTGCCTCATTTAGATTTAACCGTGGATTCTTTATTTTTTCAACGTCCTCTGTGTTCTGTGTTTCTTAACCGCAGATACTGTAAGACCTAATGGTGGTTTTACTATCTGTAGCAGGAACTTTGCAAGTGAATGGCATGGTGAATTCATAGAACTGACGATCGGTCGTTTTTGATCACATACATGAATTTTTCTTTTTGGAAAAATTTTTTTTAAAGAAGAATTTAAAAGCCAAGTTTTTAAATCTATATGAAATGTAAAATAAAGATCATAACTTCTTCTAACCCCTTTTTGGAAAAGAATTTTTTTTTCTGCAATATGAATAATAAAAAATCCCAATTTCCCAAGTCGCATCTAACTAATAAGAAGGCAGTAAAGTAGTTAATATTAGCGGTGTAAAAATTAATATGGTAATAACATGTGGTTCCAATTGTATTGACTATAAACCTGTGGTGTTCCGCAAGGTTCGGTTTTAGGTCCCACCCTTTTCTTAATTTATGTAAATGATATGCATCGACGCTAAATTAATATAGTTTTTTTTTTAATAAACTCTGATAAACCTATATAATACTATGTCGACAAGAAATAGTATAAATAAAAGCAAAGCTATTCATAGTACGAAGTAAGCCTTTGAACTTAGCCCAGCATATATTGTTCTTCAATAAATTACCACAAGTTATAAAAAATTCTAATAGATAACATTTCAAAGTGAAACTAATAAAAAATTCTTTATGAACGTAATAAATAATCTAGCGAAGAATATTTAACATAAGTGTGTTGGTTATGATGTGCCATACATGTATTTTCTATTATTTTATTTGACAATGCCTATTGATAACAAAACGGTGACAATATCTAACTTCAAACATTTTCCATCAACTGCCATCTATATACAATTCTTCGAAATACTCAACACGTCGATAAAAACAGTCCCGTGACCTCTGATTTATTTATTACCAAACCCAGCGACCAGAATACCAATCGACCATTAATGCTCCACGATCTTTTGTCGCATCATCATCGACAGTAACAATCACAAATTGCTCCCGGTTTTTATTACGTCCATCGCGGCACCAATGAAATCCCTTATAGGGTCGGCAGTACCTATCAATCCAGGCTATCGATGAAGGAATGCCGCGCTCTCGTCTCGACACAACAAAGAAAACACCAACCCGAGCGAAGATGAAACGAATCGTAAGCGAGGAATTCCGACGTTCGTAAAAGGAACTATTGCTATAGGTTTCCTATTTGACGTAGGTACCCGTAGATGGCGCGGTGAATCGTAAATAAAATTGCCTGAATCGTAAATTACGAATTAAATAAGCTGGAAATAGAATCGCAATTCTTCTTATTAACACATTAAAACAATAAAATCGTCTCTTGTTTTACAGATAAGGCGTTTGATATAACCTACGTCAGGATATGGTTTTATTCGCCTAGACCGGAAAGTTTTGCCTTATATAAACGCACCTCTGCCGATGGGCCATGGCTACCCTATCAATTTTACAGGTAAATTTAGTTAATTCTTCATCACTCATAAACATAATATATGTACATAAAAAAGGATGTTTCAACTAGATCATGGTTTTACTTACCCCTCTTGTATAGGCAACCAATAATACAATTATGTGTAATAGTGGTTGCATAACTTCTAAAATAGAATTAATACTACATACCTTATAATTTCAGTCAAAATTGTATACTTTTTTTTTCTTAATAATTTCAATAAAATTCTATTCTGCTATAAAGACGATATGAAAATATAATATTTCTTTAAAATATCGTTTAAATCTAATTAATGTTTTCTGTAACAAAATAAAACTTCTGCCATCCATTTATAGATGGCGCTTTAATTGAAACGTGGGAAAACCGTCAATTATCTATAACAAGAATCAACAGAAACGACTTTTAAAAAACAAATTAATTTACTCTAATTTTGTATTATCTCAATTTATATATTATTCATTTAATCTATTTAATTTCTACTTTATATACCTACCTACATTTATTTGAGATTGTTGCTGCTCCTCTATTGAGGACATTTAAATAACGTTTGAAGAAAATACTTGGAACGTTAATCGAGATATTGCAATAACTAACTAAATATAAAAAAAAACATAGTTACCTGATTTTTATATAGGTAGTCTTGATTAAAAGAAAATACAACCAACCGAAAAAACTACATCTCATTTAATAGTAAAAAAAAATGGTTTCGTAAGACACATTTTAAAGCACGAAATCAATTTCAAAAAACTAAATAAAACTCCTCCTGTTTTTTTTTTACCTCAGTTAGCCCTTGTAATGCTCAATGCACTTTCTTAATAAAAATAGTTTTTTGATTTAGTTAATTAAACCAGCATAAAGTTTCATTAGCAATTCACAATAACATGAAAGAGTTTATTGACAATCATTTTAACCATAATCTCAAATTGTCACAGCCTTGAACCAACCTAGAAACTTCTACTAAAATATTGCGTGAACTAATTATAAATAAATACAATCATGTATAAGTGTATGAAATACGCTAATTACAAAAAAAAGAACCAAAATGCATGTATAATCGCAAAAAAACTACTTTCCAAATAGAAAAATAAGTACAAATGGGTTCAGGTTGGGTTGTTGTATTAATCAAAATTGGAAGTGGCTACAGATAGCCTCTAACAATAAGTCAATAAGTGAAATGGCTAAAATTTGAGGGGTTTTAGATTTATGCCAGCAATATGGTGTAAAACCACAATTACTTTTAGGAAATTTTAAATCAATTTCCGATATAACAAAACCTCTCCGATTTTATAGTGGCACATGTCGAGACACCTACGGCTTACCTGACAGCTTGCGAACGACTCGTGGAGAAGAAACAAGGGCCTTTTGCACCTCCGAATATTCAGATATTTCACCGCTGAAGAACGGAAACGTGGCTTTCTCAACTTTGGAAGGAAGACCGTCGGCTTATAATTTCGATTCGAGCGCAGAGTTACAAGTAAGTCAGTTTTTAAGTATATTTATACGTATAGACGAGAAAATATTTTATCCAGGTTTACGAGGCACACTAAATATAATAATAACTTATTTTGATCACTTCATTAATATGTAGAACATCAAATTCCGCAATGGTTTTGTAAACTTCGCTTGCATTTGCACATGATTTACACCTTTACACGTTAGATCTGTCAGATCTAAATGGCGCCATGTTGTTGATAAAATGCGCGTGCGCAAATGGCGGCATGTTTAAATTTTTCAATAAAATAAGGAAGGATTATTATTGTGAATTACATGATATCATAATTAAATGTTAAATTGAAGGTTATGTTAAAATGTTGATTACTATTTACTTAAAAGCTTTTATAATATATGTCATAAATGAACCTAAAATATATGTGTAGAAAAAATCCATAGGAGTAACACAAAATTTATAGATTGCTGTATTGATTAACCGTCAACTACGTAAAAAACCGTAAAAGTAAACGGTTATTTTAAATAATTTGGGTAAATGTAATAAATTCTGAGTGGTATGACTTGATACGAACGAATATATCTTTTTATGAATATTTAGTACATATATTAAAAACATAAATATAAATAAAGAAATATTTTTTACCTTCAATTTTTAGGTCGATAAAAACGGAACCTTTAAAAATACTAGAGTTTACGTGCCTTCCGTTTGTCCTTCGTCTGGCTGTGAGTATTTTTATCCGACTCGACTGCTACCTATGTACGAAATTGAAACTTCCATATTTCTCGATTATTGAATTCTAAATAAAAAAATTCTTATACAGGCTCACAGATATAAATTCCGCCTGCATTACCCAAATATATGTATGTATTTTCCTGTCATAGAAATTCTTCCCAGTACAATTTTAGAATTTCAAACCAGTTAGACATATAGGGAAAGATTTGTAGATAGAACAACCAGATACATAATATAGCTACATAAGAGTTTCGTGGTCAAAATATTTATATCTGTACGTGTTACACCTTCCACCATATTTCACCGAGTTGCGTGCAAAGTGGTGGTATTGACATTGTATTTTGTACTATCGCAGATTTGCACCCGCAAAACCTTACATACATACATATGCTCCGTTTTAACGAAGAGTTGACCTATTTATGACTATTACTTCTTCGAACACAAACTTCCCAACCTAACTGTTTGTTACCGGGTATTATTTTATATTTGTAGTAGATAGGTACATACGTTTCTCCTAACCTTGTAGCTTGTAGTATGTATGTTGAAGAATGTCTCAGGTGTTCGCGTGACCAGTCAAACTTCCATGATATATTTTCTAGGTTCTATTTTAACTGAGCAATTCGTATTTTTATGGTGTTTTTTTAAGAGTTTTGTGTTTCTTTCTTGTGTGTTGTGAAAGTTCTTTTTTTTTCGTATTTATTTCTTTATTTTCTTCGTCTGTGAATAGGATCGGGAACCATTTATTAATAGAAAAGTTTCAAATAAGTTAGTACATTACATAACATGTCAATACAGAATACATACATAGTAAAATGAGTATGGACATAAAAATATAAACAAGAGCTTGTATGTAAATGGAAAGACAAACAACATGTTAAAATAGGAACTACAGTTTTTTGTTTGCGGAAATCCCGCCCTCCCGCGCATCTTGCGTCAATAGCTCGAAAAGGCGGGCGGAACTCGCTGAACGAACAATCTAGAGGACTGCAGATACATATTACAATGAAAACTGAATTTCATATTTTGTACGAATCGCGAAGATGGTGGGGGTGGCTTACATACACATACAGATAGTTGAAGATTATGCAATGAAGGCCCGCGTACCGCGTCATACTCGATTAAGTAGATTTATTTTTCACGGAGAAATACACGATGTCACTGTGTCGGAGCCGGTAAAGAAATTGTTCTAGAAGACGCTAAAATAATGATATTTACATGAAATTTTCTATTTTGTTTGTTAGATTATTAGCAACTAAATTTTAACGGACTACTTTTCTAATTCACTGGATCTAAAATTAGATATAGGGAAAAATACTACGTGGAAAATGAGTGCATTTCAATACTTATTAACAACAAACACACCTAATGATTGTAGCATTAAACAAGAGGTTATGTTGACAGGTCCCCAGATATGGAGGAATCAACATCCACGTATTATAACTTTTAACAAAATAATAATACGACTTTATTGATCATTTATTCTGTTAGGTTCTCTGCAATGTCACATATCGCACTTGATGATAATAATGATGAATCACTTTTATTAGCCTCCGGTACCAACCATTCCAGCCAGTCATCAACATACCATCAAAAGGCTGTAGACACACAATCAGCACACACAGCAGCTTTTATCGCTTTATTAATGAAATGGATTCGTATTTTCCAACACGTATTTGCAAAAAACAAATGTTGAACTTGAATTAGTAGGCTCATGAAAAACATCAATTGGCCTCTTCCCAGTGGAATATTTAATAAAATTATTTGTTAGAAGGGACATTTTTTATTCGTTAAAATTTTACAAATGATTGTTGAAAACAAAGCCACGACAAAATTCATTCATAAACCCAAATTACCGACAGATGTCAGTGTCAGGGTGCCGGACACACCGAGCCGCCTAGGCAGAAGTTTTTATTGAAATGGTCACCCATCCAACAACTTGTTATGCATATTGCTGTTTGACGCACAAAACTGACAATGATGCAACGTACCATTAAGCCGTACTGCCGACGCCACGACAAAATAGTAAATTAATAAATCTTTTACATTTGGAAATAGTTGTTTAATTTACCTGATCGACATGTTCAACATTTAAATAACGAATTTGTTTTAATGCTAAAAAAACACGTTTTAATTTGTTTTTACACATTACCTACATATACATTTTTAAATTTCGCGCAATAGATAAAACAAAATGGTAGACGGTCACCGAAAACTCGCCGTAAAAACCCATGTATAAAAACGTTAGTGACGCTACTTGGTTTACCTATACTTTGTATTAAACATAAACACCGTCTTTTTTACGTCGAACCTCACTCCACCTTCAGACACGCACGCACTCGGTAGCAGTCAAACCAGCCAAATCGGCGACGGATGACAGCTATTAGTCGCCACGATCAGCCGATATCAGCGCCATCTATTCGTGTGCCTATTTATAGGAGAGCCCTATAAATAAGAAATCGAAACAACGGTGTTTGATTGCATACACTTCGGGTGTATAATTTGGCGTTCGTGTGCAGTTGTTTGGATCGATTTCGGGCCCCATTTCGATTTTACTATAATGGCATCGGGTAATTTACAATGTGTTCGGCGAAGCGCATCGAAAACGATATTGCCGACACCTAGTGGAATAGATACAAATATACAGATTAACTTTATTGCGTGAAAAAACCACTTTTGAAGCACGAAATGAGTGCCTTACTGTTTTATGAAAGATGTTTTTACGCATTTTGTAATTTATTATCGTTTTTAATTTTTTTTTTTTTTAATAAAAGAAAAGAGCATTGATAATATATGTGGGCCTGTTCATAGAAGAATCACAAATTAGTCAGAGCTAAGAGCTAATCATAAAGGTAGTTTCGGATTTCTTTTAGCCAATCGAATTGCGTCTAACTAGTTTGTGATTAATAGTAAGAAATTATGTGACTGTTGGTATATAACATGTATATAACGTCTATAAATTTTAATTCTTGATTATTTGATTAATAGATCAATCCAGCGATCTGTCAAAATGAAATTCAATATGGCCGATGAGGAAAAACGTCGTTTTACTTTCCGCAATTTTGATGTCAATATTTGCTTCCTTTTGTCAAAGTGAAGTAAGTTTGACATAAAAATTGTCATAAATGACATAAGTACATAGAAAAACTTGCATAAATGACTTACGAGATGAGATATGACTGAACGCGATTCACGTGGTTTTGATTGATCTATATAAAATATTTATTGACAACTAAACCATAACCTTAAATTGTTAAATCAATGTGACCAACCTAAAAAATTACCCTCATTGTTCCGTGATGAAATAATGCACTTGTGTACGAATGCTTTAATAAACGTACACTTTGTCTTATCTCCTTGCTTATAAATTAGGCACATGATGCTCCCGTTCGATTCCTTCGATAGCTGTTCTGGTTGCTTAGATATCGTCTAAGAGTGATTTGATCTTTCTCACTAGCTTTTCTCTTTCGTATTTAAATATTTAAACATATAAACACTGTTTTGGTACTTCCAATTTATTATTATGGGGACTTATATTCCACAACACACTTTAAATACTATGTTTAAACACTTTATTTAACTTCTAGGAACAACATACAATATGTATCGTAACCAACATCTTACTGTCATCAACATTACTCCCTAACTTATCGACTAGTATCTTAATCTAAACGTGCTTCACAAACACAACTAAAATCAGTAAACGAAGTAAACATTTTGCAAATGGATCTCAGAAACAATAAGAATTTGATGTAAAAGTATTTATTTATCTTTACTGCTTCAGTGATAGCTGTTGCTTCGCTAAAAACCAAAAAATTGAAGTAGCGCCCGTCTCTTTGGGTATGGACTCCGTACTAATCAGTGCATACGTTATGCATGTATATTCTTTCCGGTGATCATATAGCATATATGCTTATGTTTAGTTAAATCTTTTCTCCAATAATTGTCACTACCATGATTAATAATGATTTATTTTCTCGTTATAAGAAAATTGGTGCTTTTTTCTTTATTAGCCAAAAATGATCATTCATAAACTGTGCAAGTCATACACCCAACTCATAAATTCTAAAATGACAGGCAACCTTTTACAATCTTTCACTTTTCATATTATTTCTTGTACAAATTTGTATGAGTCAGGAACTTTTCGATTATATATGTATGTAGAGTAGGTACCTACAACATGATGAATGATGTTCAAACTTTTGTTATCTAATATACAGGGTGCGAAAAAATACTTGAGGTATGGTATAGAGACTACCGAGAGAGCTGAGATAGACATTTTTAATTTAGGAAAGATAAATTTGAAATGTTAATTTCTCTGCTGGTAATTAAAATTCTTTTAAAGTTAAACTTCTTGGAAGCAGATTCAAAGTCTATTAATAGTAAGTATAAAAATTGATCTCCTCTGCAGTGAAAAAAAAAATAGTACTGACAAGCGAATATTAATAATGATCACAACTCCTACAAGATATAGAAATAATTTATAGCATTCTCTGCTGCACATCAATTTACATCACACAGTGCCATCTTTACGACAATTTAACGTATTATGTGCGAGCAATAGTAGAAAAATCATATCAGCATAAAATATAAAACTTATTATGTGATAAATATCAATTTGAGGAAACAAAACAAGTAGTATACATAGTGAATGAAAACCGTTTCAGTGCAACCTGCAACTATCCTCGTCAACGTATAGGTAATTTGAAGGCACATTCCTAAATTTTAAATTACTGAATGTGAGGTTGTGTCATATTCGTAAACGTCAATTAATGTTTACCAAGACACCAAGATTCAATATGGCCGCGAGTATGAGCACGGTTTGTGGAGCCGAGGCGAAGTCGAGGCTCCAGAAGTGCGAATACTAGCAAAAGAGTTTCTGGCACACTATTTTTTGCGCCGAAAATCTTAATTTTGTTGCTGCTAGAGAGTTAACTAGGTATTGTTAACAGGTTGGCAATACATGTTACGTATGAATTTTGAATTTGAAATCAGGGTTAACATACCTTCGTATTTTGACGTTTTAATTTTCTTGGTAGACACATAAAAAGTTGGAGTTAGTTCTAACACAGGGGGACGTTTTCGGTGTTAAAATAAATGGAGTTAGCCCTTCTAATGTGGGAAAGTGTTGGGTTTGAATTTAAAAATGAAATGTTTATCCCTTTTGTGTGAAAACTAAGGAATATATAAGACTCAAGCTTCAATGATTTGGTGTTACAAATGTCACAGAAAGTGACATAAACTGGATATAACCAGTTTGCAACAGATAAATAAGTGTAGATTTACACTTTAACGATTAAGATCGGCTCTCTCTATTGTAGGTAAAGTATTGTATTGTGCTGTGTAACTTCACTCTTTTTTGTATTTTTGTCTAATTTCGGGTGATTTCTTTACCTTGTGGTGTTAGAAATGTGTTGAATTTATCCTTTTTCCTGGCAAATTATTTTTCTTTTTTTCCTTTTCCAGTTATTTTTAAATGTAATTTATTCCGAAAAAGATGATAGTAACACCAAATTTGATTAAAAGTAATAGTTTTTGATGTAATACGTTATCCAATTCATAACATCAGTTGCACGGATAATATCTCTGCCGAAAAATTTTTATGTGTGTAGTTTTCATACATATTCATAAAAAATAAGGGCAATGGAGACCCCAGCTCGTATTACAGTAGTTTACTGGTTTATTATACCTGTAAAATCGAATTGAAAAGAATACGAATTAAGTAAGAAACTATGTAACGAAAGTTTATCTGTCATCGAATCTACAATAATTAATCACAGAAATGTCAGTAATTCCAGTATAGTGTTGCCAACCTTTAGCGATCTTTTTGCCGACGTATAGGCCGGAAAAAACAGTGTGTCCGGATGGAGGTGCAAAAATGTTTTAAAGCAAAATATATATAAATTTAGTTTACATAATACCTTTAACCTTGTGAAACTACAACACTCATTTATATAAATTAAAAGACGTGATGAGGTGATGACTTTCAATTTTTACTCATTTGTTTGCTGTGAGAAATTTCACATTCACAATATTAGCTTAGCGAAAGTGAAACAAATCTATTCATGTTACAGTGTTGCATAAAAGTCGAACAAAATGATCATCATTTGATTATTCTGTTAGTGGCATTTACATATTACATAATATTATATACCTACGAAAAATATCTGAGATGCAGAATTTGTAACTTGGAGTTGAAATAAATAATTTTTAATTTAGCTTGTTAGAACAGCAAAAAGAATTTGATAATTCGTAAAATATTCACTACTTTTTGGTCGCTCAAATACTGTATGCATATTCGTGTATTGTATGCTTTGGTTCGTTGTTATCCATAAAGTTGAAATTCTAACCGATTAGTCGCAGTTCAGAAGGAAATAGTATATGAGCTTGTATTATTCAGTAGTATTATTCATTCGATTCGGTGTAAGGTTCCTGTTCCCGAGTATGCAAAACAACCCTAGACTGTAATCCAGTCGCCACTGTGTTTTATTGTCGGTACAACGCATTCGGGAAACACACAACACCCTTTTACTTTGACCAAACACTTTAAATATCGATTCCCCGTTCCATAGCACATTCTACAACTGTTCTACGTCCAGTCCCGATGTTCTCGCGCTCACTGTAGCCTTTTTAGCCAGTTACCTCGTATAGCAATAGTTTACGAACTGCCACGGGACCATGTAAATTTTCTTTCACCAGCCAGCGTATGCCCGTGGTAACTAAAATCGAATGCTGACGTCCGCCATTAAATTCCCTCGCTATTTTTGGCACTGTTTTTGTGCGATTTCCTTTGGTTGTTAATTAATTAATAGAAGACTATCATCTACTAGGGTAACTATCCTGCGACACCCCTGGACAGTCACCGCCTTCCAAAGCACTCGTTTCTTGATGTTGACGAATTTATTTGCTGTCCACGTCGGTATAGATTATCTTTCACCAATTTGACTACTGGCCTCGCCTCATACAAACTTATGCTGGATCGTTTTCGTTTAGTAACACCTATGGATTGACCTCTGCTTTACATAAATTTATTTAGCATATTTCATGAAGTAGGTATTGACTCCAATTGTCCCTGTTTGCTAATATTTGTAGATCTTTTGTTAACGCAAGGTTTTACTTGCTAAATTACATAACTTGGCTTTGTTATGAAAACTTATCTATTATTTCTCGCATTTTCACTCAAAAATAATCCGCTGGGGATGAGGTTGCGGCGTTAATGCGTGCTTTATGGATCATAATGTCACTTACTGCATCTTGTAGAGATTTGTTTAGAGCTAAAAAGATATTAACGCTGTTGTATGATGCTTCTATTTTGGAAGTTTTATGTTTTATCTTTATATATACAGGGTTTTTGACGGAAATTTTCGGACTTAATGAAATAAAATTCTATGACCATAACAACCCGAGTTTTCTATACCTATCTTCAACTTTTTCTGTTATATAGTATAGTTCAGAAATAGTTTTGGCTCATGCTTTGTCTTCGGTTGGTTTTGCAGCAAGTTTCTCCCACGAGAAACCATATGTAGTCTGTCAACATTGCTTCATCTGCTGCAACCCTTGATAGCGTCGCCTTATTGTCTTAATTTGTTGATGAAATCTTTGACGATGTTCATCACTTACGGCACCAAGATTATCCGGAAAAACATTAAAATGCGAACGTATACAGATAATTGATTTTTAGACATATGTACGCCTGTTAGAAGCAAGTAAAATGGTAAAAGGAATACAAGAGAAAATTAGCAAGTTGTAGTACTCCAGCAAATCGGTAATAATTGCTTTGTAGCAGGACTTTTATTGTTCCCAAGTAAATTGGCAACAACCAGCTTCAATGAATTCCAAGCCTCATTTTCAACTTTGCGCGTTTGAAAAATTTTCTCATGTGTGGACAAAGTTTTGCTGTGGAAAGCTGTGAAGGCCCTAGACAAGGAAAGCCAAGTATTCTCATATATCAAAATTCATTTTGCATTGAAATTCACATAATTTTAATAGGGCCTAGCTTAATGTTCAACGCGCAAGAATAAAAATTTTTCATATGTTTTTCCACAACTAAAAATTGTGTTGGCTTATTCTAGCAAGCTTAGTATATACATATCGCAAGCGATTAAACTAAATAAGTTATCGAAAAAATTAATATATTCAGAAAATGTGAGGTTTCCCATATTCACTCAATCGCCAATATTACATTTTTTTATCTTTCGGTCGATTTTTTTCTGGTTGGTGTTATTTCTTGTGTAAAAGTATTAGCCTTAGGTACATGAAGAGAAACTGGACGTTTTTCATCGGTTTATATTTTTCTGTGGCCAGAGAATCGGTTGAAAGATTTAATTTTTGTTGAAATCTGGAATATTTTCATCGATAACTATCACACTGACAAAAGTCAATGCTAGGTTTTTCCACTATCACCAAACAACAATGCACAATCTCTCGACGCGCGTTTCGCTAACCAAGTTAGCATCATCAGGAGATGATTAATAGTGTATTAATTAATAATAAATTAATAGTGTATTAATCATCTCCTGATGATGCTAACTTGGTTAGCGAAACGCGCGTCGAGAGATTGTGCATTGTTGTTTGGTGATAGTGGAAAAACCTAGCATTGACTTTTGTCAGTGTGATAGTTAGTGTTACACCAAAGGTTCCAAAACCCAATTACTGGATTGTCATCGATATCTTTTGAATTGCTTAACCAATTAAAAATTTCATTATATATATTTGTTTATCACTTTAATTTACTTCATTTTGTACCAAGAACAACCAACTCGCACACATCTACCTCCAGATATGCTTTTTAAAGTGCAAGGATGTGAAAAAAATGGAAAGAATCACAATATCTCAAAAACTTTACAATTATTATTATTATATTTTGATCGTGAATGAATTACTAACTTAAATTTTTAAATGCTATATTTTATCACCAATTTTTCGATTCAGACAAGGAGTATAACATACAATTTCCATAACAGTATCAGTATAAAAGACGTCCCTTTTCCATACAGATATTTTATCTTCTTAATCCAAATACCCATTCCACACTCGCGCAAAATGATGATCACAACACTGGAATTTTCTCTCTCAGCATCTTATGCAACATCAACACGTAAAATTTACAACGGAAATAACTAAATTCTAACGAGAAAACAGTTCGAGATTAAACGCATGTTCCACAAATAAACGAATCATTAAATTGCCAATCCGAAAACCGACACTATACAATACATCGTCTTGTTCTCCCACCTCACAGTGCAAGTACCATCGGTCGCACTATCCCAGTAGCAGGAACTTGCGGTGTGTAGGCCGGCGCCGGTCTTCTGCATGATCGAACAGGTCACCACGTACTTGAAGGACTTCTTCAGCTTACTCAACGCGCTGAGGCATTGCTCGGACACGGTCGCGCTCCACTGATTGACTTTATCTTGTTGGTAGATGTTGCCGCCGATGGTCGCCTCGATGGTATCGTTGATGATCTTGCTCACGTCGTCGACCACGAACTGATTTTCGTCATCGTCCATGCTTGACAAGGAATTTTGACACCTGTACGTGCTATAAATGACGTCTGTCAGGTAATTTTTCCGCCCGAACATGGTCATTTGATCGGTCTCTTGTTTGTTGTTGCCCTGATGCTGCTGGGATTGTTGCGGATCTTCGCGCACCTCCGTCGTCTTGGACATGATGCCGTGTGTTCGCGGTAGCGCTGCTAGCGACGGAATGTCGTGGATTTTAGCGACTGTACGAGTTTCTACTTGGCGGTATCGTGCGCGCCGTTATTCCGGTACGTTTTACGAGATGTCGACACGCAAATTTGTGCGTCTATTCGTAAGGATCGTGTGAGGGGATTTCGGAGGCGAAAGTAGCGGATATTGCGTTATGTAAATTTGGAAGGTAACACGTAAAACCGCCTAAAAAGATTTTAGATTAAAAGCGAGGCGGAATTCTTAGCTTGAAAATAGGGTTGAGAGCGGAGCCTTCAGCATCATTCACGGTAGATCATTCGTATATCATAATACCGCTCAAATAGAATATTTTTGTCATTATTATGTCACTTCCAACTTATAGTACGTCTTCAGCGGGCCATAAAACGAGACATCTAAGGGCTGCAGACGATGCGTATAGTGAGGCGGAAAAGCTAACATTACTATACCATATTCTTTAGCGTATGATATTAGATCTACATGCTTGCGACTGGAGTGACCATCGAGCAGCAACAACACATTGTTTTCCAAAGTGGGATTGGTATACTTGTCAGATACACTTCGTCGTCAAACAATAAACCAGGAGATGCGAGCAATAGAAGGATTGAGCTCCCTGGCTACAGATCTGATTGCAAAGCACGCAGAAGACAATTTTTTTGAGAGAGTGTCGATATGGTGAGACCATTTAAGAGTATTGTCAACGATAAGTACTAGAAATTTAACAGATTGAACCATATTGACGTTGTCGTTATCGAACAGACATGGTTGCTGCAGTGCACCTTTGTAAGGTAGGACCACCGTTTTGTCTTTGTTATAACAAAGGCAGTTGGAGTTACACCAATGTTTGATGATGGTTAGGTCCTTTGATATAATACTTTGTAGCTCATCTCTATTTGGGTTGCCCCAAGTGATGCTGGTGTAATCTGCGAAGAGACAAAATTTCTCACTGATCTTTAAATCGGTGATGTCACGGATGAAAAAAAGGAAAAGTATTGGACCAAGCACTGAGCCCTGCGGAACGCCATAGTCAATTCCCATACACGATGAGGAGGAACTATTTCCTCTCACTATCTGTTTCCTATTGAAAAGGTACGATTTGAACCATTCCAGAGGAGTACCACGAATCCCATAGTCAAATAATTATCTTCGGTAAAAACTGGCTTCGTTCTAACTCCCGTTGCTCGTTGCACAGTCCCAGTAGTTGAAAATCTATCCAACACTCTTTGAAATGCACGTGGATTTGGATGCGCTATGCCAGGATATACTTCTCAGCGTATACTCGTGACGCCAATAAACAATTCTTATAACATTCTCCAAGAACAAACACCATGTCAACCATTTCTTCTTGAGTTTGAAGTATTTTCGCAACATTTATCAGAGAACAATGTTTCTACTGTCACTTTTTTCTTAGTTTTACTATTTTTTTTTACAATCGGTTTTACAATTCTTTTGTTTTATCATGACACACTTAATTTCGGAAATAAGACATTTTCCGACAAATTGGCGTAACAATTTTTTTTTTCTTAAAAGTTTCGTTATAAATGTGTTTTGTTTTTTTTTGGTGCCAATAAAAAATTTTAAATTTCCGTTATCCAGCGATGTAATTTTTTTTTAGGGTGCCATTTGAAATTTTAGAAACAAATTACAATTTGCGAATCCCCAAAAATTATCTTCTTTTCATAAATCATTTGAAAAGGAATTATATGAGGGTACAAGAGGTTTTAGTCTATCCTTAAATTCAAAACCTAAGCGCCGGTGCAATTTAGTTCCTGTCAAAAAAAATTTCAAACAATGGTTCGACTGTGAGGAAAAAATTTTATAACAGCGAAACCGCTAAAGTTAGGACTATACCATATTACATAAAAAAAAATAAGTACTCTTCGAGAGTTTTCCAAATCTGCTATAAAATATATACAGTGTGTTAAAAAAAGGTTGTCGGATATTTTACCCAATTGTAGTACTGGTGGAAATAAACAAAAAAGTCTTAGTCAACATGGGTCCGCAATTCAACTGTTTTTGACATATAGTCGATTGCATATTGTTTTGTGTAAATTAAACAAATGTTTATTTAAAGTAAAACTAAAGAAATTGTTCTACATGTCCACCGTTCATTTCTAAGCACGCTTCACACCTTCTTATGAAAGATCGACGCAATCTTTCGAAAATTCCTGGAGTCCTCCGAATTTCCTCGCAACAATTTACGATTCGTTGCCTGAGTTCTTCCAAATTGTTTACAGATCGTGCGTACACTAATTGTTTTAGATGCCCCCAAACATAGAAGTCTAGAGGTGTCAGGTCAGGGGACCTAGGAGGCCATGCAGTTGGTCCACCCCGTCCTATCCATCTCTCGTTGTAATCTTGATTTAAGAAATTTCTAACTACGATGGAAAAATGCGCAGGAGCTCCATCGTGCATAAACCACATATTTAATCTGTTAAAGATTGGCACGTTTTCCAACAAAACGGGTAATTCATTTCTTAAAAAATCCAAGTATACTTGTCCCGTTAAACGATTAGGGAGAAATACTGGACCAATTAAACAGTCTCCAAAAATAGCAAGCCAAACATTTAGCGAAAAACGGTGATGCAGTTCAACAACAGCATGGGGATTTTCATCTGCCCAGACGTGATTGTTATGAAAATTGAATATTCCGTCTCTTGTAAACCCAGCCTCGTCACTAAATAAAATCTGAGTCGCAAAATTAGGAGTTTCTGCCAGCTTTCGTAAAACCCAATGACAAAAAACCCTACGTGCATCATAATCGAGAGGAGCAAGAACTTGCACGCGTTGAGTGTGGTAGGGATAGAGCTCCTGTTCCCGCAGAATTCTCCAAATGAGAGGATGACTGACGTTTAGTTCTGCGGCAAGTCTTCGGGTGCTAATATTTGGGTTGTCTTCTACCCGTCTCAAAATATCTAATTCTACTGCGGGAGAAGAAACTGATCTAGGTCTACCAGAACCACCATTAATTTTAAATGAACCAGTTTCGGACAGCCGGATATGAAGTCTTGAGAAAATCTTATCACTCGGTAACAACCGATTTGGAAATTCTTCGGCATACATACGCCATGCTTCAGTGGCATTACCATTCGCACGACCGTACATAAAATGCATATCGGCCATTTCTGCATTTGTGTACTTATGCATAATTTGAGAAAAAAAAAATTTACGCAAATGAGAAATAATCTGATGACAGATGTCTGACAGAACTAATTTTAAGTCACAAACAGTTGTTTGACAAAGGGAACTATTCTCAAAACCGAAAAGTGGTTTTTTTTTTATTTTAAAATATGCAATCGACTATATGTCAAAAACAGTTGAATTGCGGACCCATGTTGACTAAGACTTTTTTGTTTATTTCCCCCAGTACTATAATTGGGTAAAATATCCGACAACCTTTTTTTAACAGGCTGTATAATTTTTATTTTAATAACCGAAAGTAACAAAATGGTACGAATGATATAGTCCGGTGGAACTGCCTGTATATACAACCGAAAATTTTATTTTATCTACAAATATTGACGCTAGACTTCCACTTTTTTTAGGAATGGGTGACGGCCACCGACATCAAGATCACCTTAGATCGTCTGAACACCTTCGGGGACGAACTGTTTGGCGATTCGAACGTTCTGCGCTCCTATTTCTATGCCATATCTGACGTGGCGGTGGGGGCACGTTGCAAATGCAACGGCCACGCCTCCGAATGCATAGACTCCTACGCGCGCGACGGCACCTCCAGGAAAGTGTGCAAATGCGAGCACAACACCGCAGGCCCGGACTGCAACGAATGTCTGCCGTTCTACAACGACGCTCCGTGGGGCAGGGCAAGTGAACGCAACGTCCACGAATGCAAACGTAAGTCCTGGTTGAAGTAACTTTTCACACTTAAGAGGGGATTCGGACATTTTGGGGGGCAAAAAATTAATTTTTTTTTTTATTTTAAAGCTAGAAATCTTCCTGAATTGAACGGCTCAAGTCAGGTATTTCTTAATAGAAATAAAGTGTCCTAAATTGTTTTTTAAAAATAGCCCATCTATTGCAATACGCATATTAATTTTCTTCTTTAATTTTAGTTGAATGTATGAACTAACAAATAATACTTAGTTGTTGATAAATTTTATGGAAATCAACATATTTCCGAAACATCAGTTGTCCCGAATTAATAAAATCGTGTAGCGCGGAGTGAAAAATAACAACAAAAATAAAATACATACATACAACAAACTATTTTTTAATAAATTCATCCATTGTCGATTGTCTTTGCCACGATTTGAGTATAATTAACAAAGGTTTCCTACTTATAATGCAGAGCAAAATCAGTGCTAGGTTTGTTGGAATTTGTGAAGTATCCAATTCAATATCGTGTTCGTCAGTAGCATCAGCTTCTTCTTGCAAATTCATCACTGATTTACAAATATCCTCAGAAGTTGGTCGTTCAGCAACACTAACAAGTACAATTTGTAGCAATGTTTACCATCAAATTGTAGCACTAAGTTTGTAGTATTAATTCTTACAATTTGTATGAAAAACAAGAATGAACAGTTAGTTTTCTTTCAACAACATTGTAAGATAAAGTAGTATTTATTGTAGTAAAATTGTATACAATTTTGTGTGACTTTTCTATATATTGCTGAGCATAAATTAACACCTGTTGTAGTAATATTTATTCCACTCATTATTTTAAATTATTATAATTTTATAATAAATTTTACTTACCTTTATTGAAACATCCACAAAAGATATATAACTTAATACTACATTGTTGTGTGGATAAGTTTCAACTTGTGTATTAATATATGTAGTATATATACTTATGCAAATTACTATATATTTGCAATAATTTGTACTAATTCTTATTGTGAATTTTATCTAATGTAGTATGTAAAGTGTCTACCTTGCAGTTTTAAAATGTTTCAGTCGTCTGTAGCACGTCTAATATTTTTATCATTAATTCTATAATTTATCGTTAAAGTTTAATTTCATTGTTAAAAGGATCAAAGTAGGTAGTAAAGATACACTATGTTAACAAACTAGAAACATATATTCTTAAACTAAGCAAATTCACAAATAACAGACTTTAACATAACACAAATATTTAAAACAAAACAGCAGTCTTCTGTAGTAGTTCCTAATTTATTTATTATAATTTTATTACACTACCACGCTACTTTGTATTTTGGAAATCTTGTTGCACGTCTTTCGGAATAAGGCTGATCTCGCAAAGAATGGCGATAGGCATTCATATAATACAAGAAACAAAAACAAATTTAGTGTACCTCTGAATAAATTAAATATTACAAAAAGAGCCCCTATATCCGTAGGGATAAAATTATATAACTTGCTTCCTAATGATATATCAACAATCACTAATATAAAGCACTTCAAATCACGAGTACGTTCTATGCTGGTTCAGGACAGCATCTACTCCGTTGAGGAATTTTTAACATTACTTAAACGGTGAGTTACTTCATTCGAACATGTGTATGTAATGTATTGTTAATATTTTAGCTTTGTGACTTGTCCTATACACTTTGGTGTCTAATTAGATTGTTATTATTATTATTATTAGTATTATTATTATTAAAAGACTGGACACGAGTGTTTGTACTTACAGCTTATATGTATTTAAAAATTTATAATACGATACCTAACAGTGTTAAATCATTAACCAACAAACATGTGGTAAAGAAAAGTTTATAAACATTACTAATTGAGAAATTTCTGTACGCATTAGTTTATTTTTGCCTTTGACTTGTCCTATATCTTTGATCTACTGGGCTAATAAATATTATTATTATTATTATTATTATTATTATTATTATTATTATTATTATTATTACTGCATCGCGGACGTACCCTCTCCGAAGCTGCGATCGACAATTGTATTCTACTTTCGGGAATTTTCACATTTTCTACCATAGACAATTGACTATTAGTACTATTACATCACTAGGTAAGTGCCTGAAGACGGTTTATTGATTGAAACTACCACAGTAATTTAGTGAGATTGTAATAAATAAATTGGGAAGTATATATATTAAAACATCAAGAGAGCACTATTCTTCACAACCACACCTAACATAGGTAAAACCAAAAGAGAGCACAATTGCAGTGAACTACACATGTGCATTTCAGTGTCGCGTGATCGAGAACGCCAATCATTGATGAGCATGTCAATGCAAATTGGCGCGTTATGTAAATGTAATTGGGGATGCGCAAAACAGCGCTATCCCCATTATATCTGTTTTCACCCGTTCCATGTCGAACAATGATAGAAAATATTGTATGTGAATATATAGCCAAATTAAAAACAACTACAATCTCTCCAAATATAAACATAAAAAAAAAAACTGATTAAAATTATTAATTTCAATGTACACTGTAGAAAATGTCGAACTTATTAAAATAAAGAATGTATCAAATATTTATTCACCAGACATTCTAATATGTATGTATATTAAGCGTATAGAAGATTATTTTTATTAGGAATTATAATTGCCTGATATAAATATGTATATTTTTAAGTACGAAATAGGATGGGTTTTAAACATATAGTCTTTTATATTATATGATCTTGTGGCTTTATTGGCACATTGTTGTGCAATGGTAGATATCACAGTAAGGTACTAGTAAAAATATATACTGACATTCTGAAATAATTACAGAATATGTGCTAAGTTTTCCTGCAATAGAGTATCAAGTTTTGCTACTTCCAAATATATACAAATTTTAGCAAAATTATGTTACAATTTCAAACAAACAATATTGATCCTACAAACAGCTGTGAACTTTTCCTACAACGGCTAGTATTAAATGATAAACGTGTACGTTAGAGCCCACTCGTTTGTATACTTATTTCTACAAAATGTAAGTTTTTACTACAAGGATTTCTCTGAGTGTATACGATCTAGTCTGCTATCCCACAATCGTTTCGTCAAATTTTATCAATGCGGGGCTAACTTCACAGAGGTGAACTTGTCACCTTGTCAGTAAATAAACGTTAAGAAAAGGTACTTACCTCCATATCCTAAACCGCCATAAACAATCCCGTTAATTAACCTCTGGATTCTCTAGAATACCTGCTCTCTATATTATCCGTAGAACAATGGACATTCGCGATGCGAAGAGCATGCGACACGAAACAGCAGAACCCGATATCCCGAGAATTTTTCGATTAAAAAAAACCTCCCAGCGTTACGTCGGCTAGAAAGAGAACCATGCTGAACGCACCTCTATATACGGTTTCGCAAAAGCTTAATAAATATTTCTTTACTTAGGGAGCTGTACCTTTTCCAGGTCCTGTATCTCGCCGTTTCTGCTGGCGATCTGGCGAGATTCTCGATTACCTTTGGGGACGAACGGACGGTCCTAATTAGCGGACAGCTTGTGACGCTAATTAGGATTGTTGGTATCGCGATAAATTGTACGAGATATCCCAGGTTAAAAACATGTGAGGATGCGGTGTATTGTAGCGTAGCTGCTTTATTTATTGATGGCTACACTGTACAATCCGGTCAGTAATTCTAAGCCCTTTTTAATGAAATTAAACTTTTACTTAAACAGAAATCAACTTCATGTTTATCTATGAGTTTAACCATGGTGAATTTGGCACTCAATATATTTTGTGATTCATATAATAAGTGTTTCGATATAAAACTACCGCAATACATACTATTTAATAATAATTTATATATTATGCATAAACAGCACGTGTGACAGCGACTCTTCTGTGGTGGATTAAATTGGTGTTTGGAGAAACTTTTTTCTTGTTTTGGGGCACCGATGCACAGACCGCGGCCCGCCGGTCGAATACTGGTGGCCCGCCGACAGCAAAAATAATACTCTCGTACATTCGAAAAATATTGAATTCTTGCAAATGAAAGTTTGGAAGCAGTTTTACGTGTTGCTACAAGTAAATTTCAGCCAAATATAAAAAAGCTTGTAAGCACTATGCAGTGCCACGCTTCAAATTAATAAATTCTTTTTCAATTTTAATACATTATTATCAATTCTTTATTGTCTTTAATTACCTATACTTCTGGCGGCCCGCCATCAGTTCATGATTTGCCCGAGTGGCCCCTAGTCTTAATAAGTCTGTGCATCCATGTTTTGGGGCATGTACTCCTTCCTCGAATCAGTTTTCAAGTGTTTTAAGCAGCTGTTAAAATGATGGTGATAAAGCTTTAGTTTATTTAGCTTTCGTTTACTTGCTTCAATTCTTCGGGTGCCCCAAGTTGTCGTTTTTTGTTGTTCTCTTTGCTGAAGGTGTTAAAGCATTTTAAACTGGCAGTTTTTTTCCTGAGATGTTGGCGTATACTCCTGATCTATCACAATCCACACCAGACAATTTAGCTCCTTAATTCCTCTTACCGTTCACTGCTTTGTATATGTTTACAATCAGTAAAATATATAACATTTCGCCTTTTTCATATCGAATTTTACGACCTAATTTCAACAGCGGTTTAGGCAACATTCTAAATACTTTGTTCTTCATAGCCGTTCCAAGACAAGCGAATAGCGAATGTGTTTTATAGTGTTACCGTACTTAAAGGTTTTTGAACCTTGACTTGAGGATTGAGTAGAGCTGAATATGTGGCCATTGATTCGCAATGTGCCATAGGCGGAATGTAGTTAATCTAGCCTCCCTTCCCACAGCAATGTGCAAGGGTGGAAGCTCCAGAAGAATTTCCAACGCAAATGAGGGGAAAAAATTGCTCCCGTGATTATACTACTATACTTGGAATTCTTTGTATGGATGTCCGTTTTGCTTTGGCTCTGGCTTCACTTTGCTATCGCTCCATAGGTTATGATTGGACGTACTACCATCACATAAAGCCAATGGATATTAGCTTTGGGGATATCCTCCAAGATTTCCCACATATTCTTCGGCAGGTCCATAAGAATAACCTTGCTTTGTGAGTAATCTTTTCCACATGTGGGAACATGTGGAAAAGATACACACAATAGGACGGCTAGATACCTTGACTTTGAACAACAACAAAATGGGAAAATTTCAATTGCACCTGGAATAATATAATGCACGATCTGGAATTTTGGGCAATTTACAGGGCTTTTGCAAAATAAATTTTATTTTACGTTTAGGCAAAAAACACACTTCATAGTTATTTTTCTATAAGGCATACAGACAGTTGCAGATTTGGTAATAGGCAGTATTGAAATCGCCGGATATACAGGCTGTCCCAGTAAAAGTGTGGAGTGTGCAGTTTTTACCCGAATTTAAGAAACTTGGACTTATTTGAAACGGTATATAGCGTTGCTTTAAACGTCACAATTTGTGCTAACAGTTAGTTTTCAAGAACTGTACCAGATGGCGTTATCCCCAAGTGTACGAGTTTTTCTTAATTATCTCAAAAAACTCAAATCCAACAATATGACTTTTTTATATTGCTGTTGTTTTTACTGAAATGATTAAAAAAAAAACGGCTGGCAATTTGGCTCCATAGCCGTGATGTGCAAAACGCTTTTTTTTTTTTTAAATCGAAAAAGTTCATTGCAATTTATTTGTAAGATCTGCATTAAAAACAACAATGAATTATTTGTCAGTTATTGTGCAATCGCATACCAGAAAACAGCGAAAAACAGACAACCGACCATACACTATAGATCATTACATTAAGAGTTTTTTTATAGTGTTCATTTACCGGATAAATATATATATATATATTGCTATGATATCAAATTACCTAACCTACCTAAAATCAACAGCATACAACATCAAACGTTTGTTATTGAAATAAAATGTATTCTGATCTATGTATGTAACTATTTTGTAAATTAATTGTAAAAATTCAAACTAAATACTCACTATATCGCATATAATTTTAAAAGGGCACGTTTCCATGGATTTTTTTTATGTAAAGTTCCTTCGCTGATCGTACGAACGTGGGTTCACTTAAGGTTGTCGTATCGTTGGAAACGATTTTTCTTTCATCGTTGATGGGATCTTAATGCCTAGGAGATATGAATGTTTGTTTAAAAACAATTGTAAAGGACTTCTTTTTCGATATTTTCCTGAGTTGGTTGTATTTTCAAAAACATCTAAAAATTTCAAAATTTTAATAATTATAAGAGTCATTTAACTAAAGATTTACTTGCCAAGGATGAAGTGTTGTGTGTTTTGTGCAAAAATGATGGTATTCCATTAATTTCGAAGAATTGGGGACGTGTTTTCTATTCCTGGAGCCACAATCGAGGGACTTCGATACAACTTTGGTGGCTGAGACAACGATAACGCAGATTTGGAGCTGAGGGGATTGTTACAGAACTGGAGTCAGTGTTTGGAATGTAAAGGAGCTGTTTATCGTACTTGAAAGTAAGCGTTTATTCATCTTTCGAACTTATAACCGGCGTTCAGAACGTAAATAAATTCTGAGGTTAGAATTGTTTTGATAACAGTGATTTCTAGGGAGTTTTAATTGTAAACAAACGTTTGCTGTTGTAGTAAGGTTTTTGACAATACGCGATTGTATGACGGGAGGTTAGCGGGAGTTTTGAATTCAATTTTGATATTTAAACAAGATATTTTGAGATTAGTTTGAATTAAGACTCAAGGAATCTTATTTTTGTATAATTTAAATAGTAATTGAACTTACTTACCCTGAGAGAGAGAATTTTTCATCTTAATTGTTCAAAATTTTTATTAACTCGAAATAAACAAAGTTATGTATAAAAATTTGGTTTTATTCACTATAAGATAATAACATCACAACTAAATAAGTAATACAATTTCTACAATTAAAACACATAGAATAAAAGGTCATTTAAGCTATAATATTACTTCTTTGTCGAGAATACTACACACCCCCACGTCCCAGGAGTTACTGAGGAATATATAGTATATCACACGATTGGTATGCGGTGTGCTCAAAACAGGAAGAGGGAAGGTATTCATTCACTTGTGTGCTATAGTGGCACCTAGGTATTGATGCATAGCTTATCTGTAGAGTCTTTTTATCTTAAATAGAGGACGCTGCATGTCTGAATGTTAATAAAACAGTGTTGAGTTAATTTAAAATCAATTTAATAAAATTTAAATAAAATAACTACAAGTTTCGTAGTAATATATATATATTATCGAGAATAACCTATACCATAAATGGGTGTTAGGTCCGGATAAATATTTAATAGCAATATTTCGCTTTCAATTTTACTTTATTTATCATTGCAAAAAACAGGATCACAATCGATCGTTAGATACATATATATCTAGCTAAAAAAATCAAGGCTACCTTCATTAAACCAAACCCAACTTCAAACAAAGAACAAAAACACAAACACTTTTACCTAGGTGGGCGTAGGACTTAGACAAAAGCAGCGCGAAATTTGTTTGTCATCGCTTCGAGTCGAAAACGACCGCGAGTGTCTCTCCACCAGAACACACAACAGCTCCTATACCGTCGACTGCCCGTTACCTCAAGATGTCTCGCTTAAGTACAAGAAGCCGAACGCGCACTGACCATCAGTCAGTCGACGGCGCTACACTGCCAAGGCTCAAACGTGTGCATTACCGTGTGTGAATGTCTTGTCTTACAACCTGTGGGCGCCTGAACCGTGGCCTACGCACACATCTGATCCTCGTCTAGGTCGATTGGAAGCAATCGATAGAATTTGGCCGATGATTTTCGTCCCAGTTCTACCTGGTGGATGGTAAATGAAGATTTGAAGAAGGAATTGGATGGATTTTAGTGTCAGAATGGCACATATCCGTTTAGGGATTCCTAAATGTGCTTGAAGATGCTTTAAAGTGTGCTGGTTTCGAACCGAGACGATGCTGGTGATATTTTTGGTGGTGGTGTGTTTTTCACCGGAGATCTACTCGAAGTGGGATGCTCTTACGCCGTGGTTTTATGATTCATGTAAGTTTTTCGACCCATAAATTATAATCCTCAGATTAGGCGAAGACGTAACGATGGACATCATCAGTGGGTGCAAATTTTGGGCAGATACTTTCAGATCTTTCGCGTATGGTTTAAGTGTGGATTAAAACAATTGAATGTAATAAATAATATTTCGCGACTTTTCTTTTAACGTTAATCTAATTAGATATAGAATTAGGAATCTTTAAAATTTTCCCTGAAGATTTACGAAACTACTATTTACAGTATTGGAACGACCATAAATAATCTTTGTTAGTTTTGGTATTCCAGTTGTTGGGTGAAGAATTCATAGGTAAATAACTTTTAAGTTTGTACTTTGACTGTACTACCATTCGCGCTTGTGGGAGGTATAAATGTTCTCAAAATCTTCACACTTATTCGTACTTACTGAAGTTCATAAATCATTCTGATGGTTTGTGAAATTATACAAAGTATTTGAGTTACCACAAATAATAATAATTCATTAGTTTTGGTATTCTAGATGATGCTTTTCTTCTTGAGATTATGGGTAAATAAACTGCAGATTATATATTCTTGCAAGTTTCTTCTTAACTAGACTTAGGGTCTGTCTATTTAAGTTCTTTTTTTTAAGTTGGAAATTAAATTTACAGAATATACTTTAAAAAAGAAACAAGAAAATTATGTTTCTACAAAAAATGCTATAGACAGTTTAATAGTATTTTAAAACACACAAGTGTCACAATGACGTTTATGTCCGAGCATCATTGTGACACGAGTATTTCACAGTATTTTTTCTAATTTGCGTATTAATCGGCCATATTATATTCCAACAAGAGTCCCACCACTTGTGTTAGCTTTATTTTAACATCCAATTAGAAAAACCTAGAAAGCCGGGCCAACTAATTAGTCGTTAAATAAATTATTACGCCCCAAAAGAGCGGACCGTCGGTACACCTAGTATATTCCTTTTTCTTAATTCTTGCTTCTCACTTGTAAAAAGACTCGACACTTCGCGTCTTGCAGTCGTTCGTTTGATGGC
This sequence comes from Cetonia aurata, assembly GCA_949128085.1. Lineage (NCBI taxonomy): Eukaryota > Metazoa > Arthropoda > Insecta > Coleoptera > Scarabaeidae > Cetonia > Cetonia aurata. The sequence goes on along the minus strand of OX421882.1, from coordinate 70,568,545 downwards.
CGATTACGACCCACTCAGCAGATCCACTAAACGGCACCACTCTCCGCTAACCCTGCATATTCATTTTTTTTAATTAAAAATTACACATGGTGTATATATTTTAATTATTAAACGTGAAAATTGTCAGCCTGTATATTCGTTTTTCTTAATTAAAAATTGTACATACTGTATATATTTTAATAATATTGTAACATTATATTAATGAAAACATAAAACAGGTTCTAAACATTTAGTCCAATACTTCATTCGATATTTACAAAAAAAAAATGTGTATGATACTCTTTGAAATATTTAATGCTAAATTTACAAGAGAATTTCACACTAACTTAAGAATAACGTAAAACGGGATTCAGACATAATGAGAAAATGTATAGTTATATTCTTTGCGCCTCTTTTTAGATTTCTTTTTGTCTGAAGAAAAATAAATATTTTTAAAATTTTTATTTTCCTTGGTTTAAACAACCCTTACAAAAAAAAAGACACACAAATAAAATATTTTAATAACAATTAAAAGGTCGTCCGAAACAACCTGCCACCCAACTTAATCTTTTAGCATCTATTCCTTATATTTGTATACCGGTTAGGAATTACCTAACCTACAAAATAAAAAATAAAAAAACGATCCAACTGCTTGCTTCCCTTCCGTGTATTTGTTTGCTCAAAATATTAGTACGACCAAGTTCAAATCATGGAGATTACTTTCCATTATTCGAACTACTAACTAAACAAGAACTACGAAAGGAGTAAAGTATCCTGGAACTGCCGTACCATTTAGCGCGTCTTTTTCTTTTTCATTATTACGAGGCACAACACTCTCCTTATGACGACATAATCTCTTTGTACTTAACCGCTTCACGAAACAAAATATGTGGCGTGCTAAAGAAGAAGAAACACCAGTAATAATTTACTGAATTTACATTCACTACTATTGACGACGGAATGGTAATGGTCATTGCATTTATCATTATGGTTCTAAACAATATTCAACGTTTATCGATATAACGCTTCCTATATGGGACTGTCAAGTAAGCGACGTGGCACTTGTTATGCTGCTTTACAGATTTGAATTATTTCGCTTACAAATGACAAAAACTTCCTTCTATTAGAAATAACGGAAGAACGATTGTGGCTTACGTGATGGAGAAGTTGATGGGTTTGTTGACTTCGTCTTACTGGTTTACTACGTGGAATTTCAATTATTCTAATTGCGAATTGGTATTTAAAAGATCAGTATCAAACGAATGCTATTGCTAAATTCCGTTATCGTCTACTGAATTTTACAGCCCTTTTCTGCAGATTATTTATTAATCTGAAATTACTTTGCACTGAGAGAAAGGTTCATTTCATTCATAGCAATTTATCTACTATAATAGTCAAATAAATATTTTTTCGAAACAAATAATTATATCTTAAATTTTTTATTTGTATCAAAGAATATTCAAATTTTTATTTAAACCCGGACATGTTGTATATATCTAAATAAAACTACTAAATTATGCTAATTCAAATTCAGTCAAAGTTAGTTATATGATTCGAAATTTAAAATAAGAAAGTTTGTGTAAAAATTCGGTCAATTAAAAAATACTTATAAATGGCAAATATACAAGTTATTTGGGCAATTGTTCTAAGTGTGTGCGCACTTTGTCTAGTTTAACCGAACCTCTATCTCTCATACTGTTTAAGAGATTCTAATGGTGAGCACGTTAATTGGGACAGCCTGTAGTCTAAATCCTTCTTACTGCTATGCGAAGAAGGTAGCACCCAACGACCTTAAGGAAGAATTCTTGATTGTATTTACAATTCTCTCACGGTAACTATGGCTGTAGGGCACCCACGCAAGTATAGTTCCGAGCGTCTATTGTACTATGACAATTGACAGGGAGAGAAAATAAAGATGAACAGAACTTCTTGAATGAAACACAGCGATATATAAAGCGGCATATTTAAATGAATTTTGAGTTGAATTTTATGTGACTGTAAAATTTCAATTTATTTTTAGAATTGAAAAAACTCTTATCTTCGATGTTTGAAAACTATTAATGCTGCTTTTGGATGAAACTCTTTTTATGAAATAAAGAGATGCGACTGTTAACTGTGTATGGTTGCGTTTCTTTACAGTTTATAATTCCCTCACTCAACAGTGCTTCTTTGGATAAAACAAAAAAGGCTAGAATTAGAAGACATGCACGTCCCTTTCTTTTGTTATACTTTGCTATTAGTATACAAAATGTTGATATACAGTGTGTCCCCGGATGGACCTAAGTATATTTATAAATTATTTAGTTTTCTTTCTTTATGATTGCTGATGATGAGCTTTGCTTACTTTGGAAAGGTTTTTCAGATAATCGAAATGTTGATTAAACTAGTACCAATTATTGAAAAGTAAATTCAAAATATCATAAGTAAAAATTGTTTGTAATATCACCGGAACTTTAGGTAGGTATCAAAATTTGCACGTTGGTCTTTATTGTTGATATTTTTGCGATTTATTAGATTTGATTTTAGCATACTTAGTAACACCTTTAAGATAGGTGAAGTATAATCATTATATTCCTGATCAATTCCTGAAAATATATGGGAAAGATTGCATATAGATTTTGCAGGACCATTCGAAGGTAGCTATTGGTTAGTGGTAGTAGATGTGTTCTGAAGTGCATGCAATTTATTAGGAATTTTACGCCTAAAAGTATACAACCCACTTGCCTTGCTATTAGTGCGCAATGCGCAATTGCATTATAATTTTTAACCTACCAACCGTCATTAAGTACTCGCTCTCATTCGTTTTACCAAGTTGTACACACAGGTACATTGTTAAGTTCTATATTACAATTGAAGCGATCGATGTAAAATCAATAAAGTTACTGTCGCTTATATCAAGTTTTATTCAATCAACATTCATCAACAAGATGGGCTTTCGAAGTGGGCAGATGCAAAGCCGTTGAAGAACATTACAGCACATACATGCGTTAACTTTCGGTTACCACAAATTATAGTATCGGACAATTGACAACAATTTACTTCAGAAGAATTTCAACGTTATTGTCGGAAGAAAAATATTAAGCATATCACGTCGTCTCCATATCACCCAAAAGACAAACGGTCGGTCTAGCTGAATGTTTCGTAGGTACGAAGATTTAAAACTAGAATGCTTGCTAGTAGAAATGACAGACATCCATTCAGCGCTTACGAAATTTTATATTTAATTATCGAAACACACCACATAACGCGACGCGCAAGAGTCCAAACGAAATGATATTCGGCCATCGCCTACGAACTGTTTTGGACAATGTCAAACCAGATATGAAATCAACGTTAAGGTACAAAAATGTTAAATATGAAATTGAAAATGCTAGAAATCGTAATCGTCAGTTTCAAGAAAATGATAACGTCTACGTTCGCACGAACTTGGAGAAGCAATGGTCTCCAACAAAAGTTATTGAACGTACCAATATACATATTCGTATTGTAAGTTGTTACCAATGATGGTGTCGAAAGAAGACGTCAAGCTGATCACATTCGGGGACGCAACGACAACTTACCATTTTTTGACGAACCGGTTGTGATAGATACACCAGAATCCCATCTGACCCATCAACAGAACAAGTAGCAAAGGAAAGCCAAGAAGAAACTGTAATACCTACACCCCAAATTTCCGAACCAGAAAAAGATTCCAATATGAATCCTACTTATGATACTGCAACACCTCAAACAGCAACGACGCATCTCCGTCGAAGTACCAGAATCAGAAAACCATCAAGTCGCTACCCAGAATAGTGAAACAATTCTTTAAGACGGGAGGATATGAAGTATTATCATATAGTGCCTGGAAAAAATAACATTTTTAACTGTCAGGTGTCTGTCATAGTATATAGTTGTTGTATGTAACGTATTTATTAAAAGTATTTCATAGTATATTAAATACTATTTAGTATAACACAACACAAGGGAAATGTCATAGTGAATATTTGATAGTACCTACTTATTCAGCACTTATTGTCAGTACGTACCATAAAAAAATATCATCATATCGTCATGCAACAGGACTTTTAAATGAAATATATCCGGGAGTATGCGTTTGTATTAACTGCGTTCGAGAGTTGATAAAAAAGTTCGACACAACAGGAGACATAAAAGATATTAAAAAAAAAAGAATGTTTGGTGCGGAATTATGCACAAAAAGATTATTGGCGACACATCACTAAATCAAAATTATTATAAAGAAATGTTGGAAAACTTTTTGAACCTGTTTTGGATGAACTAGAGATTAGACGAGACCATTTTCAACATGATGGTTGAATAGTGTAATTGTAGTTAGGGATTGGTTGAATACACATTTTTATAATAAATGGATTGGACCACATGGTCCCATAAGGTGGCAAACAAAATCTTCAGGCATTACTTGATGTTTATTTGTGGGGATGTTTAAAGCAGAAAGTGTATGTTACTGATTTCCACGATAGTTTAAACTTACTCACATAAAAAATTACAGAAGAAATAGAGAATATTAATGCAAATTCAATCAATGCAGTTCACGATGAATTCGGAAGGAGAAGAGAAAAACTTGTAGTAGTTGGGGGTCATTATATATTAAGTAATCTGTATACTAAAATTTATTATACATATAATTTTGGTGAATAAGTACATATCTGCGTCTACAAGTTTGTATTTCCTTAATAATTTGTCGAATTAAAATTATATCTTAATTCGCAATTTGTTTAGTAACGCCGTTAAAATAGGCAACCTATAATGCAGATCCTTGCAGCATAGGTTGCCTATCTTAAAGCCGTTACTAAGAGACTAAAATCAAATTGTTAGAATGCAAACATATCAGTAATTGAGAACAACGTGCAAATTTCGTATTTGAAGTTCCAATAATATTCCGAACCATTTTTACTTATACCATTTTTAATTTACGTTTTAATAATTAGCAGTTTATTTTTTTTTTACCACTCTATAAGTTTAATCAACATTTCGATTATCGGAAAAGCCTTTCCAAAGTAAATAAAACTTTTTATAAATAACTACTTTTCTTGTGAAAATTAAAATTAAACAATTGATAAGTATAGTTAAACGTGGACACACTCTATAATAATTTAATTTTTCTGTTTATACAACTGTCAATTTACGATTTGAATTTGCCGCCATTTTACTATTTTCTATAATGTCAGCACCGATCACATACCTCTTTAACTATTGCATTCTCAACGTAAGCAGAGTATAATTCTACTAACACATGAAACCGACGAACTTTTATATCTTCATTTATTTTATATGCACACCTCTTACCCTTCCTTGTCCACCGTTTTTTAATCCGATTCTGTTCCGAAACGGGACAACTTAACTTGGCCGTACTTCCCACCGAACAGGATCGTCCCTTTATTACCTCGCCTTATCTGTTTAAGCATCTCCAAGTTCTCTTTCTTTCGTATTTATGATGCTCGTAATGATCTTGACGTGACGCGGTGATTTATCGTAAAACCAGGCAGATGAGCTTGAAAAGGTGGCTACTACGACAGAACCGAGAGAAGTCCAGGAACAGCTATTACAGTTCATATAGATATTAGTCTAGACTTCTAGACTATAATAGAATTGTACTGCAGGAGATGTTGGAAGTGAATTCGAGGCTTATCTGCGCAGTGAAGCTGAGGACATGATTTATGTTTGGTAGTTTAAAATGTCAGTGAACTTTCGTTAAAGGATTAACAGAGTATTTTTTCCAATATCCTCATTAATACAACATGTATATTTCACCAACTAATTTTGTTGTCATTATCAAGAAATTCCGAGAGGCTATACCCAATTGGCAACGTTGTATAAGCAACACATTACTAAAGCTGACACTACTTTAATATACAGTACGTGTCTTATGGAAACAGACATTGTTGCCACGACTAACTTAGGTTGCCAACTGATAATGAATGACAAGACATTTGAAGTACTTTTTGGTTCGAATTTTATTCCAAGATTAAATTTATGAAATGACAAATTTTCACATGGAATTTAGCGTCAAATAATTAAATGGAAATATGACATATGACAAGATTATATTTGCACTATGTTGTGGACTGCCAACTGCAAATATATTAATTGATCTGACACCATTGCTTTGAATTAAAAGAAGATAATTTATTACAAATTGTTTAAGGCAGTAAGAGATGTATATATCCAATAAAAGACAGTTCTGCATACTAAGGTTGGATAGCTCTATAGAACCAATTCACATCCTTCTCAGGGGATTGAGAATGGAGAAGACCTTAATACTCAATATAAACCCTTATTTTATATACCTCAATTGTCAAATAATATCAAAAGACGTACGATGCACGTATGTCGTTACTAGTGGAAGTCATTTTTACAAATCTATCGTTGAGTTAAGAAATTGTAAAGATACGCAACCGTACTGAGTTTGCACGGTCCGACAGCGTAGATATCGCACCAAGCCCATAAGAATCTTGACGCGCCATCTAGGTGTCGGACCCCCCAAACTGAATATGGTTGCGTCTCTTTACAATTCATCCATTCAACGGATCTATATATTGAAATGGAGACGTAAAGGGCCGTATCAGTGCTGTCCACTAGTTCATCTCTTAAAAGCTACAAAAAATTGTTTTGAAAAATTTCCGCAAATGCATGGAGTAAGGAGGAAATGTTTTTGGGTTTTCTTTATTGTATTGTTTTATATTAATTTTTTTTATATAATTAAATAATGAAGTATTTCATGTAATATTAAGAATTTACAAAACTTTGAGGGAACTGCAAATGTTTCATTTCGGAAATTCTATGCTGATTATAATCGCATGAAAACGTATTTGCGACTACAATCCACCATATACTTTCTCTGTTATTCTTTTTAAGATATTTTCGTAAATAAACTTTTATATTAACAATTACACAATCTTTCAAAATATTGAAAAAATATTAAGGGCGTTCCATTTAAAAAAAAAGAACTATCAAAATTCAAAAATGCGTTACGCATTTTTTGTTAGATGCTTATTAATCAGCATTGTGTTTGCTCATTTAACTGAGTTATTATTAGCATTAATAATAAACGCAGATAGCGATGGTCGGTACTAAATTTGGCTTAGCATGTATACCTCTAACCTCAGCGTTTAAAGTCGTGAAAATTTTTTTTTAACGCTAGAGCGTTCTTGCATAGCCTATCCGACGCATATTCGCACGGGCAACCGAACGCCGGCGAGCAAACATCGATATTTCCAACCGTTTACGAGATATTTGCAAGAATGTGCCGAAATTCGTTAAAAATCGCTATTTTCTACCCACAAGTACTTACTTTGTGGACGAATTACAGCTCCGATTTTATTCTACTATAGTGCAAAATGTTCCCCTACTCACTTCGAATCGTTTGAGACTAAGCGCGACCCCGTAGCTCTAGCCGTTCCGGAGTTATGGTAAGAAAACTAAAAAAAGAAACTTGCTTTTTCGTCATTTTTCCTTATACAAATCTTTGCTATGAGCGGCCAGCTATCGTCGATACCCCGATGTATCATACACTGTCGGACGTATTTTTCGACGAGCATTCCGTATCTGATATCGGAGTTCGGCTATTATTTACGGTTTGAGAGATATCGTCGAATTTCGTTAAATTTCGCCGAAAATTTTGCAAAAATTCAAAAAAAAACCGTCTAAAAACAGAGATAAACCCAACATATCATACGTCAAAAGAAGCGTCTTTTCGCGGCGAATCGAACGGCACCGCGCCCGTTCTCCTAGCTCTCATCCTTCCGGAAATATGGGCGTTTAAAGTTTCGAAAATAAAATCTACGCTCTATCCAGTCAGATGATAAATTAATATTTCACTTTGGTCTCCATAAGAATACCAAATCATTATGTTATATTCATTTTTTTTTAGTTCTTGTTATTGATTAGCTTGCTGGTCCAATTATACGGACAAGCAAGCTGCTTCTTTTCCTTCAGGTATCTCTCGGTATTCGCCAGCAGTTACACAAAACGCCGGATGTATGGTCTCATTAGCGACGAAAAATCCATATATGGACGCACGTCGGCTTACCGGCGCCACATGTTATTTGATCAATCAAATAACTCTTTTGCGAAACCATATAACATATAATGTATACCACTTATATAGATATAGTTTTCTTTTTGCAATGAATATAACAGCACACCTGCTACTTAAGAATTCTTTTCTTTGCCCTATATATTCGATCTAAATTTAAGTAACGAAGCTTTTATGGACGCAAAATAGTAAGTTTCGAATTTTCCGAAGAAAAAATTGATTAGTTATCGATTTTGGCTTTGAGTAATTACCATCAAATGACGTTGCTATCCCTTTTCGATTGTAAATTAATTTTCTTACACAATTGTTCGAAGAAATTCCTTTCAGGCCTGAACAGGTTTGTATCAATTTAAATTGACAAAGTTGGGGCCTTTGTTCGTTTTTTTCGCAGTTTTCGCATACTGCATACATATCTGCGATTCCTCATCGCAGTTCCAGTTCGTTGTCGGTTCTTTGCCTACGCAAGAAGGGTATAACGAGGTATTTGGCCGTCTGAGCCTTCTTTGGGGCACAAAAGGCATCGAGGAATTCCCAATTGGCGAGCTCATTACCTGAGAAGTTTGTCGCGTCTCGAACGATTCTCTGAAACTTGTTGCGTGGTAAATTCTGTGTTCGCGGATAGAATTTATTTCTGAAAACGTTTGGCGAATTTCTCTCCCTAATCGAGTCGATAGCCGGCAAATACAACCCTCACGTGTCATTTCAATGAACGGTGTATCCGTGAATAGACCTAAGTATGCTTATAAATTATTTAGTTTTCAGTATTACAGAAAAAAACTTGTGCATGTTTCTCGGTTTTCATTGATTTCCGCTATAGAACGGTGAATAGTTTATCAAATAACAATAACCACACTTATATACACTCCGCCAAAAAAGTATCGCATAATTTAGTTTTGAATCATAAAAGTATCGCATAATCTTTGTTTGTAGCATAAAGTTGTAAATATACTTTAATGCGCTCTAAGATATAATTTCTATGATTGTTTAAATAAAATACAGGCCAAATAAAAACAAGAACTCATACTTGAGATTTTTATTAAAACAAGAAATTATAATTTTGGAAAGAAAAATGTCATAACAGTAGCTTTTAATACTGAGTATTGCCACCTCTGGCTCTTATGATCGCTCGCATACGGTTTGGCAGAGATTCGATTAACCTCCGTATATAAGCCTGATCCAAATTCTCCCACTCGTCACGGAGAGCATTTTCTAGTCCATGCAGGTCCGCTGGGGCAACATTTTGGGTTCGTATCCGTCTGTGAAGGAGGTCCCACACGTGCTCGATAGGGTTCATGTCCGGACTTACCGCTGGCCAATCTAAAACTGGAATACCAACATCGTTAAGGTATTCCTGGACGATTATTGCAACATGCGGTCGTGCATTATCGTGCATTAACATGAATTCGTTTCCTATAATTGGCGCATATGGTACTACATGTTCTTCTAAAATTTCCGTTATATACCTGTGGGCAGTCAGTGTACCTCTGTCTACTGGTACTAACTCTGTACGACCTGTTAAACAGATGCCTCCCCAAACCATAATAGAGCCACCAGCGAAATTAGGTCTAGGTCTGATATTACACTGCGAATAGCGCTCACCGTCTCGTCTGTACACTGAGATACGCCTATCTGAGGTGTAAAGACCAAATCTTGACTCATCTGTGAAGAGTATATTGGCCCAGTCATTAATGTTCCAATTTACATGTTCTCTGGCAAACCTTAAGCGAGCCACTCGGTGGTTCCTAGTGAGACGAGGGGCTGTTACAGCTACTCTAGCTCTTAATCCACTCTGTCGTAACCTATTCCGAATAGTTTGAGTACTCACACGAGTATTTCTGACTCTAGCCAAGTCGTTCTGCAATTGTCTCGCAGTTACATGTCTTCGACGTAATGCTTGTAGTAGTAAATAGCGGTCATCTTGGCGAGTAGAACATCTTGGACGACCTGGTACAGGTCTTCTACTGTAAATGCCTGTTTCCCTATATCTGGCTACGGCTCTAGAAACACTTGACTGATTGATGTTCATCAAATTAGCAACGTATGCTTGAGATCGTCCATCTTCGATTAAAGCAACTATAGCAGCCACTTGTTCTGAAGTTAAATTGCTCATTTTAGTTTTAAAAGCGTTGGTACAGAACTCTGACTTCGCACTTTAAAATTTGTCCGTATAGGAAGACTTTCAATAGACAACTGAACAAACCTTACACATATGCATTTTTCTAAATGTGTTCTTTTAGGAAACAAAAAAGTAAAAACGCTAAGTTCCATTATTTTGTTAGTGTTTTTATAGTTCACATACACGAGGCAAACTTTTTGTGAACGTATAAAAATATCTTGGTACATAAATGCCCTTTTTTAGTTTATGCGATACTTTTTTGGCGGAGTGTACTTAGGAGAGGGTACCTCACATGTATTCTTTCTCCCACAACTTCCAATATTCTTTAAAAATGGCGGGTAATAATATAAAAAGCGCATCGGTAGAAGAACATGTTATACATAATTATATCCGCCGACATCTTCGACATCCATCAAAATTTAGGTATGCCGTTTCTGAAGCCCATAAACAAATCATCAAACTTATGGAAAATTCTTATAATTTTGGAGTTTGTTTCCTACCGATGCACTTCCTAATGTTAGCGGAAATATATATATTAATATTAGCCGCCATTTTTGAAGGACATTGGAAGTTGTGGGAGAAAAAATAAATGTGATTTTTCTAAGATTGGAAGTGACAATACGTAAATCTTAAGGGGTGTCGAAGATATCGGCGGATATAATTATTACTGCAATGTCGTCTTACTGATACACTTCCTAACATGAGCGAACATTTTTATATAAATATCACCCGCGATTTTTTTAAGAACATTGGGAGTTGTGGGAGAAAAAATAAACGTGATTTTTATAAATTTGAGAATTTGTTCATCGACTTCAGAAATGACAACACGTAAATCTTGATGGATGACGAAGATATCGGCGGATATAATTATTACTACCATGTCGTCTTACGGGTACACTTCCTAATATTAGCGAAAATTTTTATATAAATATTACTCGCCATTTTTTAAAAACATTGATAGTTCTGGGAGAAGAAATATGTATGACCGTTGGAATAATGCATCCTTCTATCACAATCTTCTTCGCAGCTTGCAACTGTAACGGCTTTTCCAATCGATGCTACTTCGACAAAGATCTGTACGAGAGATCTGGTCACGGAGGCCACTGCCTGGACTGTACCGCCAACAGGGACGGACCGAATTGCGAACGTTGTCGCGAAAATTACTACCAACGGGAAGACAAATACTGCGTAGCTTGCAACTGCGACCCAGTAGGTTCCCGTAGTCTGCAGTGCAACACCGAAGGAAAATGCCAGTGCAAACCAGGAGTCACCGGTGACAAATGCGATAGATGCCAAGTGAATCACTACGATTTTGTCCAAGATGGTTGCAAAAGCTGCGGTTGTTCTGAATCCGGAAGCAGGGATAATCGACCAAATTGTGACCCGTATAAGTAAGATGCTTTCGACCTTCTTTCTAACATGATATAAATTGATGTGTATATATTGTTTATAGTGGTATCTGCTCTTGTAAAGAGAACGTGGAAGGCAAGAGATGTCGTGAATGCAAACCGGGATTTTTCAACTTAGATATCGAGAATGAATTCGGTTGTACGCCTTGCTTCTGCTACGGGCATTCCTCAGAATGCTCTTACGCATCTGGGTATTCCAGATACCAAATAGAATCGACCTTCGCGAAGAATAATGAACGTTGGAGAGCCACCGACGAGCACGGTAGAAACGTGCCGATACAATTTAACGCCATGACCAATAGTATCGGTGTATCTGCTCCTGAAAACGAGTTCGTTTATTTCCTGGCTCCTGATAGGTATATAGGTGACCAGAGGGCGTCTTACAACCAGGTATTGAAGTTCACTTTGAGAATAGGAGAGACCAATCCGAGAGCATCGGCCATGGATATCGAATTAGAAGGATCCGGTGGTTACGTGAGGAATAGCATCTTCGCGCAGAGAAATCCCCTACCCTCAGTTATGGTAAGTTCATTTTAAATGTTTGATAATCTTCTTTTGCTCCAACAAAAGCCATTCACAGAGCCAGAATTACGAGTTCCGTCTGCACGAGCATCCAAACTACGGATGGCAGCCTAAACTATCCGCCAGAGCCTTCATGTCGATCTTAACCAACTTGACTGCGATAAAGATCAGAGGTACTTATACTGCCAAGGGTATCGGGTACCTGGACGACGTACGCTTGGAAACCGCTTCTAGAGGCGTCGCTGGCAAGCCGGCCAATTGGGTAGAACAATGCGAATGTCCTCAAGGTAATTGTGGGCGAACTTTTCCTAAAAGTACGCGTCCGAATTAAAATGTATCTTGTATCATTTAGGCTACGTTGGGCAATTTTGCGAATCGTGTGCCCCGGGATACAGACATCACCCCTCCTACGGTGGATCCTTTATGCCGTGCATTCCGTGCGATTGCAACAAGCACACCGACATATGCGATCCAGAGACCGGTCGTTGCATCTGTCAGCATAATACTGCTGGAGAAAATTGCGAATTTTGCGCTAGAGGGTATTATGGAAATGCTTTAGAAGGTAAAAACTTTTATAACACTATTCTTTAGCCCATGTAGGTACTTAACTTCAAATATCTTGAAACCTTCATTTCATATACAGTTACCATGTGTAACGACTGTTTTTTCTGACTTAAGTACTTTTAATTTACTTTGTTGAAACCGTGTTTTTAATCAAAAAATTATTGCCATAAAATAGGTGCAATAAACAAGTATTGTATAATGACAAAGAAAAGACAGGTGACTGACAAAAAAAAATGTAAATATACCCAACCGTAAATATAAATAAATATTTGCCGTGCGTCGGAACGCTTTTAAATTTAGACGTTTTAACTGTAATTCTGGTAATAGTATTAAACGAGAATCTATGTACCGGCCCTGGTCAAAAATAAGCGGACGGTTTTAACGTACAAGTTGGTACTATGTCGCGCCAGAAAGTTTTTCCGTAAGACACAAAACGATAATGATTAGGAATTAATCTCTGCGTGTATCAGGAAGCTTTGCCGACACCGACTTCCAGAGCGAGGATGGCTGGGAATGAGTACTGCGACGTGCCAGAAGCTTTGCCGACACTAACTTCCAGAATGCTTCTTTTACCGTCAAACGCACGGTTTATATACGCTACAACAGTCCCACGCGCGGTCACGATGGTGGGAGTTAGGCGTGCGTAAACGGACGTGGCCTCTGTGGTGACAATACTTGGCGTAATAAACAAGAATAAATAAAAAACTTAATTAAAAGAAATATCAGGTGGTAGTAACGCTCAATCAAATGAAAGAGAAATATTGATGATAAAAATAAATCTACGATAAACTCAAAATTTCTACTAAAATGGATTTTCGCACAGAACGGCACGTCACACATTGAATAAAATGGTATAATTGATCCATTTTTAGCCGTAAAATATTGATCGTAAAATAAAATATGGAGAAATAAGACGGCTAGTCTTAAGCAGGATATTTTAAAAAGGAAAGCTCCTTTTGTTGTGCCGGTTTAAAATAGCCTTATAATATCTTTGTACTATTTAATACTACTCTTTTGCAGTCTGTGGCATCTTTCTCTTTAATATCTTCCAGTGCTGCTTGACAGTATCTCTTTCTTAGTATTTCTCTTGCGGCTCGTAGATCTATACGAAGTTTTTCTTTTTACTGCTTTTCGTAATCCATTGTCCCCAAAGCATCCTAACCAAAACATTCATCGAAACTTTCACATAATCACTTTAAATAGTTAATGTAAGTACTTTTCCACTTAAATATCTTTCCTTCCTAAACTTTTACGGCTTTTTATTGTCTTTTTACTCCAAATAGTTTAAACGTTTTTTTTAACATCCAGGTACTCGAGACGATTGCCAACCGTGCAACTGCCCCAACGGTGGGGCTTGCATCCAGTTAGACGATGAAGAAATCATGTGTATAGAATGCCCCCTCGGTTACACGGGTCACAAATGTGATCTCTGCTCAGACGGCTTCTTCGGCGACCCAATAGGTCGTTACGGACGAGCTACCGACTGCCAACCTTGCGAATGCAACCTGAACATCGATACAAACGCTATTGGGAATTGCAACACCACAACGGGAGAGTGCTTGAAGTGCATTCACAATACAGGGGGAGCCAAATGCGACCGTTGTCTACCCGGTTTCTACGGGGACGCTTTGAAATTACCCAAAGGCGATTGTGACCAGTGCGAATGTTACGCACCTGCTACGGAACAGAGTGACGACGGCATTTCCATCTGCGATCAGATCACCGGTACGTGTCACTGCAAAGGGCACGTGCAAGGTCGCAACTGCGATCGCTGCGAAATCGGTTATTATAACATAATCAGCGGGGAGGGTTGCCAGTCGTGCAACTGCAACCCCATCGGATCAATCAACGTCACTTGCGACCTCTACACCGGACAGTGCAACTGTAAACCGGGAATCACCGGACTCAGATGTGACGAATGCGAACCGCTCAAATACGGCTTCTCGTCTGATGGGTGCAAAAGCTGCGACTGTGATCCCATTGGGTCGGAGCGGCTCCAATGCGGACCCGATGGTCAATGCCCGTGTCTGGAAAACGTAGAGGGTAGACGTTGCGATCGGTGCAAAGAGAACAAATACGATCGGCAGAAAGGGTGCATCGATTGTCCGGATTGTTACAATTTAGTGCAAGAACAAGCGCACGAGCATCTGAGGAAATTGGAGCGCCTAAGGAAGATCCTAGATGAAATCGAGAGGAACCCGACGGTGATCGACGACAGTAAATTCGAAGAGAGGTTGAAGCAACTGCAGAGGGAGGTGAAAGAGCACTACGACATCGCCAAGGACGCTACCGGAGGGGATGTTGGAGAAAAATTGGATAAGATCAGAGAGAGACAGGATGCTATATCGAGGACGTTGTCGGAGGTTGAGGAGAATATCGTGTTGGCCAAAGATAAGGGTGAGTAAATCGTGTGTGATCTTAAAATTTGTGAAAACGTAAAATTAATGCTAGTATGTGTGATCGGTTGCCTATATTCACAATACAGGGTGTAACAATTGGAACGCCGTGGTCTCTCTGGTAGTCAAATGATACAAATTTATACAAATATATAGGTATAAGATTTATGAATTCAAAATTATGCACGATCTACTAACAAGCATAGTAATAGAACTGATCACCTTACTTTCTATTCTTTCATAATTGACATTAAACAAACTATTTATTCCCCATAGCCCTAGATGCTCAAGACGACGTCACAAAATCCGAAGACACACTAAAACAGGCGGAGGAGCACTTAGCAGAAGCTCTAATAGCCCTCGAACTGGACGGCAAAAACGCTTTGGAGACAGCCCAGCAGATAGCCGCAGAATTCGGCCAGCAATCGGAAAGAATGACGGCCATATCCCAAGAGGCCCGCAGCTTGGCTGACGACCTTGAAAACGACGCCGCGTCGATCTCTGACAGAGGCAAATTGGCCGACGACAAGGCCAAAGAAGCGTACGAACTGGCCAAGAATATAACCGCCCAGGAAAAGGATACCAGTCGAGTGATCGAGGACCTGAAGCAAAGCGTCGCCGCCACCGAGCTGAAACTGAAGAAGGTGGATCAAGCCGTCAAGGACGCCCACAATCGCTCCGCGGAAGTCAAGGAGAAGGCGCTGGAATTGCTTGGCGAAGTCAACAATTTGAATGTCCCCGATATCGACGTGGCTAAGTTGAAGGAGGAGGCGGAAGCCACACGTCAAGCCGCTGTTAAACTGATCGCCGACACCGACGAACTTATCGACGCTAACAACAAGCTGCTCAAAGATATACAGGAACAAGTCTTGACCGCTACCGACTTGCTGCAGCAAGGACACCAGCAGAATAATTATTTAGGGGAAATGATGAACGACGTGTTGGCCACGCAGAAACAGGCGGAGAATGCGGTGCAATTGGGCGATAATACTTTGACGCAAGCTAAGAACACGTACGAGAAATTAAGTCGTAAGTATTTACTTCAAAAACTTTTTTTATCTTATCCTTTCTGGATGAAAATCCATGGGGTGAGAAATCGGGGCGAGTTATTAGTTAAAAAAATACCTATTTTTTGACAGAATTTGACAAGCAAGTAAAGGAAAGCGAAGCCAACGCCAGTGAAGCTTTGAAGAAGATACCAGAAATTCGACAGTTGATCGACGAGACAGATGTGGAGACCAAAGAAACGCAAGGATCCTTAGATTCCGCCCTGTCGTTGGCCCAACAAGCTTTGGACACCGCGAACGCAGCCAATGAGATGGCCAAGGAAGCTGGAAAGAAGGCGGAAACTATCAAAGTCGACACGGAAGTACTGCACAAGAATGCTAGCAACTTAAAAACCGAAGCGGACTTGATGGCGGACAGAGTTGCGAATACCAAGGCAGAATTTGACGACCTCCAACAACAGAGCGATAGGAATGCTTCTCTTTTAAATGAGGCCAAGGAAAAGGTATGTATATATAATCCCGTTTATAGCGCATGACGCCCCTGGGTTCCTATTCGCCTGTCTATTTTGCCATTCGTTGTCTCTCAAATTTCTGTCGGACATTGCTTTGGTACATTGCCTTGTAACCATGTTCTAGGTGGCCTGCCTCGTTTTCTTTTTTTCGGAGGGATCCATTCCAAAACTAGTCTTTTTTTCCGCCATTTGGTTTACATGTCTGTGTCTTCTACTAGGGTTCTTTCAACTATCATCTTTCTTCTGATTTCTTCAATTCTTATGTGTTCTAATCTAGATTTCCTTGCTGCTCTTCTCCAGAAATACATCTCGACTCCCAGTAATTTGCTTTTATTTTTCTGCGTCAATTACCAAACGTCTGGAACTGTACATAATCACCTGCCTGTAATATAGTATTGTATATTTTCTTTTTTGTTTCGACTCTAATATTCTTCTACCATAATACTGGGTTCAGGGCTCCTTTTTGTTATTCTGTCCTTAATAGTATTATCACTTCTTCCTTCGTCTTCCTAATTCTTCTTTTGCTGCTTGATGCATACTTTGAATTATTATTTTATTTAGATTTTCTGTTGTTTCGTGTCTATATTCTTGTAGGAGTTGTTGGCCCAACCCTCTGTTTGTACAGTGTCCGAGTACTTTCGTTCTTAAAGCTCGATAAATTTTATTGTGGTATTCCAACATCGGTTAGTTTGCTGTTAATTTCAATTTGATTCCACTGGTGTTAGTTCCGATTATTGGCATTATTAATTTAGCTTTTAACAAATGGCGGTTACTTCCACATTCTGCAGATCAGTATACTCTAACGTTGTGCGTGCTATCTTGCTTTTTTATCTCATTATCAGGTAGTCTATTACTGATTTTAAGTTTCTAGTACTTTGGGTCCATGTATATGTGTGTATCTCTTTATGTTTGAAATGACCATTCATTATTCTAAGTGTGTTATGTTGACATACATGCATTAGTCTGCATCCCTAATCATTTCTTGTATTTTCACCATAAGGACCTACTACTTCATGCTTTGCTTCTTTACCAATTCTTGCATTCAGATCTCCCAACACTATTATTTCTCTATTATGATATATTTTGGGATATTATCTCATTTAGTACTTCGTAATATCTGTCTTTTTCTTCTACTAGTCATCATTAGGACCATAAGTGGCGATTAATGTTATTTTGAAGCCTCTCAAATTTACGTTTTTTTATTTTATATCTGTCACTTATTGCTTCCCAACTGGATATGTTTTCTTTTATATATTTTTTTTGTATGAGAAGCGATACTCCCCTTTTTTGCATATTCTTCCATTTTAACTCCAGTAGGTGTATGTAGTTTTCGAACTTCTGCATACTCTGTCCTTTCTTTTTGGTTTCAGAGAGAGCAATTAAATCTAGTTTGCTTTTCTACTTCCTGCAGAATGTCACCCATCTTTATTCAGATTCCCTGCTGTATGTTCCACGTTCAGCAAATCAATGTCCGTTTTCTTTGTCAAAGTCGTTTTATGTTAAGGTCATCCTTATTCCGAGGTCCAGTTATAGGATTTTTGAGCGATTGGAGTTTTTTTTTCGGGAATGAGTTGCTGGCTCATTGCCCAACCCTGACTAGGAAGACCAGTATTTATTACATTTGATAATAAAATATTGTGATGCTTGTCAGATTGAAAAAAAAAAAAAAACGGTATATATAATAAAGATTCCCTGAATATAGTCGTCTCCACTAAGCTATCCACCCAAACTAATCCATTATAAAATTAGATTGATTAATTCCAAATTCCACCAGGTCGGTAGAGCCAGAAAAGATGCGGAAAACGCCAGTAAAGCGGTCACAGATATTCTGACAGGTGTCAAAGGCATCATGACGGAACTTGCGAACCTTCAAGAATTCGATCAAGACACCCTAGACGATTTAGAAGCGAGATTGGTCGTAGCGGAAGAGAAAGTGCGCGACGCGAGGCTCAACGAAATTCTCGAGAAATTACAGCAAGATAGAATGCAACAGAATGCTCTGGTCGAAGATTATAACGAAGAGATCGAGCGCCTGAGAAAGGAGGTGGATAACATCGAACAAATCGCGGAGGCCCTTCCTGACGGATGTTACAAAAGCATAACGTTAGAACCGTAAATGCAGATGGCGCCACTAAAATCTAATGGTCTTCCCTTCTTTATCGATATTTTACTTAGGATTTTTACCCAACTGCCAACTTGTACAAAAACCATTTTGATAGTGTTCCATTTTTCAATATGTACGCACTCTTTTTATACCAAAGAAAAAAATTAATATGTAGAAAGATCGTCGAACATTTTCTTTATTTTTGTTGTAATTGTTTTTTATGTATGTACGATCATTAAGAATATATTGTGCCTTATTTAGTGAATTAAATATATGTAATTGTGAATCTGTTTTTTTTTTATATGCATATACAAGGTAAAAAATATATAATAGGAAATTTTAATAAAATATGGTAACAAAAAATTAGTTTTATTATTATTTGAAATTCCTTGTTATCCATAGAATCTTGATACTATTTGTAATATTTTCTTAAAAAATAATAAATAAAGCATCACATTTAAAAGCATGAAAAGTAGGCAAAGAAATTACAAATCTTCTACCCAGTCAATAAAATTCAAGTTTTCGCGCATTTATTTATAGCATTTTCGACTTACTGCACTTTTATCCACTGATTGTATTTCTATCTTATTTTAATGCATAATATTAGTAAGGGAGATAGATATACTCCATGCGTAAAGTGCAATAAGTCGAAACCGCTATTAGTGTCACTTAAACATTGGAACATGAAATTCCCTAGGATTTTGTTGGTGTGAAGATGTTGACAACCAAGACCAAAATAATAACAAAACATAACCTTCAATCGAGGTTGTCATTCGCAAAATATGGATAATTTCATCGATACCGAATTTATTATTAAGGTAAATATGAGATCGTAATAAAAATTTCGTACCGGTGCTTAATAGATCATCATCCAGGAATTGTTAAACACTTCGTACGCAGATTTAACTGATTCAACTTCGTCGAGTTCTTTCAGTAGTGACGACGAAGAATTATTTTTAAAAGTTAAGAGAAAATCTAAACGGAAAAGAATCGAACACGATGATACGGAAATTTTTGCCTGGAAATACACGGATGCAGAATTTAAAACACATTTTAAAATGGAACGATCCACTGCATATAAGATGATAGGTAAGCGCTTGCACAATCCTAGGCAAAAATTGTGATAATAATCAAATGATTGCAATATCTAACATATATTGTAGCATATAAGTGTATTAGAAGCTTTATAATTTTGTTTTTTCTATTTTATATCAAAGATTTATTAAATCTAGAATCCCATCGTTTTAACTAAAACTTAGCTTTCTATTGCATTAGGGAGGATTTAAATTGGTGTAAAGCTTTGCTCGAGCAAATTGGAATAAATGACATGATTGATTTTACTATTTTGCAATAAAGAATCTGTCAAGGGTTCAAAGGACACAAATTGGATATTTTTAACCTTAGAAAACTTATTTTCCACACTTAAAATCAAGTCAATAAATTTTTAGATCTCTTGCAAAACTCCAATTTGTTACCTTCCAACATCGAGGGACTCGAGAAAATATCTGCAGCACGGGCATTTCTCATAGTCTTATGGTACCTAACAAATCAAGAGAGCTTCCGAGACATTTCTGCGAGATTCAAAGTCACTTTCAGCTCCGCGCATAGATGTTTAAAAAGAGTACTCGATTTTTTATTATCCATAAAAGAAACCGTCATCAAATGGCCGAATGACGAAGAAGCCAACTCTATTTGCCAAGGATTCAGAGAGAGGAACGGAATTGAAGACGTCATAGGATGCATAGACGCTAGCCACATTGAAATACCGAAACCATCTAAAGATCCCCTCCTGTGTCTTAATGACAAGGGTTATTACAGTGTGCTATTACAGGCAATAACAGATCACGAGAAGAGATTTTTAGATGTGTATTGCGGAGAACCCGGCTCGATTAATGACTTTGAACTTTTAAAACAATCAGATATTTATGCATCGATTGAGAACGATCCTGATTTTATCAGGAATAAAATTATCATTGGAGACTTGGCATACCCAAACCTTAGTTGGCTAGTTACGCCTTATAAGAACTACGATGAATTGACGCCCAATCAGAAAGAATTTAATTACAAAGTGTTGACGACCGGAGTAGTGGTAGAAAACGCCTTAGGTTTACTGAAAGAAAGATTTAGGCGTTTGCGCAGATTGGATAATAAAAATATAACGATTAGCAGTAATATAATTATGGGATCGTGTGTTCTCCATAATATTTGCATCAGTGAAAATGATTTCCTTGAAGCAGAAGCCACGGATTTCAATCAACCAGATCATGTTGATCACTGTGACGATAAAAAAAGTAATATGGTTGGACAAAACAGACGGGAACTTTTGTATCGCTCAATGTATGTTAGAAAATAAGTATGTAATAAAATTATAAGGCTTATTAAACTATATTCGTTTTTTTTATATGTTAACGTAATAACATTTTCCAAAATTAAAATCTCTAAAGAAATTACCAGAATTGCGTTTTATTTTCTATTCTGTGCAAACGGTGCAATGCAAGTAAAATTGCACTCAGCTGCGTACAATTTTTATTGCATGGAAGAAAAATTGCCAACTTTAAAGCGGCCTTAACAAAATCATTTGCATTACAAAAACAAGATCTCTATTTAGCATTGATATTTTACAGAAAATGTTATATTAGTAACGTACCCTTATATTTTTAGGAGGATTAAATGTTTAAAATTAACATACACAACTGTTTTGAAAAAAAAAACTGATTTCATAGGTGACAATGGTCTCTATTAGGAAATCTTGTTTCTAAATCAGAGCGCTATTTTATAAGTTATATTTTAGGCATTTTCTTGTTACAGTGCACCATCAGTGAATATAAGAAATGAATACTTCTGGAATAAATGTTTAATAATTTCTTTTTTAGTGAATTTTGAGATAAGATTTGTGTTATAAATATGAAGCACATTATTAGACCTAAGTTATAGCAATTTCTGAAGGGATTTTTTGGTTAGGTATTTCCACAAAAGTTACATACAAACATACAAATAGAATTTTATTTTACAAAGGAATATTTCTCATAAATAAAATACCTTAAGATCATTACTCTACCCAATACTACTAAAATGTTTTGTATTGTGTATGAATATGGGGATAATTAAAATATTTAAACCGAAATTACTAACAAAAAGAGAAAACAGCTTTTCTTAAACAATGTTTTAGCAATTGTATGAAATGAAATAACAAATTTACATTGAATTTCGAGTTGAGCTGCCTCCCTCTCCAGAGACAGCAGTTTCTCTTCGTAAAACTGATACCATATTAAAAAAGGGAATGTAAATGAAAGAAATTAAATACAAAAAAATGTATGTCAGCAACAATACATCAACTCTGATTTCATTAACATATTTTTTTTTTCATTATCATTATTTACGATAACAAAATTATAAGTTTAAATTTCCCGCCATCTAAAAATTGCGGGAAATTTGGATTTTAGATTATCTTTTTATTAAACTCTCCTTTTGCACAAATTCTAACCTATGTCGAATTGCTTCACGTTAGCACATAAATAAGATTTTTGATGATTCACTTTAATTAAATCAACATTAGTCAAGTTTTGCATGTTTTTCCACCCATGCAGGCATTTTTTTCTATGTTTTGCAATAATTTATCAATTCCAATTTCACTGATATCGAATTTACTTGCTTTGTTTACAAAAATAAAGTAATCATGAGAATTCAAATTAGTTATAAGCAAAATTCAAAGTTTAAAGTTTTTTGGCCAATTTAGAATTATTTCAGATTCGATTTAGGCAAGATTGATTTGCTGCGTTTTTTTTTTTACTGCAGAAAAACTACATTGTTTATTTTAATTTTAAATATCTCTCAAGAAGAGCGATTTTCCTTTCTTCCAACTCCAATTTTGCTTCCTCCAATTTCATTTTATCCTTGTGACGCTTTTGTTTCCGTTTCAATTCTTCCGTCTTCCATTGCATGTATTCTCGTTTTAGCCTTTGTTGATATCTTTTAGGAGAGGACTTTTTGTTTGCCTTAGTATTTTCAGACGCAGAAGATTCTTCCATCGATACTATTATATCCACGTGTTCTATAGGATCTGATTCTGTCGAATGCACTGGCCTTGAACGTGGTTTTGGAGGATTCGATCCGACTAACTTATCCATCAAATCAAAGAAGTTGAACCGCGAACATCCCTGCCCCTTTTTATTCAGGTTCTCTTTCGCTTTTCGATAACTCTTAAGTAAACCGTGCCATTTACTTTGTATCATGGCACTGGTTACTTGAATATCTTTATTTATTAAGTCATTTGCTACCTGTTCGAAGGCTTGTTTCCTTGTTCGAGGATTATTTAAATCATCATAGTGCGTATTAATTGATTTGATTAATTCTACTACTTGCTCATATCTCCAGATATAACTTGTTCTGGTATTCCTTTCTTCGTCACTACTGTCTTCTCTATTACAATCGGACATTTCTATTTGGCTATCATTATTTTTTTCAGATTTCAAAACAACGTCTAAAACAAATTTTAATTTCAAAAATCTTGATTTTAATATTAGGTAGTAATAATCCAAATACCTTGCTTAGTTTTGTATTGTAAGCCAGTTTCGGCATCCAAAATGATTGTGTATGTTTCTGACATTGTTAATATATTAAACTAACATTCAGATCTTCAATTAAAATCGACTAAAATATGTAGTTGTAAACAAAAACTATGAGGGTACATCCATCTGTATCATAACCTCAACATACAACTTTGACGAGTTTGACGTATTTTATGAAAGATAAGCAATAAACAGCGCTTTCCTTACAGAGACCGACAACTATATAGGTCTGTTCGATTTGTACAAAAGGCATTGCAGTGAATTGTAGCAATTTAACTCGTCTGCACAAACGCAGTAAAACTTTTCAATTGAATTTCATAGTACCACCAGACTGCACCAGACACTAAAAATCGAACAGAACCGAATAAAAAAAAACAACTATAATAATAAGTTCGTTCGTACCTATAGTTCAGAACGGTTATTTAATGGAAAATTATAGATACACAATAAAAGTATGATTTTAATTCTTTAAGAAAGGTAGAGTGTACTACAGAACAAATCCGCATGTAATTTTCATCATCATTAAACTAAAATACGAAAACTGTGTTTATATATTACATTTCTTTATATAGGTAGTTATTCAACTGTTTGGTAGTGCCGTTTGAAGTTTCTTAGATAGCATATAGCGTCAATGATATTTGAGGTTTATAAAGAATTATAAAATATTTTCCAGTCTTTCCAAATCTTTTTCTATTTATTTTCAAGAAGCACTTTTTTAAACCAACCAGTTTAGAACAATAATTGATGTATTTGACATACGATACGTTAGTACCGTCGCCAAAGACAGCCACCTTGTGGTGTCCTTGCCTTATTTTGGTGAGAAAGGTCCATTACACTTTGTACTGTTATGTATTCATGTTGGTGGTACAGTTTAATGCATTGAATTTCATACATATATTCTAGGGGCGTGTTCGAAAATAGGTCATAAGGTATATACTGCTGTCACCCTAAAGCATTCAACATTTCTATTCGCTTTCTTTGTTTGTGGTAAATACTTTACTCGATTTCGAACGCACCTGAGGAATGTAGTTCAATGGTTTAATGTTATTTGTTTTGTGTATAGTTGGTAATAAATATAACAGAAAATGTGTGGTGGAAATACCGATTACTATAAGCGTGGTGCCCTTGTTTATATATATTTACAGTTTTTCAACTCTTTGGAGGTACGACAGAGTGTCTCCTAGATGGCGCATGACGCCAATATAAACCCTATTTACGCAATACGCCATCTAGGAGACATTCTGTTGTACCTCTAAACGGTTGAATAACTATAGAAAAGGGTGGTGCTTACAATTTTATACAGTAGACCTCTGATGTTTATAATAATATAATAATAAATATAGTTTTATTTTGTACCAATCGAAATATTCAATCAACTACAGTCAATTAAGAATAATTGTATTATACAATTACTTGATCAATCATTGACTATATTCTTATACCAAATTTAAAATCCTCGCAATTATTTTTAATAACTTTAACATTGAAGCATGATATAGAATTATATAATTCTTAAAATCAGTAAAATCAAACTAGATACTACATACTAGGATCTCAAATTCAGTTGTAGAACTGAAGGTTCGAACAAAGCCTTGTTTCAGTCTTACACGTAATTTACAACCTAATTATTAATCTATCTGACGTATTAAATTACTAATAATAACAATACAAACTAAAAATGTGTCACTCTCTTTCTGCAATTATACTACTATATTTAAGCATTTATACGATAATTACGTATACACCAAGCGAGTTCTGGAAAATTATTGCATCAATAACTATCACCACAATCACCGTGTGACGGATTTCGACAGTGACCGATGCAATCATGTGACGGTATGCCTCTCTCCGGTCACCGTTTGTGAGATGGAAAAGCCGGCAGATCGGCATATTTCGGTATATCCCTGTGTACGTTTACCGCTCCATCTTTCTCGGAATCGCGTTCCGCGTCACTCTTCCGTCTCTTTTCAAAAATGGTGCGCTAACACACACATGCCAAGCACATACACACAGAATAAATCAGTATAGCAATTAATGTGGAGGTTTGTTGACTTGACCCCGGGATATTTATTTTAATACGAGACGCTCCGGGAAAAAACTATGTACCCGCATTCCTAATCTGTGATGTTTTAGGGTCTATTAAATTAGTAGAAATTTAATAATTTATGTAATTACTAGTTTATTGTATTATAAATACCTAATATACACATGAAAGAAAATGTCAACTGGAAACAATATAGAAACCGAATACTTAGAACTGAACGAGAAACAGCAACAATGGGCTCAATATTATCAGGTATTTCCAATAATGTTTCCCCCTTTTTTTTTTGTATGTGTGTGAAAGGAAACGGGTGTTATTTAAAAACGGGGACGAATTAAAAGGTCAAAGTGGTTAATTGCATTAAGTGTGAAAGCCCCATATTACAGAGTGTATGCGCCAGAGATCAGTAAAAAGTTTATGTAAAAGGGCCCGGGCATAAGTATATACAAGTAAGCAATCGATACCTAACTGCGAATAGAGACAACAGCAACTTACATGTATATACTAATAGTTGTTCGGGCAATTATCGTAGAGTGTAGTTGCAGTACGCATAAGCATTGTTATATTTTCTTGTAATTCCTTTTGTAGGAACTTTAGATTTTTTTTTGGGGGGGAAGTTTAGCATGTCAAAGCTCTAAATTTTATTTTGACACACGTCACGTGATTAATATGGCGGCAAATTAAAAAAATATGTTATGAATTGGCGAAAGTGAGGTTATATGATATGATATCCGCATACGTTATTTAGAAAACCTTATGCGTATTTTTATAAACATATTTATAAGAAAATATGAAATTCATGATTTTATAAAGGATTTTTTAAAATATTCCTCCTTTTTTCTGTTTGAGTAGATTTTTCTTAAAAAAGGAAGAAAAAAATGACATTGTCTCTCGCTGGGAAACACCAACACTTTTCTTAAACCACATACATGTTTTATAATTCTTTCTTTAATTAAGATATATTACTCAAATTTCAAAATTTGCTTGAGATTAATAGTTATAAGTAAAATATAAATTTTGAAATTGTGCGAAGCTTCAAAAGAAGTAATATTATATGGAGGAAACTAATTATTTGAAACCAATTTATTAGACAAAATTCATAATTCCTGCGTTGAAATAATCTATGATTGATATCGCCTACTTCTTGGCACACTTGGCTTAGATGCTTAGAGGTGAATCAACAAAATCAATTCTATGTAAATGTGATT
The DNA here is from genome assembly GCA_949128085.1 of Cetonia aurata. Taxonomy (NCBI): domain Eukaryota; kingdom Metazoa; phylum Arthropoda; class Insecta; order Coleoptera; family Scarabaeidae; genus Cetonia; species Cetonia aurata. Next base: position 70,542,063 of record OX421882.1, on the reverse strand, counting down.
TAACAGCACAATGAGCAATTTTTAATCTGTTAAAGGTAACTATAAATTTTCTCGAAGTCTAAGGAAAACTATGATGCCAAATTTTAAGATTCACGTTATTTTGAACATTGAAATAATTTCTCCCGTTTACTCGAACAGACTCATTCCACCATCTCTGCTAATCTTGAATCATTTCCTTTTTAATAAAATAATGAAAATCATAATACAATTTGAAATTAGTAGATTAATTAAAGCATTTGTTGTTTAAGTTTAGTTAGTACTTAACGATTTTGTTAATTTTTGTATTATTTACAGAGCTGAAAACGCATCGGAAAACTAAAAAGATATTTGTGACTGATATAGCGGCAATTTTAAACAAATTTGCAATAATGCACGAAAATGATGTTCGATGACATGTTACCCGTAAAAGTGGTTTTTCTTTTTTCATAAATTAATTAAAGTAATTTTTTTTTTTTAAATTAACTGGTACTTCAATGATTTTGTCAATTTTTGTATAATTACAGAGCTACAAACGCATCGGAAATTTATTTTGATTCGTACATGACTGGTATGGCGGCAAACTTTAACAAAATATACTATGAAGGGAGGAAAAGTAAGATTTGATGGTGTAAAACTCGTAAAATCGTTTGAAAAAATTGTCTATTGCTCAATTTAAAAATTAGACATTAAATTTTTTTTTTTTGTTCATAGAAGGATCACAAACTAATCATAGCCAATCATATACTGTGAAATCAGTCAGAAAACTGTTTCGGATTTTTTTTTTAGCCAATCGAATCGCGTCTAACTAGTTTGTGTTTCTTCTATGAACAGACCTGAAATTTCTTTCGTTTTCCCAGTAAATAAATTCAGGTAAAATTAATCCTTAAACAATTTTATTTAATTTCTGTGGTGCAATTAAATACACCCAACGATTTTTAAATACTTAAACTCTGCTGTAGAGTCTCGACTATTACAGGGTGTCGCAGGTTCAAATCTCGCTCCGGTCAATTATGATAACCGATTTTTTTCGGAATTATGATTAAATATTATAAAAAAAATTGATTACGTTTTTTGCATTGGGGTGTAAGGGGTAAAACCAAATCTTTTTGATTTAAATAAATAAATTCTAAATACCGCTATACTTTGTTTAAGACAAAACTGTGAAGGAGAGGAAGTTTCAATCCTTTGTTTTCTTATTAATTATTACTTAACTATCTATATTAACTCATGGGGTCACTTTAAATCTAGCGACAAAGTAACAGTTGTTTCGGGTACATTTTCTTTTTCGAAAATGGTGTTTACGGCCTTGCGATTTTATTTTTAAGCGGTGATTAAGCAGATTAAATTAAAGAATTATTTTATGTTTTTCATGGAATCCACTTTACACTAATTGTTCAAAGTTATCGCCGGTTGTTGAACGCAAAGTGTCGCTCGACGTTTCCATGAATTGGCATAAAACAAGAGAATCATATCAATTTAATCGATTTTGCAATACAAATGGGCTAATAAGTTGTTCGTTGATTAGTCCGGCCCAAACGTTTATTAAAAAATTAATCGAATGGGAGGATACGTGTTTAAACTCCATCTTCAAAACGTAAAAAAACACAAGAATGTTAAGGAGTAAAAAATATATTGAAATAGTAGTCCACTACAATAATGTTTCACCACACAGTGGCTTCATCAGGTGGATGAAATTAACTAAACAGAATATAAAATTACACACTATTTATACTTTTAAACCTAGGAGTGGGGAATTGTAGTGGACTACTATTTCAATATATTTTTTACTCCTTAACATTCTTGTGTTTTTTTACGTTTTCAAACGTTTATTGAAAATCTGTGGTGGAAATGTTTACTACGAACTACATGCGGATTTTTCACAGCTCAAATATGACAGTTATTTACAGACAGTTACGTGTAAACGTTGCTTCAACAGTTGCAAATACAATGGAAGAAAAGTTTGGAATTTCTGCATGTTTTTGTCGTAACCATCGGCAAAATTGTAAACGTAAAGGATGGTCTTCAAGTTGTAGAGCCTGTACTTTTTGTACATGCAGAGGATACAACTGATTCTCGCGCAGTGTTCGCCATAGATAATTTGATTTGATACATTTATTTGGTGAGATATTTATCGAATACTACTAGAAGGATCTTCTTCGACAAGATTTCAGACTTTCGGCATCCATAGTTCGTTGGTGTTGGCTTTGATGTGTTTGCAGTACACCAGTTTCTCGTGCACGGATTACTAGAGAGCGGTGAATTTTTGTGGGATAGGAGTGGGCCTAATAATACCGATTCACAAGAAAGGGGACAAAGAGCTCTGCCAAAACTATAGAGGTATATCTCTTCTATATACGGGATATAAGATATTTACAAACATTTTAAAGAATCGAATACAAGAATTTGCTGAAAAAGTTATTGAGGATCACCAACAGGGATTTCGGCCCCGGAAGGAGTACAAGGGATGCAATACATATCATGCACCAAATCTTAGAGAAAGCATATGCACATAATATGGAATTACTTATAGCTTTCTTGGATTTTAGGAACGCTTTCGGTATAATGAATAGAACAAAGTTAATAGATGAACTTTATTGTATGAGTATGCCGAGCAAGTTGGTGAAGCTAATTAAATGCACATTAGAGAACACATAAGCAGAAGTTAAAATAAAAAACATCTTGACGAGAACATTCAAGCCAACGTTGGAATAAAACAGGACGATACACTATCTCCGGTGTTATTCAATTTATTACTAGAAAGAATAATAGAAAAGGCAGAAATTAAGGGACCGTTAATTACTAAAAATACGCAATTAATAGCATACGCCGACGACATAACAATAATCAGCAGGAGTTGATAAAAAAGATATTGGATATTGATGAACACGCAAAGATTTACGGAATAAAGCTTAACGAACAAAAAACTAAATATTTGAGGATAAGTAAAAGTCATACAAAGAAATCCTTCTTGCAAGCTGGAAGTTACAAGCTTGAAGAAGTGGATAACTTTAGATTCCTCGGTGTGACCGTGCATGGTTTTACGGACAAAGGCTCTGTGATTGCAGGAAAAATTATAAGGGGATATAAAGTATTTAATATGCACAGAAATCTGATAAGTAACAACGCATTAACGATAAAAACTAAAATAGCAATTTATAAAACTCTGATTAGGCCGGTGGTGACGTATGCCATGCAAACACTAACAATGAACAAACAGGAGATAGAAGAACTAAGGAGATTTGAGAGGAAAATAATAAGAAAAATCATGAGTCCAATAAGAGATGACGACAACAGCTTCCGAAGGAGAACAAACGAGGAAGTGGAAAAAGCATTGGCTGGTGAGGATATAGTATGATACGTAAAAGCTATAAGACTAAAATGGTTTGGACATGTCGAGAGAAGCCACGAACTAAAAATAATAAAAACAAATGACAAATTGGATACCTTTGGGTGGGTGGATACTTCACGACAGTAAATAATTGCATACCTTCACCAGATGGGAGTGGAAAATTGGAATCGCCGATGCAGGGATAGACAAGACATTTGACAGATGGGAAAAGTTACAGACATTAGCCTACTGAGTAAAAAATTCAAAAATTTACTTTTTACAAGTTGTTGATCAATCGTTTTACCGTTCATATTTTTTTTTCATGGTGAAATGCAACCTTTGTCAAGATATTTTTACGTGAATGACGTTATTTTAAGATGTTTAATCGCCCCTTGAAAATAAAATCACAATACCGTAAACATCCTGTATACATTCGTGCAGATCATAAATTCCCAAAAATCCTCCTAACTCGTTCTCTTTTTCAGAGAATCAGGATAGAATCTATCAACTCGCACACATGTCTAGAAGCCATCAAGCCGCAGAATAAACCCCTAAATCGCTATAGGGATGTGAGTCCGTACGATCACAGTCGCATCGTATTAAAACGGGGATCGACGGATTACATCAACGCTAACCTAGTTAAAGTGCAGAAGGCGAATCGCAGATACATCCTAACTCAAGGTCCGCTGTCGACGACGATGAGCCACTTCTGGCTGATGATGTGGGAGCAGAACAGCAAGGCGGTCCTGATGTTGAACAAGCTGATCGAGAAGAAACAGGAGAAGTGCTGTCAGTATTGGCCGGAGAAGATCGGAAAAGAGCACTCCATCAAGTTGGACGACGTGGGATTGTGGATCGAGTACGTAGAGTATCAGGATTACTCGCATTACCTGACGAGGACGTTGAGGGTGCACGACGTGGAAACGGGGAAATCCCGCGAGATCGTACAGTTCCATTATACCACGTGGCCTGATTTTGGAGTGCCCGGTTCGCCGACCGTGTTCCTTGAATTCCTAAATAAGGTTAGGGCGTCCGGTGCGTTGGAGGAGGACGTCGGACCTGCCGTAGTGCACTGTTCAGCCGGCATCGGACGGTCGGGGACGTTTTGTTTGGTGGATTCGTGTCTGGTGCTTGTAAGATGATATTCTGGCCACTTTTCTTATTCCCTATTGCAGCTAGATTGATGCGACGAACATAAATAATCGTTTAACCCTTAACTTATGCTTTTGTAACGTACCTGACCAGCAGCCGGATTCTGTATAGTCGATACGATACGCAAACTCGATACGATACCTCATCCGATGTCGATAGAGAGAGCGATTCCGTAAATCTATCGAGTAGAAGCTCGGGTAATTTCGGGTACAAGTATACAACTGGTCTAAATATTGGCTAAAAAGTTCACTTTAGTTCGCTTGTTCGCATTAATTTTGAAATAACTATAATGTAAAAATTGTAATTTATTAAAGAAAAATGTTACCCATTTAATGCGCAAAATTATCGACGATTAGTTTTTTTCATAGAAGACAGTTGCGTATACTTAAAATCCGTCCAACACTAAAACATTTTAAGAAATATATAAACAAGAATTTTTAAGAACAAGTGCTTCTATATGATCAAGAATGTTTACTATATATCTCTGCATACTTTTTGCCACTTATCGACAGTCCATAACTATAGTGCCACTAGCATTCAATTCATTTCCCATATTAATCGACATTTTTTATGTAATTATCACGCCCATTCAATGATGTGAATTTGCCAGTAGCAAGTTCTTTATTTTTTCCATGTAATTTAACATTATATCCCAATGAATTTCTATGACTTTGAATGCCATGGTAAATCGAATTCAAATTAATAAATTGCAAATGTATAAATATGTACCTTAGTTTAAAATGATAAAGATTTAAAAAAAGAAAATTAATTATTTGAATAATGAACGTTCTGTTCTACGTCTCCACTACATTTCTAAACTAACTACACATGTGTTTTAAATTACATTGTAAAAGTTATTATGCGAAATATTCTCAAGCGTATTTTTGAACATTTGCATTTTACCATCGTTCGACCGAACCTTATAAAGAAAGATAGAGAATAAAGCCCCTTTGCGAGAAAAAGATGACGGCTTTAACCGAGAGCCCAGTAGCTATCGAGTAAAACCTTCCGAGTAAGACGATTGCTGGGTATCGAATCGTTCTTACAGAATTTCTGTGGTATCGAGTTGGTCGATATCGACGATTCGACTCAATAAATAAATCTAGGGGATTTGAATTAAAACAAAGAGATTGTACGTGCAACAGACTTTCTTACTATTGTGTATTTCAGTATTTTAACTTCTAATACTTAATATTTTGTTTTGATATTATTATTTTATTATATACTTTAATATTCTAACTTTTAATGTTTATTTACAGAGGCTCGTAAAGTTATTGTAACTGGTTGACTGCATTGACGTCAAAGTTTCCGCCTTGTTTTATCCTTCTTTTCCAACATATGGTATAGCAAAAAGTGGGAAGCTAGTTTTGCTATTACGGATCCACCAAATTTTCATACCGTACTTATCAGGTTTACTCGTCCTCGAAAAGGTATTAGCTGTTCATCAATAGTCAGATTTTCTCCAGGCAAATAAAACTTTTTTAGGCACTCCCATAACTCTCTAATAGGAGCAAGTTTGTCTGTTGACTTCCTTTTTCTCATCGAATCTCAAGAATTGTAGTAAAGAAGCAAATTTATTTTTTCCCATTGTAGCGCGAAATATCGGATTTCCAAAAATCTGATCCCAGTGTTCTCTGAAATTCGCACTTACCTGTTTATTGACACCCGTAGTCAATAAAAGGCGTAAAAGTGCTTGTATTTCGATTTTATCTGTTGGTTTCCATCATTTTTCTCCAACACTCTTTGCGCTTCAGCGTTAGTGTGTTTCACTATAATGTCCAATACGTTTTCGTCGAAAAATAGGTTGAAACTGTTTATTGGATCTATTATAACTTCCCTGGGGGAAGAATCACCTTATGAATACCACCGCGAATTATATTGTGTCGAGGCGTTCGAGTTTGTTTCTCAGGTTTGGATTTCCACCTTGCTCCATCTTTGCGCTGCAATTTGCCGCATTGATGTTCATGGATTTTAATTAACAAGAGCTAAAACATTTATCTGCGTGTTTTCATCAATATTATCATTATTTCTGGGTTTCACAAAACTTCCAAACTCTTTTAAATTGGTGTATAGATTCTTGAAGGTGTCTAACAATGGTTGAGGGTGATCCAAATGCAATAAAAAATAAGGTTCGGCTGCTTGTTGACTATTTTTGTTCAACAAGTTAAGTTTAAAGTATTTAGCCTGTATTGTAAATGTATCAAGATAATTAGTCCTTTCTTTGATGATAAGGCTGGTTAAATAAAGGAATTAATTTTTTTTTTAAAACGTTTTGACCATTTATTACAGTCTTTTTCAATTAAACAAAATAAAATTAGCACAGAAATAAACTGTGCTAATACAGCATAACCGGAGTCATTGTCACAATATAAGTTTTACACATTAAAATTTTATAAACGGGACAAGTACAAACAACAGAGACACTTAACATGAAGAATGAAAACCTATTGATCATCGTATCGATTAGATTTTCATTCTTTGTGATTGTCCCGTTTACAAAATGAAAATATGCGTCACATTAATCTAGCTGCAAGCGATATAAAAAACGGTGCACAAGTGAAATTTGCTGTATACAGCGTATTTTTCCTCACAGATCGAAAAATTCGGGATAAATTCGGTGTCCGTGAAGGAGATATTGTTGGAGATGCGGCAGTACAGAATGGGTCTGATACAAACGTCCGAACAATTGAGATTCTCTTACCAGGCTATCATCGAAGGAGCTAATTTGTTATCGCAGCATTGCCCCGATAAGGAGGTTAGTGTAAAGAAAGGCAAGCCCTCTTCATCATCTAGACCCCGTTAAAAATCCATCCCCGTTTCCTTTTTTTTTGCAAAATAATTTAAAATTCCTGTTAATCCCTTCTTTTAATATGTCCCAAAATTGTGCTGAATAAACAAAATACCCAAAAAAGAAAATCGATGATTATTTTTGATTAAAGAATAAAAATGAATTTGAAATTCTTGGTTTTGGCGGAGAAACAGGCACAGAAATAAACAAACTTATAACTTACACTTCTTTTGTTTCTACGTTTCTTTCAGGAATCTGTAAAAATATTATTTTGGTCAAAATTACGATTTAAGATAATTAACTGTTTTTTGAGGGAGGTGATGATGGATTAATATTTATGACCTTTTAATCGTTCTGCTAAATGTCGTTTAGTTCGTCCAACATATACTCCATTATAACCCTCGCACGGTATTTTATCTACTATTTGTGTTTCTTTTTGTATTGGGGTACTATCTTTAAGTTTGATTTATTAACTCATTTGGACCAATTTTTTTAGGTTTTGTATTTAAACTCTGTATCCATTACCGCTCATAATTCCAGTTTTTCCCATTTGAGAGAACACTGATTATAAATTGATTAAGGGTAGCCACCGGCCATATCTAATAATGGTTTATCCTAGAGCTTAGGGAACAAATTATACTAGGAAATGTCATGAAAAAATCTTTAAAAACAGTTTCCGTTTCTGGTGTTCCCACAAGATGTTGTAATTTATTTTCTTTTTACGTTCATTATTCTTTTTAATAATTTTTCATTATTAAGATTGGTGAAAGATAAATGTAAAATAAACGGTTCATCATTATCTATAAATTTAATTCATGGCACTTTCCGATTGCACGTGTTATAAAGCGGTGGGAGAAGCATAGTTTTCTTCACACGAAAATTCCTGTAATTTTAATGACAGTCAACCCGTTTTCAAAAACTTGAGTATAAATAGTACTGTTTGCTATTTTTGGTTTAAATTGAAACTACTTAAAATTCATATGGAATGGCATCACTATAATCAATCCAGAAAAATGATGGTAGGCAATAGTAGTTTGACCTGTCGAAACCCCAAGTTGATATCTGTTGTCGCGTTTCAAAAAAAAAAAAAACGATTTTTATAAATTTTCTAAACTTCTAGCTCACCTTGTAAGCCCGACAAAAAAAGGATTTGTCGAACATTCAAGGTGAGCTTTCTGAACTGATTATAGTGATACTATTCCATTTGATTTTTTCGAAAAAATAGGGAATTTGTGTGTGTCAAAAAGTTTACTTGCCCCACCGCTTTATCATAGATGCGATCTCAAATAGTCAGGGACCAAGTCAGGGATAATTATGAGCCTTATTTTACATTTATTTTAACAGAAAGTTATTAAAAAGAATAATAAATGTAAGAAGAAAGTACTGTAACTAATGACTCTCAGAAATATTATATATATAATTTAAAATATTTATTTTTTAATAATATAAATTTAAAATTTCATATTTTGACATAAACATGACCTTTTTTTACCAATAATATTATCACATCAAAAACACACAATTTCATAAAAACCTCAATTCTACATCGTTTAATCCTAAATTTGTTTTTTTTTTTTTTTGTTAATGATACTCCTACCTTTTAATAATTGCTATAAATTAGAATTGAATTATTAAGTTATAAATTTGCACTGCATGACGATTAAATTTTAAAAATTAATTCTGTTTAATCAGAAGAATTGGTTAAGATAAATTTCAAATTTCTCTCTTGAAGATTTGCTGTTATATAAATTCAACACTAAATAAAATTAGAAAAGAGAAACAATAGTTAACACAAATTTTTACAGTTTAAATAACATTTTAAATAAATTGAATAATATTAAATATATGCAGCCAATACACCCATATTGTAATAAAAACAAATTTACTTCTTATGAAAAACAACATTTATTGCACTACTTTCCTATAGTAGAAAACAATTGCTTCCAATAGCCACTTTGTAATATTCAATCCGCGATTATTCTGCGTCGCTCTTTCGCAGTAACAAGTTGCTCTACGCTAAGAACAATAAGGTAATAAATTTATAATGGCAAGAACTTCCCTGATAATTTTTCGAACAGTTTAAAAGTTTTCTCCCGATTTCTTAGAATTGCAACTCGGAAATTATCACGAACAACGACACCGTGGAGGAGACGAACAGCGTGGAAGAGGAAGAAGACGAACCGCCTCCTCTGCCTCCGCCGAGATTAGACAGTCTGAACCGTAACCCCATCGATAGACCCCTGCCCAAGATCCCGGTTAGCGTATCCCTGACGGATATTCCTTACAAGGACGACGAAGAAGAAGAGGTAAGAAGTCAAGATTAATGTTCAAACGCCACCTAGCGGTGAAACTTTCAACTACATATTTTGCGAATAGCTTCAGAGCCCTCCAAGCGGACCGTTGCCCGTAATCCCGGTCGGTGATAGGGAAGAAGACGAGGATGATAGCAGTACGGATGATTTAGATGAAGAAAATTCGAAAACGGAAGACAGTCCCGCGTCTGAAAAGACCTCCGCGCCACTTATACATAACAGGTACGGAAAACAAAACTCATCGTTCTTGCTCGCGTCAAATTGGACGCTTTTTAATAAATGTTTGCGTTCTCCCACCATCTACTTAAAAATTAGGTGATGTCAGTACTGATATTTGTGTGTAAAAACGGTGTTTACTATTATTAATTTTTAATTATTATTTATAATTTTAATGTCATTGTTACAATAATTTTATATATGTACATACTAGAAAAAGGTTTAAAATAAGCTAGAGTGCTAAAGCTTTATCCATGTATATTATTATTTAATGACCAAGAGAACCAGGAACAACAGCTGATTTGAAATACTTATACTGGTCAAGATAAGAAGATAACATGAATAAAAGTGTACTTATGAAGTGCATTTATAGGCAGTAGTTATTTACATTAGAGTGCGCTAGGTGTCATTTAGAACGCGACAGCTCAGTTGGAGGGTCGGAGCGGTGTAAATGACCCAAAGCGCTACATTTGTACTAGATTTTTGTGTATACTGTGATAACTGCGTATCAGATCACTTTAGCCAATTCTTAAACATCATTCTTCCAAATCTTACCTCTACAAGTAGTGCTGCCAAAACAAAACCTGTCATGAGGCGTAAATATTGTGCCATGTCCCTTAATTATTTTAATAATTGCTTAGCAAATAAATCTTGGCTTGCCGTCTATGAATCCTCTGATCCAAATATTAGCTTTGAAGTTTTCTTGAATATTCTTAATTATTACGTTGATAAATGTTTTCCTTTAATAAAAATTTCTGGATATGATCGGAACAAAACTTGGATTGATCAAGAAGTAATTGATGCAAAAGGTACTTTGTTAATGCTGAAACAACTCAGCATTACTTTTCCAATATTAAAAAATGATTACATTCAGTATGAAATTTTTTTATAAAAACTTAATCACTTTGAAAGAAAAAGAATCAAACGGTTTGACTTTATTTTACACTTTATATATATATATAAAATTATTATTTAGTGAAATAAAAAGCAAAAAAAGGTATCATTTGAGACACATTAGAATTGTTCTTATAAAAATCTCAGTTACGTCCAAAGTTATTGTTCATAAAATAGCGCCATCTGTTGATTCTCGCCTATTTAACCTTTTCTTCGGTCGAAATGTTAATTTTTATCCGTCGTCAATTCCAGCATATCAGCCGACGCCGAATTGAGACACCGCCAACGTATTCAAAGGAAAGAACAGCTAGCGGCCCAGGTGCGCGAGATGAAACGCCGACAGCAAGCCAACGAACACTGGACGCAACTCAAGAGGTCTCTTTTCAAACCTGTAGTTATAACCGGGGCGCTCGTCATCGGCGGGGGCCTTCTGGCATATCTCTATTTCAAATCGTAACGTAAACAAACTAAAAGAAAACAAATAAGATAACAAAAAATAACCTAGCGTAAAAGAAAAACAATATCGAAACGAGCGAAGAAAGCCAATATACCGTTTTCTACATTACCGATCCGAGAGTCGGGCCCGGTCGACACTTAACGAACGTAGAATTGCGCGAAATAAAATTACTTTCTTTTTGATACCGTGATATAGAAAAATTGTCGGTTGAATTTGCTATTTTTGAGATCGTTAGCAGCTAAAGGGTTGCAATTTTTTTTTTTTTCTTAAGTTAAAACACGTAAAGACAGTAATTGAGATAATGATAAAATTTGAAGAAATTAAAAATATTTGTTTATTGTTTGAGCAACTCACAGAATTAATATGGAAAAAAACTATTTTTATATTCTGTATACAGAGTGTTACCGAATAAGGAATTGAGGTAATTTGTTTTGTTTTTTGTTTTTTTTTTTAATTATTGGTAGTTGTCAAAATAATTGGTTGCTTTTTCAATGCGTTGATCATAAAATTTGGATTATTTTTCTATATCAGGGTGATTTCTGTATAGAAATATGAAAGATAATTCCGAAAAGTTATCACATCTCGCAAAATTAAAAACTAATCTAAACATAATTGACAATTAAACAATAATTTGTTCCCTTTATTACACCTAACCTATTCTGTAACACCCTGTAGAAGCCCGCGTTAATTTTTTTTTTTAGTGAATCTACTTTTTTATATACATAATATATTATTTAGTGTACTTGGTATTATAATTTTTGCAACCGTGAAGTCTGCTTTATTTTCATTGACGAAGACAAAAGAATATTTTTAATAATTTTTCTACCAGCCTATTCAGAACAAAGCGTTTGTATTCTTCATTTTTTGCAACAAAAAAAAATTAATACATAAAGCAGCCTTCCAGATTTCATTTAGAATTATTTTTTTACAATTTTTACAAGTTCCAATATTACCCTTCTAAAAATAGCCCCTTTGTAGTTCTTTTTTTTTACTATTATAATTTTTCGAGAGATTTTTTCTTCATGAATGTCTAAATATCGGCGAGTGTATGTCAAAAGCGAGATGAGACAGCGAACATCTTCCGGATAGTTGATGATGGTTCGATACAAGACTGACAAAAAAAAAAGGAAACAAAAACAGTAAAATGTTTTTTGCTATTTAATTTTTTTTATATATAAAAACTAAAATCAACGATTTATTTCTATAACATATTGACGAATATCTCTATATATACATATATATATACCGTTTATAAATAAATATGAGAATAATCGTTTTGTATTTTTAGATTTTTACTTATATTATTGTACCACCTACATATTAAAAAAGAAAACTTACTATTTATACAGATAAACATACGAATGATGGAGCATATAAAATAAAGAGAGATATCGATGACCTTGACAGCGGTAGCAATATATAACGTAACTGTTGCTTGCGTAAAAGATATATCCCAATTTTTTATTTTTTGTACTTTTTGTGTAATTCATATTCCTCCAGATATCACTTGTCCAATTTGTATGTATTGGGAATCGATTTCTTTACATTGTTAAAAATCACAGTGACAGCGATTTTCAATCGTAAATGTCACAATATAGAAACGTCATTTGTTAAATTTATAGGTTATGATCAGAAACGTCAAAAAAATTAACATTGATGTCGTAATTTATGTCGAATCTGTTTTCACAGACAAGATAAGTAAAACAAATTGGACCATTAATAAAATCTAACAGAGCTTACTCCTGCATAAAGCCGCATGATTGTATTTATCCAGTAAGAATCATCTATGAATTAGTGTTAAATTAATTTTCTAATCTGTATATTGTAAATTTTATTTTAAAACACAATTGGTATTAATCTTCGAAATTCATAGTTATATTCCCGATAAGGAACAACAAAATATGAATTATTCTTACTGTTTTATCACTTTTACATTATTGTATATACAGGGTGTGTCTTATCTATTCTTAATCTTCATAATTATTAACTTTATTACTAAGTAGCAGTGGCGGCTTCTCAATAAGTGCACATGTGTACGTGTACCCCCAACTAATATCTTCATCTAAAGGAATTTGGCGTAAACCTAACTTTTTCTATTGGGTATTTAATTTTATTTTTCATTTCCGATGTTCGGTTCAGACTCCAGGCGCGAACATGCGTAATGCGGCTCGTACACTGCTCTCTCGAACTGGCCCGTGATTGGAGCAGCAGCTACCCTTCGCACACCCACACTTCACGTAATAGTCCTCAGTACTTAGGTACCGTATGTACACATTTAGTTTGTGTACGGTCGTCTGTTAGTGTGGTGTTGTATACCGGGAACCGGGAAATTACTTTTGTTGTATTCGCGCGCAATTATGGCGGATATTTTGGAGAATCCGATTTGCACTAGCGTACAATATTTAAAAACAATTCGTTTTTCTTCGCTGACATTAGAAGAAAAACAAAAAATCAAACGTGCCGGTCGTCCAAAACCGAATTTATCGATCACGCATGTAACAAAATGTAAAACGCGATTATAAAAGAACCTTTAAGATAGACACTTATGAAAAAGCCGCCTGGTTATGTGGTTGTGAAATTAGTAACAGTCTTTATTGTTTTCCGTGTTTATTATTTGCTGGTTGTTCAAACAGAATGGACCACATCCGGTGTCAAGGATTTAATCCATTTAAAAGAAAAAATTAAAAAAACATCAAAGTTCCAAGACACAGCTCTCTGCTAAATTAGGTTTTAATTTATTAGATAAACAAGATATATATCAACAATTAAACAGTACGTACCGACTGAATATCGAGAAACATAATGAGCAAGTAAAAAAGAACAGATACATTTGATCGAAAATTATAAACTGTATTAAATTTTGTGGTGCTTTCGAATTAGCATTACGTGCCCATTACGAAGGAAATGATTCGGTAAATCCTGGTATATTTAAAGGTCTTATCAATTTTTCAAACAATTTTTAGTTTAAGTCATTTTTGTTCGTTTATGATGTGACTGTTCTGTATAAAAAGAAGAACTAACAATTTCGGATTTTTGCGCTAAGCCCTTTTCTGAATATTATCCCAAGATAAGGCGAAAGAACGTCACAAACTGCTCTAAAATGCGAGTTTTGAAGGTTAATTTTCAAAACCGGACTCCCTGGTACCTACCCACATGTGCCCTCCCAAACTAAAAGTCCACGCGCCGCCACTGAGTTCCATAGATTTTTGGCTTTTATATCTGATTCATCATTATATAAGTCGTAGTTCTTTTGTTTTTTATTTTAGGGTCATACTGTTACCACAATTGGCAAAATTTACAGGGCGATCCGTTAAAAAAAAACTTATAATATTAACAAAATAAGCAGTGGTGCGTCGATAATTTTGAACAGTCTGTATATATAATCTAGGCTGCCTCCAATTTAAAAAATTTTACTTTCATAATTTGCTACATAACATTAAATAACACCCTGCATTTTTCAGAAATTTTATTTTCATAAGAATTTAAGGATGTACATTTTACTTGTCTTATCTTTCTAAAATAAGAAATCCTATCACATCTTTTATTTCTTCTTTTAGATGTGACATTAACATTCGAACAAATTAATACTTGCAATACTTTGTGTAATCGTACATTGATAAGGTTAATATTGTATTTATATTTATATATATATGTGGAGGTGATACAACCTCCACAACTTAAAACATCTAAAAAACGCAACACCCTGTACAATGATAATATTGATTATAAAGTAATAATAATTCAAGAAAAATCAAGTATGCTATGATTAATAAACTAAACGAATTCTAAATAATTAGTACTCTTTTAATACAATAATTAACAATAAAGTATAAATAAGTAATATTTAAATCGTCAAAAGCAGAAATTTTCTACGGTTTTATATACGAAAGAAAAAATGGTGTCACTTACCGGGTGACAATAGGATGTGGATACGCTCTGTAACTTTTTTATTATTTCAGATAAAAATTGAATTTAAGAAAAAACTATGTTTTGAAATTTTGAAGATATCTAAGGACAGATGGGAAAAACATCAGATTTGAAATATTGCTCATGATAACAATGCAGGCCTATATCGTTAAGCTCTAATTTTTCCAAAATCTTTGAATACGCCATGTTATCTCGACTTCTATATCATTTAAAGATCAATAATATATTGACCAATCGGCAACACGGTTTTAGGGAGGGTTTCTCAACCATCACTGCCATAGCCTCGCTTATAGATTCAATATTGGACTCTTTGGATCGGGGTGAATACCCGGCTGGTATTTTCTGTGACCTTAGTAGAGCCTTTGACTATGTTAATCACTCATTATTAATTGAAAAATTCAAGTGCTACGGTATTAGAGGAGTGGTTGCCGATTGGTTTACATCCTTTCTGTCAGATAGGACGCAATTTGTTAAAGTTAAATACAAATGTAATCAAAATATTAAATCATTTCATTCAACCTGTTTGCCTGCTAAGATGGGGGTTCCGCAGGGATCGATCCTTGGTCCTGTTCTTTTCTTATTATTTATAAAAGATATAACTAATTTTATTGACTCACCAATCATTTACGCTGATGATACTTCGGCCGTCATTTCTCATTGTCGTATTGAGACATTGCGGGCGAGAGTCGACTCCCTGTTGGGCCTGTTAGACCAGTGGTTCGGGTGCAATGCGCTTCATATGAATATTGCCAAGACGGGCTTTACAGTATTTCGCGCTGCTCGATCGAGGATTGAGGCTTTTGATGCTGATGTTAATGGCGTACGGGTTGCTCAGAGGTCGTCTGTGTGCTTTCTGGGCGTGCATGTCGACGAAAGGTGAACGTGGGTAGAGCATTGTAATCGCCTTGTATCTAGGCTCAATCAAATATGTTTTCAAATTAGAAATTTAAAATACATTCTGCGTATCGAACATGTCTTGTCTTTCTATTACGCCGAAGCTCATTCCAGACTTTCTTATGGTATTATATTCTGCGGCTCCTCGAGTTTCTCTTCCAGAGTATTTATCAGCCAAAAACGCATCATTCGCTGTATTGCTAATATAAATTCTACCTTGTCGGCCGTTCTTTGCCAAATTTAAGATTTTACCTTTACCAAGTATCTACATTCTGGAGCTTCTCTCGTACATTCACTCAATCCAGTATAAGATCCCAAAAAATTCAGATTATCATACATACAATACTAGGTATAACGACCTGCTTTAGGACTTCTTTCAATAAACTGTCTTTGGCTCAGCGTGGCCATCTGGCAATGGGTACCCGGCTGTTCAACGTGCTTTCGAGCGATTTGAAGGCTATTCAAAACACTAAACTTTTTAAAAAAAGAGTGCGTGGGCTTCTTCTGAACCACTGCGTGTATTCCATTGATGAATTTCTTGTAATCTTTGACAAATAATCTAACTAATCGATTTGTTAAATATTGTAATTTTTACTACTACTATTGTTTTCATTATTATTATCTGCGTGTACTCCATGATTGAATTTCTTGTAATTTTTAACAAATAATTTAAACTAACGCTCACCAGTTCATAATGCATTTCACTCAGTCATTGGGATCATCGGTCACTGGTCGATTTGACTGGGACCATCATTCGGCTTTCAATTTGTTGAATGTCTATTATTATGTCGTATTGTTCCATTATTTTCATAGTTTTGTTTGTATTTTTTTTTTTGTCAGGGGAAACCGCTTGGCCCCAGGACACGGGTTCAATGTGTCCTGGGAGTGTCGGGCACTACTCCGACTAAAACCCCTCCTTGTCCTTCTCTGCCATACCGGAAACGTCGTTTGGACATAAAGACGTCGGTATGACAGCGGTTCAGATGCTTACTGCTCAGTCAAAAATCCTCAGATCTCGGCGATTCTGCCTTTCCCTCTCTTCACTCTCCTTGTTTCTCATTATTTCAGTTATTAGGCTAACGATTTCATTCCAATTTTCCTGGGTCTCCATCATAACTGTTGTTAAGTTCCCAGGGACCAGTTTCCTACCCACCGTCGCATAAGTTCGAACACGCTTTTCCTCCCACCTTTTGCACACGAAGATCGTATGTTAGGCAGTATCGACCATATCACAGTAGGCACACTTGTCGGTAACGTCCTTACCGAATCTCGAAGCATACGCCCTGAACACTCCGTGCCCAGTAAGAGCTTGAGTAAGATGGTAATTCAGTTTTCGAAAGGGACATTTCACCCAGGTTTCGACGGTCGGAATCAGTGGTTCAGTCCATTGGGCGCTGCTCTTATTCTTATTTATATTATTTGTTTGTATTGTTCCTATCATTATTACCACCAAAATTACTACTTTTTTATAACCTTTGTTGTAACCATGACAATGTCAATATCGGAGATCTCCGACAATAAAATTATCTATCTATCTATCTATCTAAAAGAAAAGCAATTTATGAGAGCAACACCTACCTAGTTCTGGTTTTAAAATGTACATGAAACATACCTACTTTGAAAGAAAAAATCCGCGAATGACTTTATCATGCGTAGAATTACACGCCGATTAGAAAAATATAAAAAAATTCAGAGTGTTCCATTTAAAAATCAAAAGTTGGGAACGCTTCCGGTCAAACAGGAGGTAACTAGCTCATTCAAAGTTACTGTAAAAACATACAACTGATCTATTATAAGCAAGCTCTCCAAAATTTAAATTTTTATCTGAAATAATACTGAAGTTACAGAGTGTATCAACTTCTCATTGTCACCTGATATAATACGATACTAAAAATTAGAAGCAACATTCCGTTACCAGCTTTTTTTTTAAGAAAATAAAAGTGCCTGTGTCTTATTCTGTAACTAATAGTGATGGGGCAATCAGATCCAAAAAGTATCCGATAAGCTTAAACGGATATGTAGTCACTAAGCTAAGTAAACTCGGAACTTTTTCTTAACGATTCGGATTCTTTTACTGTATGTAGGTACTTTTTTTTGAAGGATGTTGATCGGTTCGCCTATATTTTGCTTAACGAATCTTTTTCCTTATCGACTACATTTTGCTTAACGAATCTTTTTCCTTTTCGACTAAAAATAGTCGGTACCTGTATGAACCGATACTTGAATCGTTCAGTAAAAGAATCCGAATCGTTAAGAAAAAGTTTCGATTTTACTTAGCGTAGTGACTACATATCCGTTTAAGCCTATCGGACACTTTTTGGATCTGATTGCCCCATCACTAGTAACTAATACGTAAAAACGACTTCAACTACCAACCGTTATAAATTTGTCGTGCCCTTTTTTGATTTTACAATTTTTTATATTTTCATTAATTTTTTTTTTTTTTTTTAGTTTTAATGATAATTTTTACGTCTGAAATAAAACGACAATCGGTTTTTTTTATATATATATAATTGTTATGATATATTAATTATTATATTATAAATATATATATATTCGAAAATATTAAATGAATTACATATGTATATGTTTAATTTTTACTATATAATACATGATTTATATAGTATGTGCCGATTTCTTTGTGATTATAATTATTAATTAATTAATTATTAATGATTACTACTATTATTATTATATTATTGAGAAAGAAAAAAGGAAAAAATATCCACGTATGTTTAAAATAAAATTAAGAATTTTATGAAGCAACTAAAAGCAAGTTTACTTTTTTATTTTACAGAAAAGTAAAATTTAATTTAATTAATATTGTAACAATCACCATTATATATATACATACATGCATTTTCTTTAACAATCTGATTTTTCTCATCTACTATATTATTTTTACATATATTCTATTTTTTTTTAATTAATTCTTGAAATGCAAAAATTATACTTAATAATAATTAAAAAAAAAAAAAAACAAATAATAAATATTGAATTCGAAGGAAAGACGTATTGTTTTTTGATATATTTTAGTTTTTCATTTACAGGCCGAAAACCATACTGCCCGACTGACATTTGAAATTTTTTTGGAGGAGCTTGGAGAATGAGAGTTTTAGATTAGTCGAGGATAAATTCTACGGTCTTACATTTTAGTGAAACACGCACAAACAAAAATAGACACGACAAAACTCACGCCACCAACCCTAGTCAAACAAAATTGCTGCGAAACTCTTAATAGACTAATGAAATAAACTTACGAGTACGAGAAACTTATATGTACAAGGCGTTTCAAACCACTCGTCCACACATCTCGCGACGTATTGCAGCTGAAGTGATTATAGAAGATTCAATGACAGACATAAGTTTAATATATTTTCATATTTTAGAAATCGGCGGCAACCCCTTTACATTAATAAAATCTACACATTTATTTGTCATTGATAAATCACCTTACCTGCAACGGCGTGTAAAATTGTCGAAGGATATGCAAATTTCAAAATTTTGACAAACTTGTAAATATTTACAGATAGAAAACCTTTGTACAAATTATCTTTAAGTAATGTATAAATTTGATTAAAAAAAGAAAATAATATTGTTCTATGTAAAAAGCAAAAGTTGCTAACGATTCTTTTTGTAGGATTTTGTTATCAAAGTTTTTGTCGCATTAATTTAACTGCAATCAATCGCGAGAAAAAGATAACGGACGAGTGGTGTGAAACACCTTGTATATCGATGTAGGTATACATGATATATAATATGAAATTATATGGTATGTCCTGTCTTGTATTATGCAACATATATACATATTATTGTGTAATTTTTGTTGTTTCATATCTTTTTTTTTTTTATTTAATTCTCATTATTTCTGTTGTTGATTTTCCGTTTTTTAATGTCTTTTACTTTCTTCGACGAGTATTAGAGGCATTTATCTAAAGTTATTGACGTTGTTTTCTATATTCATTAATTTCTTTGATATATCCTTAAGAAGGTGTACCAATTTATTAGACACCATGTAGTAATATTGCGAGAACATTATTCGAAACACGAAGTTTATTTATAATATGTCAATGTAAATGTCGAACTAATAAACTATGTGCCTCTTATAAATTCAAGTAGGTATTCCTACATGGAATCAGTTAAATTAAAGAGAAACACACCTAAAATATAATATGCTACTTAAGAATAATAAATAGTGGATATTGTCGATACGTTATAAGAGAAATTTAGTGATTTTATGTGAGAAATTGGGCAAATGCTAAATGTCAAAACGTACAAGATAATTTATAGAGAAAGAGAAGCACGCGAATTCCCCATAATAAAATCACTATTTAGGTAGAGAATTAAAGAAACAGTAATTAGATAACATTTTTAGCATTTTACACTTTTTTATCGATAAAACAAAAAATCCATTGAAGAGAGCGAAACATAGGCAAATACTACAGCAACTTGCATATACGTAAAAAAAATACAAATAAATAAATAGCCTTGTAGTATACATAATAGTGTAATGATTAATAATGACATAAAAAAACACACCAATCTCTGTATTATTTCTTGACTGTGATTTTTTGAAGGATTTTGTATAACTTGACTTTTTTATAAACATTTATTAAGGAAAGGGAGAAAAAAGTTTCTTACAATAAGCTGTACTATTTTAATACGATTTTGTAATCCATTTTCATTAAGACCTACAATAAATGTGCAAAGAAAAAAAAAACCGAAAACGAAATGAGAGAAACAACTTCGTCTCGAATGTATAACAGTAATAAAAAGGATTTTAAATACAAATAAGTTTTGTTTATCCTCGATGAAGATGCGTGCGAATCACTTGTCCCTCTACAATCGAAGTAACATTAATATAAAATACGGTAAGTATTTGTGGTTCATTTGGTAAGATTGCCTTTTCTCATTTGAATTATTAGTCGGAGTTACCATTGGTTGAAACGTCACAGATTATCGTTAGTGCGTTAGAATTTAGAACTGAGACCATAGAATAACCCATATATTATGTAATTACATATATGGAATAACCTACTGAGTAGTAACTTGAAAATTGCTACCTTTGCGGATAATTCTCTATTAACGACTAACTGTTAATAAAGTGTTTTTCTCTTGTCCGCAAAAGTAGCACTTTGAAAATTGCCTGCTTTCTTTGTCCCAATATGTAATTTCAGACAAATTAACCTTAAATATAATAAAAATGTAACACTTCTCAGCAGGTTGGTATTAATAATAAACAAATTCAGACAATCGTTTGAAAGTGGTTGGCAGCAGAGAAGCGTAAAAGAGGGGATGATGTGTCTCCTTGGAAATAATATAGACATTTTTATATTTTATGAACAGTTTTATTGTAACACCGTCCTTAGACTTACAAAAAATGAAAGCATTTTAAATACAAATACGTTTTGTTTATACTCCATAAAGAAGCAACCGAACTGTTTTTATCATCAGCAGCATAATTCTAATGTTTAGTTTTATTTGGTGTATGAGGTTGGTGCACATGTTTAAGGTTTTAATACTTGATTCTATTGGTTGATATTTAAATGGTTCAAATTAAAAAAAAATTTTAAACCTTTCTATGAATACGTCTCTAACCTTAAACAAACTTGCTATAGGTTTTGCTGTTTTAATTGTTGTAATCTACTATAATTATCATGGACACTAAGTGGATGGATGAGGAATACGAGTTGCAATATTATGGATTCTCATCTACGGATTTTATAGCAGACTGTTCGTTAATTATATCAAATACACAAATTAAAATTTTAATCAATGCGTAATTTTTAGTGAAAGATTTCATATTAGGCGAAATAAAAGAAACTCTAACCGACGTCGAAGGGAAAGTTTTACCAAACCTACCAGAAGAGGCGCAATTAGAATGTTCTGTGCAATTTAACAATTTATATGAAGAGTACACAAGGGTCGCCTTGGAGCATATAAACAGTGTCGAGGTAAGATTTATTGCTCTTATCAGAAACCATTTATTTTTACCATATATTAGGAAGAGATACGTGGTTATTTCGCGATACCACCTCACGTATTATTACCGAAAGATACATACAATGCCCCATGTCCGATATCTGATATAGAGACATTGGAAAATGAAATTAAACAGTTGGAAGATGAATATGCTAAGGTAGAATGTAAGATTTGAATGTAAAATAGTTTAAATCAGGGTATTTCCTTTGTAGAAACGTGCTTTTAAGTTCTTATGCGAAAAAGAATTAGAAACCTTGAACAAATTCGAGACTTTGGATAATCGCATTAAAACTACTGTCACTAAGATTACACACAAGGTGAAAAAAAGCGAAGAGAAATCTGAGCAGGTGCTCATGAAGGTTGAAGAGGATTTCTTGCAAAAATTGGCAGTCTTCAAAAGTAGAGATAAGTTTAAATTGAAATAAAATGGAGTTTGAAGCGGATTTGTTGCTAGAATTGGCCTTCTCTGAAAGTAGACTTAAGTTTAAATTAAAATAAAATAAGTTTTTTCAAGAATATATTATATTAATTTTTGTAACATTACAGAAGCAAAATAAAAATATCAGTTTAAATATATGCATTTTTATATTTAATAAAGAATGTAATAGTATTTAAAAATACCTTTTTTTTGTAAAATATGAGTAAAATTTTCAAGAATAAAATAATGTTCTTATCACATACCGGCTCTGCAAAGAATATTGTCAAAATACTGAGATAAAAACAATATCTCTATATGTCAATGTCACTTGTCAAAATATATTAATATTTATATGAAGATAAATTAACAACAAAATGGTTTAATATTCATTAAAGCTCTAATAAAGACACAATTCATACGTGAAAGGTGTTTTTCTTTTAATTGATACGTTGCATAATTTTTACAAAATAATCTTACAAAATCTTTGCTTTTAAAGGAAGTAAATATATTTTTTTTAGTGTGTTTACAATTTTGATTGATTAAACCCATTCGTAATTAATAGCATGTACATATGATTTTGACCCACATTGTATATATGTATATGGTTACAAGTATTTAATAACGATTTTCAATGAGGATATCGAGACGAATTAATTACAATAATGAATAAATACATAATATAAATTTGATAATACAGGAAAAAAAAACAGAATAGGTATTAGAAGACCTGGTTTAATTATATAAGTACTCATCAAAACTTTCTTTAATGATGAAATACACAATACGACTTTGAAATTTGATACTGTTATCAACAAAAGAAATATAATCAATTTATATAAAAAGGATATTCATTTATACATTTTCAATCATATACACAGATTTATGTACAAAAAATATAATACTGTAAATCCTATAGGAGCATATAGACAACACTCATTCCCCTGGGCGGTATATATGGTCGGCTTAAAACTAACAAATTATTCTTTTTTTTTGGACTTGGACAAAAAGCTTGAAAATGACTGCAAATTGGCAAAGAAAATTTTTATCGCACTGTGCCGCCCGTTCAATAATTAAATTAAATTGATGCGCGTAACAGTGAATATAATATGTGCATGTGGAAATGTTCTTTTGATAATAGCTTAGACACCATTCGTCTTACTACTCATCACGGACGCTTCATCGTAACTTTGAGCGATTAGTTTATTGTTATAAGATCCAGGAGGAGAATTTAAAATAGTTTGCAATTTATTCAGCAATGTTTTTGCTAATACATCAGCATTATGTCCACCCGGCTTTGAGAAAGACCAAAAGCGTTCAAAAATTCGTCCATTAAACACGTATCGAATAATAACAACCAACCTGGTTACTAGAGGTGTCTCTAGTTTCATCGGTCACCAAAGCAATGAAATTTGCAGATTTAATGTCTTTTAATATTTCCTGCTTGTAAATTTGCAATATTGCATCTAGCAATTTGTTCTGAATAGTTTTTAAGGCGCCTTTAAACACTTGCGAACCTTTCATATGTATTGCAAACACAGAATCTAATTCAGCTCAGTAAAGTTGATTAAGCCTATCTAAATACCTGGATTTTCCGACGTCAATGTCTCATCATGGCCTCGTAACTCTAATTCAAAAGATCCGCAAAATTTTACACATATAATTAACTAACGCAAAACATGACGATTTTTTTCCACATTTTCGTTGTACTTAATTTTATGTCGCAAATAAGCACCGTCTTACTGTTCACGTATGTCCACTTTGCCTAGAACATTAAAATTCAGGCATGCATTCATGTGAGAAACGGAATGTTCGTGTTTCTTTGCCCTCCTGCGATATGCTTTAAATCATTCAACCCTTGTTTATTCCACGCACTAATCTCTTTCTTAAAAAGTAAACAGATAAAACAAAATAGTTTATTTGTTAGTGAATATCCACACATCCACTCATATTTTTCATATATATTTTTATTGAATACTCTATTGTAAGTTCGAGTTTTACTTGTGGAAGTGTAGTTTAGTTGAAGATGAGGAAGGTTAGGTTAGATAGCAGATTTTATCTAAGCTTCGCCTACAGATTGCACTAATGTAATATAATTGCTTTTCGTTTTTGTATTTAAATGTTGTGCAATAAAGACTTGTATTATTATTACCTATAATTAATATTGTAAGGAATAATAATATGGAATCATTCACGGTTGTTGTCAATATTAAAATTTCATCATTAACGAAGAATTATTATAGTATCTGCTGTTCCCCTGCTCAGCCGAAAATGTTTACGGAACTAGGAATATTCTTTTTTATCGGAAGAAGATGATGACAGAAAGTCTAATATTTCTATAAAACACATGGTTTTGTTGACAGACGCCATATTGTACTGAAACCGGCCCGAGCTCCAAGAGCTCGTGCGGAATTTGCACTTGCTGCAACATCTTATTAAGTCGAACATTAGAAAAAGGAAACATAGTGCAGATTTTGTTAAGTCGAATCCGAACGCATAAGTTAGTGCAGTCTAGTTTTGCACCAGTGCAATAAGTCGAAAACGCTATTAATTAAAAGTTTTTCCTCAAATGATTTTGCACACAATTAACTTCCATCATTCCCACTAAGCAAAACTAAGTTACTAACTGGTTTCCAACGTTAAAGCTGCATTGAAATGTTAGTGTAGATTATAACGTATGTAACGGAAGTTGTGTTTTAGTTCAAAATAACGTGTTTAGATTGTTCGTTCCATAGTAGTTGCATTAAAACGTAGATGCAACGTTAGGCGGATTAACTATTCGTAACGTGCCAATTGTTCGTTGCAGTATAGTTTATTTAAACGTTAACATTTTGTATTTGTAACGTTTAACATTTGTATTATTAGTTTATACATGGAATATCTCGTCGCGCAAGCGTATTGTGCAAGGTGGTGCAAGTGTGCATTGATGTTATAAGCTAGTTATAAGTTATAACGTGCATCCATCTTGCAATCGACTGTTTTATTACTAAACAGTTTTGGGTAAAGGTGTGCTATAATGGAGAACATTAATTTGAAGGTAAGTGTACTTTTTATATCGTATCGATCTAGTGTCTGATGGGCATTTACATGTATCGTATGGTTTTTACATCGTAACTTGAATTTTCGGCGTTATGTTTAATTTGCCTTTTTTATTATAATTTTTGAGGGCAAGGCAAGAGATGCATATGATTTAGATTTAGTAATAAAAATCTTACAGATTCGGTCCTAAGAGGGTTCCAAAATCTAACAAAAGTTCAATTCGAAGCCTCGGTAATGGAATGGTTTAAGCATGGACGCCAGAGGTCGTTGAAAGAACAGGAAAAATCATAATAAATAAAAACTTGTGCAGTGGAATTTTATTTCTTTTTTAGAAAAGTTACGTTAAAAAATAAATATTTTCGGTACTGGAAATATGTCTGATCTTATTTATCCACTGAAGAATACAAAATCAGTGTCTGATTTTTTATATAAGTTATTTTATGATACATAAAATTTAACGCCAAATTTAAAATATCCAATTGTTCAAATGTGTCATAAATGAAGGTAAGGTGGAAATTATTAGATATTTATGTAAATAATAAATGGATATTTTATATTTGGTACTAAACTTTATAGATAAAATGTAAATTTTATTTGGAAACAAAATTAAGATTTGGTAAACGTAAAGTCGCGTTTTCCTAGGGGCGTCGCGTACAACGCAGAACAGATAGGGCAGTACGCGACGCATAAAACCCGCTCCTAGGAAAACCCGGCTTAAGCATAAACGACGTTACAAGCACGCGCCGAAAGTAGTCGCAACGAATGCAAGACGTTAACTGGAGACACGAAATTGTGTGCCCCAAAGCGACGGTATAAGCGCATATGGCGAAGATAAGCGGTGCCGGTCGATGCATACTCGAAATAGGTACATGGGAAATAATGCCCCTTAATGCATACGCATGCACGTGTTATACACTGCCAACTCCAGGTCACCATGCGAGCGAAAACATTCATTTGCGTCCATTGTATTGTGTGCGGGTGTTAAAATTAAATTTTAAAAGCTGTGCTATACTGTACTGTACATACGTAAGCGGGGAAAAAGGCTGCGAAGACAGTCGAAACGTCGTTTTGTAAATGAAAATATGGTTGAAATAGAATATCTTGCTTAAAAATAGCCGTTCGATTTTTTCTCAATTATAAATAACAATGTCGATATTTTGTCTTTATATTATAGCTATTGCATATTTCCATGCATATATTTTATGGAAGAACACCTCGACATTATAATGGATTCCATATGGATAAAAAAAGCGACAAATGCTAGTTCCAATGGATATACAATGTAACGAACTGTGCTATCTGGCTTTATGCTGCCATAAACCCCTAAATTACTCTTCTGTAGTAGAGTGAAAGACGCTTTAGTGTATATCACTTGAACTAGTGCAAATTAGTGCAACCAGTTCGTCTAAAAAGAACAAAACTCTAAATAAAGAAGTTACGAAAATATGAAATGACTTTTAGCAATTAGCCCAGAGAAACGAGTCTAGTCGATTCATACCTACAGTAAATGTGTTAATAATAGTAGATAATCTGAACCGTTTTACTTTTACTCACTGTAATAAACATCTAAATTATTATAAGTATTGTCCCTGTTGGTTGTTCAAATTAGGCGGATGCAATTGAACGAAATGCGACGTAAAGGAATGCGCCGTGACTGGAATAACCTGCGAGGGATCCAACATTATAGTCGGTTGGCAAAACAGAATCGGTTCGCCCATATCCGATTCGCTGACCAACACCTGCGTGACCTGTTGGAACTGAGGCACCTCCAATTTGACATTGTCCATGTTTGGCAATGGCACCAACTGATTCAGTTGCATCGATTGGTCCAAAGCTTGTACTTCGAGTTGATTGGTGTCTGGTATGGCCGTATGATGCGGGAGTAATTGGTGTGCGGCGTTCACCGTTTGCGTTTGTTGCTGTTGTTGTTGATTCTGGTGGCGGTGCTGATGAATTACCGGGTTTTCCGCGAGGGGGTCGGGTTCGCTCGGTAGCAGCTCTGAGGACTGTTGCTGTTGTGCTTGCGCGGATTTTGCTGTTACTTCCAAACCTTTCTGCACCATCTTAGCCACCAAATTCGGTAGTTTGTCGTTGGGGTGTATCGGAGGTTTTGGAGCCTCTGGTTGGGGCTCGCAGTGGTGTACGAAGAAGGCGAATCTTGCAGTAGTGTCCGTCGTGTGTAAATGTGTAAAGTTCATCTTAAAAAGGTGAAACGTCACATTATTTAAAAATCAAATTTCCCGCCAAAAAATCTAAAACGGATTTGTTTATCAAGGTTGGTAGTTAAAACCTTCGGTTGTTATCCATAATAGCGTTAAAAATTAATTAAAATCATATAAAAAATAAAGTTTATTAATAAAAATATAAATATTTGTTAAATGAAATAAAATAATGCATACTTTATAGTGTAGATAAATCTTTACTACAAACTTTCAAATTTGCTGCAATGAACAGTTGAAAATTGATATTGTGGCATTTACGGAACATCAGGGTACTAAAGCAGCATGTATTCTGTCTATGGTCGAATTTCACTTTTTTTTTACTCGCTGTGTAACGTAAACAAGTTTCGAAAAATAAGGTTATGTTAGAATATTATTCATTTTTACCGTCGAAATATCGACTCGTATAATCACAATTCGCATATAATCGTACAATACTTACTTTAACGACAACGTTCAATCCCAACCTAATATGTTTATTCTTCTTTCGTCTCTGCGGATTATCCGTCAACACCTTCAAATCCAAGGTGGCCCTGCACCGTCTCGCGTCGAACAGCAACTCCTTCTGCACTTTCTTCCCGCACTGGGTCCAGCATTGGTACTGCTTACGGAACTTTATCTTAGGTCCGGTGTTCGAGATCTTCTTTACCCAGACGGTGTTAGTCGCCTCGGAGAAGACATCCACCCATTCGTCGCACAAAGCGTTGAAGTCGTCGCTGTGTCGCGGTATTTGGGTCCGGAATTTTATCTCGAAATGCTTGTCTTCAGTCCATTTTGTCTGCAGGATGTCGTATTGGCGTTGGGTTCGTTGCAAGATCTCGCCGAAATCTATAGCAGCCTGTGTTTCGCCGGCCATTTTGTCATTTTTGTCTTTCGCGAGGCGGAGACAAATATCGGCCACGGGTCGATTATGCTTCGAGCGAAATTAGTCTCTATGACAGGGGAATGTTAGATACGAACACCTGTAACATCTTTTCGAGATTTTTGACGTTTGTTAAGGGAAAATAACGTTAATAATTAGTGGCCGGTTTGTTTATTTTCGCATCAGTAAAGTAAATATTGAAGTTTTATATTGGAATCAAGCATACAAAGCTTTTAGAACAGCTCTCAAGTGATTTTATTTTAAAAGGAACGTTTTTATAATTAATTTAAGAAACCCGCAATTGAAATTTGAATCTGACACTTCTAGGTTGCTTGCACTGCGTTTAAATAAATTTTTATATTTGGAATTGAGATAAATGCTGCAGTTTAAAAGAAATTCATATTAAAATCAACTTTAAATATATAGAATGCTACATTGTATTATCGAACGATTTTCTTCTTTCTTTGTATTCCAAATTTGATTTAGGTATATTATATATTTTTAGGTTGCCTGCCATGAAGTTGCGCGCTAATCACTTCCGACTTGATAATTTTATGTAATTCCAAAGTTTTCGTAAAAAATATTATTTTAATTCAATGAAAATACCTAATTTTTTCAAAAGTATAGCCGTGGGAGTGCCAATCGGGATAACATTTTTAGATACAGTTGGTTATGTAGCTAGAGTCGATGGTATTTCAATGCAACCGGCTCTTAACCCAGATAAGGAGACCACTGATTACGTTTTTTTAAATCGTTGGGCCGTACGCTCACATACGGTGAATAGGGGCGATATAATCTCGCTAAAATCGCCCAAGGATCCCGATCAACGTATAATCAAGAGAATTATTGGTTTAGAAGGTATTTATTGTAAAGTGGATAGAGGTATGTGAAAAATTTGAAAATCGATTGAATTTTAGGTGATATAATAGTGACTTTGGGGTATAAAAAGAACATAGTGCGCATAAACGAGGGGCATTGTTGGGTCGAGGGTGATCACACGGGGCACTCGATGGACTCTAATAATTTTGGTCCAGTTTCTATTGGTTTAGTGACAGCTAAAGCGACTTGTATAGTTTGGCCACCCTCTCGGTGGCAATATATCAAATCTTACGTTCCGGAAAAACGCACCCGTTTAAATCAATCATATTATAGCTAACATTTGTTGAAAAAATGCGTACGATTTCGCTGATCAATCATTTAGAATTTGACTTTAATGGTAGTGTTGTGCGGAAAGGTGTTACATTAGGCGATGTGGATAACGATGGGAATTATGAGCTTGTTGTGGGAAACGAAGATGGAGAAGTTGTTATTTTCAAGGTATGAATTACACAGAAATTTAATCAACAAATTTATAGGTTAGGTAATGTTGACAGATTAATTGAGATTTGGGGAAATTTTTATATTTTAGTTAGAGTTGGCGACATTGCTATTTTATTTCGTGTTGTATATTTTGATTTTGTATAAAATATAATGTAATCTCGTAATGTATTGAAAAATTAGAAGAAAAGTAATAGGTGTTTTTTTATAATTTTGAGATATTATTTGCTTCTGAAAACGTTTATTTTTTTGTATAATACATTCATGTTTACCTCATTTTATCTTGCCTAATTTTGCGTAAAATACATGTGTGCCACAAGCGCTTGTTTTATAAAATAAATTGTTAACCCTCTATATGAATTTTTATAGGCGTTGGAAAAATGGCAGACGATTAGTAATTTGGGATTTGTTAGTTGTGTAATTGTCGGAGATATCCTCAATAGGAATAGGAATTGCTTAGTGATTATTACTGCAGATGGTTGGTGTTATATTTACTCTGCCGATCAAATTGATGTCGAAAGCAGCGTGGGTAAAGATTTGCCAGAACAGGTATGTTGATATATTACGTTTCTATTGTTATGCGTAGTTCTATAAAATTTCATGTATGGCTGGTTTTATTAGTGCTACATTATGGGATTTATATTTTGCATAAATCATCGATTTATAAATTATTTAATACATTTTCAATTAATTTTATATAAAACATAAAAAGTACAACGATAAAAGCTGCTAACATTCCATTTTTCTGATAAATCACCGAAGTTGTGGCAAACATTCCCAGATATAAGAAAATCATTGACATATATACAAAATCATATCTCATTTTTAACATACACATATTATTAATAAGCTTATATCCGTGGGTGCAATTTTTGCACATATCAGGGCCGTAACCAACACATCCTTCACATGCTATGTCACAGGATAGGCAATTATAACTTCCATCTGTATTAACACAGAATTCTTGTATTTTACACTTCGCTTCCCCATTCGTGCATTCGTTAATATCCAAACATTGACTATCATTGGTTTTAAGCCAACCTTTGCTGCATTTCGTGCAATTAAATTTCGTACAAATCTCACACCCAGCTGAACAAGGCTTACACAGAAATTCTGTTTTATTCTTGTAAAATTTAAAATATTTTTTTGCGCACGAATTACAATTTTGTCCAATGTACCCTTTGTCACATGAACATTTGCCATTTTCCTTACAAATTCCATTGTTGGAGCAAACATTGGGAAACCCAGGGCAGGGTAGGCATTTTGGCGGGTCGTAATGGAAATTGGGACAGCAGTATTTTAATTTTTCAATGCAGAAATATTGATATACGTCAGGTTGGCTCGATTGGAAGTTGAACCACCACTCTTCGATTTCATTATCGTGCTGTTCGTGCATTATATAGCAAAGGTCTTTATCTTTAGTGACTTCGGAACAAACCTTCTCTTGTATTTCCACCAATCGTAATTCACTAGTGGCGTAATCGCCTAATTTTTCCTCTTCCCATGCTGTGTCGCCCCCTGCATATGAATCTTTTGCTGTTCTCTTCATACCGTGATCGAATGATTCGGCGAAGATTTTGCAAACTTGACAATCTAGTTTTTTGATATCTGCGTTGAGGTCTTCTCCGAGGACACTTACTTTGTTGAAGTGCGATTCGAGTGTAATCAGAAAAAATAGAATGTGTACTAGTTTTGTCATTATTATAGGATAATCTATGTTAGAAAAGCGATATTTGGCATAAGGTTATCTGTCTTATTCACGCTATAGTCTTATAGAGGCTATAGTCGTTGTTCTTTTGTCAAATAATACTCAACAGAAGTACTAATAAAATATCATTGTTACGGCAAAATTTCCTATGCATTAAATTTCCGATTAATGGATTGCACAAATCATCGTTGAAAATTTGAATTTATCTGGTGATAATAGGAACATCTGAAATTTCTTCAAGCATGCGCATTTGATTAAAATTCAAATGGAACTTCAAAATACGAATTTGTTGGTAATATAGATCTCCAAAATCTCGTCAGAGAAAATTAAATATATGTGAATATAATGATACAAACAAAAATACAAGCAAAAGTTCTGTAGTGTGCATACCTATCATGCAAAAGCTTGAAAACCGTAAGATTGAATTCGTTCATACCAAATTCAGAATTAAAAAGTTTGTTTTATTTGAATTTTTGCAATAAAATATAAGGGACCAGATACAATAATTTCATATAAAAACATTTAACATTAAATTTCTTAATATGACCTCTACACTGTTTATAATAAATCGACATTCTGAATAATTTTGAACAGAGAAGAATATGCGAAAAGGCAAACTGAAATGAAGATAAAACAATGTCTATGACATAATTATTACATTAATCCAACGACCTGTCAAATGAAATTCAATATGGCCGTTGAGGGCAAATTTGATATTAATATTTTGTTCCCTATTGTCAAAGTGAAGTAAGTTTAACATCTAAATTGTCATAATGACATAAATGTATAGAAAAACTTCTTCTTCTTCTTTCTTATTTCTTATTGGCATCTGGATAAACCATTCCAGCCAGTCACTAGAGTTGGGAATTATTCGTTAAATTTTACAATTTTAGTTCATTATCTTTTAGAATAGAAAAACTTGCATAATAAATAAACGTCATACCAACTGTTTTTTTTCTCTTTCCCCTAACCAAAGAAACCCCATTTACCCAACTAAACTTTAATGTCCCGTTCAGAATATACAATTGAACAGAATCCTATGGAACTGGAATGGCATCTGACATATAATAATATATTCAGGCGTTGAAGCCAACAAAGATAGTAAACGCGATGTATATCTGTTTCACCCCATCTCACGTTTGTATGTGTTTGAATTGCGACTGTGGATTTAGGTCAATTTACAGGGTTTTTTGACTTTTTTTCCATGAGGTAATCGTAATGTGTTAGAAATAAATAAATATACGTCAATAATTATGGTAGCCTATCTGGAGCGCTGCTTCACATTTTCGTTAGTAAGATACCGTTCCAGTTCTCTATTGATTGGTATTGAGGTAAGATAGCAGTTCTCTAGGACACAGTTCAATCACATATAGTGATGGGCTAATCGAATGACCGAATCATTCGATTATTGACGATCATTTGACAACTCGATTATGACGTTTCGATTATGAATGATCGTTCGAAACGAACGATGAATGATCAATCGTGCCAAACGAAATATAGAGAGAACTTTTTATGATACAGCATACGAGATTTTGGTTTGGGTTTGGAGTGTGAGTATGAAATCATTTGATTATGCCCATCACTACTGACATAACTAACATGAATATTAATTCCGACATTTTTGTACAAAAATAGTAAAGAAGTAGCAAACCACCATACCTGCTATGTTATACCTGGTTTATACCTGAGGTAAATTTGACCTTACCAGCTATTTTTGTGCTAAAATTTTCCAAATGTATGTCAGATATCGAATGCACAACCCACTTGAATTCTGACGGAATTGACGTTGAACATAACCTCTGCATATTACTTTTGCCACCAGACAGCGTTAGCTGCTACCTCCACATCTTGTTAAATAAATCGCGAACTAACGCTAATGACATCATAATTTCGACAATAAAATGCACGATTTAAAAAATTTAAAAAATATGTTTCAAAAATATTCATCATCAACAAATGACTTTTCTGATTTGAAAATATGAAGGTCATTGTTTGTATAATTGTCTTTACAAAATCAAACATCACGACTTTTTTCGTTTGTTTTTTTATTTTAATTTCTGGGTGTGGTTAGGATGTAAGCTGACGTTAAATTTTCTGAGGTTAAAATAACGTAGTCTGCACATAAAGCACTAAAACAACTGAGAAAAGTAACTAATATCTCTTCAAAGGCGATACCAATTGAAGGAAATAATTCCCCTAAGAGCGATTCCCTCCTCGAAGAAGCTAAAGAATTGGAAAAGATCCATTTGCGCCGAATCCACGTTCAAAGGATCCCACCAAACACCAAGGTTTGCTCTGAATATACATTTTTTTATATGAATATTAACGCGCTCGCCACAGGATATTTTATTGGAAGACATTGATGGCGATGGTTCGATAGAGATGGTCCTAGGTTTGACCGACAGGGTGGTTAGATCGTACAGGTGGTGTTACAACGAAGATTCAGCGACATCTGCCGGCGATAAACACGATCCCAATTATTTAGGTAGATCTCCTAAATCGCTTTAGAATAAAATTAAACTGATTTCTTTCAATAGGAAAATTAATTGCTCTAAATAAGTGGGAATGCGCTCAACAGATAGGCTCAATTTCGTTGCACCACTCAACAGATGGCGTCCCGCTCTTGCTGGTGGCGCAACCTGGCGGCACTTTCATGCGAATCCATCACCAGTCAGAGGAGCAGACCCCAATCTCGCAGGAAACTGCGAGTTTGGGCGATTCCAGCAGGTATGAAGAAGTGCAAACGATAAAATGCTAATATTTATTGCGGAATTGCACGTTTAGCTTACCTAGTGATAATTTAACGGGATTTTCGGTCGACTATCAATTCTTGGGTATATCCAGGATGCGAAATCCAAAGATATCGACCGAGATCTTGGGCGATTTGAAGACTACCGCCAGTTTAAACGCTTCAGTAGAGTCTAGCCAATCGGAAAAGAGCGGAAATTCGGCGAAATCGCCGACAGACGGCGGTAAAAACGCTCCATACGCTGTGGCTACCCTCGACGGGACTATAATGTTGGTGCGAGACGAAGTTATAGTGTGGTGAGGTTACGATAGACCTTTTGAACGCTTAAATTTTTGTGTTATCTCACAGGGCGATCGCTGTAGATCATCAACTGTTTGCGTTGACGAAGCTGGATGTCACCGGTAACGGCGAGGATGACATTGTGGTCTGTTCCTGGGATGGCCACACTTATATCTTGGATCAGAACAAGAATACGGTCAGGTTTCAATTGGAGGAATCGGTGCAGGCTTTTGAAACTGGGTATTATACTTTGATTCCTGGTAGTAACCCTGTTACGTGTTTCGTGTATATAACATTTAGAAATAAGGCAAGTATTAGACATTACTTAATAGTTTAATGCAATTTTTATCTTATATTTTTGCAGATACTTTTGTATTTTGATATACCTCTCAAACATATGGTAAGCAAGAGGTTCGAACCCAATTTATCGAAGTTAGCTGATATCGTCGAGACAAACGAGGATCGGCAACAGTTCCTAGATAAAATGGATAAACAACAGAAAAAAGAGTTGGTGCAACATTTACTTTACGGAGTCAAGTTTGAAAATCTCCTAGATGAAAGTCCATAAACTCTTTGTTTTTTAACATTTTTGCTATTAAAAAGAAAAAAAAACACCAAATGCAGTAAGTACAATTTTATTATAATCTCATAACGTATACAAAAAACAGAAAAAGTTGTAGGTATATACGAGACAAAACTCAATAGGATGAAATAAAACTATTTTATATTGTATTTTTTGTTTTATTTTTACCTTCTTAACTAGCAATTTTGATTTACGGTTTTCGATTTTCGTTTTCGTTCCATCTGCTTTTAGGCCTGGCTAATTAATCTTGAAAAACTTCACAATCAATTCAATCATACAGATTCTCTGATTTTCTTCTCCTCTAACACTACGATATGTACAATTTAAAAGTAAATACGACCGCAATAATTCGTTTTTTCCATATTTTCGTTTGTCAAAATGATATCGGGATTCCCCCAAGGAATTTATACCCTAGAATCTTGGCACAGAGAACTTTCTTTTCTAGTATAAAAAGTATGCTACAAATTGCTATTAGGGAGACCCTATAGTCTCAATTATTCTCATCCTTTCAATACAAACAGAAGGTCATCATAATCAGAAACAATATTGATATTTTTTTGACTATCTACATGTACTAAGTGATAATCAACGTCCTTCTTTCGATAGTTTCTAAAATAAAGTTTAACCCTCTCTTGCGAAAAATTGGTAGGATGTTCCTCATTTTCTATCCCAGCTGGTGTTGTAGAACCAAGTGTCGTCTCTAGATTTGTTCCAATTGGCTTCTAAACTATTGTCCTGTGTGAAAATCAAAAGAATAAAATGGTGAATCGTCTTATTTTTATGTAATTAGTATTTTTAATAATAAAAGAAAGGAAATCTAATAATATTGTAAATTTTATGACGGTTGATAATTACTATAAACTTTAACTTTTCATTTATTTCATGTTCGAACAAAATATTTTTTGACAGTTGACAGCCAATTTAATCATAACCTCAACTTGTCATACCAACCACTGAGTTATTAACTCGATGTGACCAATAATTCGCCAAATGTTCTCTGAAATAAATATTATGAAATCTATTAAAACCGCTAATTACAAAAAAAAAAGATATTTTTAAACATTCAATGTTTTCTTTAAGACAGTTGACGTTCGACACTTACCCCGAATTGGGAGTGCCCCATCGTACTTGTACTAAGATATTCCATGTTGCTATAATACGGGTAATTGTTGTAACAATTCGTACTAGAAGTTGTGGTGCTCAGCACCGAAGACTGTGACGTCCAACTTCTGTGCTGTTCCAGCGTGAAGCTGTCTATTGAGGCCGGGGACCATATGCTGGAATTACCCGCATTCGCGTAGGAAGTTGAAACAGTCTACACATAAAAAGCAATAATGTTCATTATAAGCCTACAATTTTCTAAGAATCACCAAAACGGACAAAAAATACAAACATCTTTTGTAGTTCATTACATTTATAACCATTTACACTTATTTTTGAAAGTCTTTGGAAAAATCTACATATCCGTATGTGTAGAAATAAACAAAATTAGTAATCGCCCATTTCTCAATAATTGTTGATTAAACTAGGATAATCTACAAACAATTTTATAATTCATAGAATTTACAGCTACGATCTATACAAAATTTAAAAATCTGTTGTAAAATCTATATTTTTATCGTTTATATTTGAATCTACAGTGTGGTAATCACTTATGGAATAAATTTTTATTAAGTCATTACAAACGTCGTCCGTATCTGCATGGTTATGTTCTAGCATTATCGAACACATGTGTCTGTCAAATAGATCTATTAATATTTGTTCTTTCCTATCAGCAAATGTTAATTTAAATTCCGAGTCTTGCATAATTTAGTGTGAAAATATTGATTTAACGATTCATCCTTGTATTGCACTAATTCTATCATTTTTTTTTCCATTTCGATAGAAGTCCTTCTTTTAGAAAAATGTGTTCATCTGCAGTTACAAAATCATTGAAATTACCTATATTTTCTTCTTTTGTACACCCCCATTGCACCTCCAATGAAATTTGATCGTGCTATTTCCAGTGCAAAAGAATCCGACCATTTGTGAATAACCATCATACTACTACTAATCTTGTGTATCCATTCGCGAGTATTTCCACTTCCATCGAAGTTGTTTATATTCTTTGTAAGACCTGGCATCTCTTGTAAATTATTACTATTTCTGGCTCACCTGCTTAACTAAGTTAGTTAATATATCATCTCTTTTTTTCATAGCACACATTTCATTAATTGTCCTAATTCATTTACATCAGTGGTTCTCAACCTTTTTTTTGCCTAGCGCCCACTTACTGGATTTTGTATAGATCCTAGCGCCCACTGGTGGGCGCTACCGCCCACGTTGAGAGCCACTGATTTACATCCTCCTTTTCCTTGTTCTCTGTTCTCACTTCTGCAGTTTCACCCATAGTTTCACTAGATTCTGCATTTATTCCAATAATTTCTCTTATTGTATCGGTTGAATACTGATTCGCAGCTATCGTTACTCTCTTACGGTTTGTTGTCGTCGTAATAACACCACACATAGATGTTTCCCTCCAAAACTCTTCAACACGACTGAACACGATTAACGGTTTTTTTTTTCACGTAGGTACATATCTTGGATACAATCGAATCCCGCTTCTGAAATGTTATCTACTACCTCCCTGTTCACACGTCTCAGAATTAACTAAACGGTCCGTCACTTTTAATGTGTAATCATTCACTCTTGTTTACAACTGTTTCAAACTGTTTACATGACACAACAACGGCTCTATAAATACAGTTCTCTTCTAACCTATGCTTCTAACCTAAACTATTGCCAACTTAACATAAACTAGTAAACTAATATCCCTATTGAGATCACATGAATCAGCCTGTATATTTCATTCATTCCATAAGTTCAGCGTGACGACCGCCTGTCTACTTTTACTTAGGTAAAACTTCGACTGTGTTCGGCTTGATTGTGCCGCGTTATCAGCGACGAAAGGGTACATGAGACACAGGTTCTTACCCTACCCTGTAATAGGTGAGCCGTAAGTTCTTTGTCTTTATTCTACAAGCGGTTACCATATTGCATTGTATTGTATATAATCCTTAATAAAATTATTTTACCGGTTTTCGTAAATAAACCGACGTGGATGTAATGGAAATAATAGAAAATTGAATTGCGTTTAAAATTGCAAAACATTTTACCTGCACATATTCATTTCAAGACAAAAAAGATTAATATATTACACAAATAATTTAAAGTTGCATACAGCGTCCTCAATTAACAAGTGTCCGTATTAAAGATGAATTACCGAAACGGTTTAAAAATAAAACAATGATTAAAAATTATTTTGAATAAAAGTATAAGCACCTTTACTTCATCTATCAAAAAAATTCGATAGTTAAAAATTTAAAGTTGTAAATATTAAACACATTCTTACTGATAAACTAAGTAGAGATCTTCCTTACCGATGGTGAGTTCGCGCTGGCGCTGGTTGTCAAACTTTGCGGCTTAACATAGTTCGGACTATCGCGGATATGTGGCGTTGTATGTACTCCAGGACTGCTTGTGGAAGAGCTAGAAAGGAAAATAATCAAAAATAAAACATAAACACCTAGACATTTCCCATTATTTATATCTGATACCATCGGAAATGATTCATTCATTCAGATACAACTTAATTTCAACAGAAAAAAAAATATGCAAATTTATTAAGACAGACTGTTTAGAGAGAGTCAGACACGGTCGCAGTTGTATTATGGTTGTGTATTAAAGTGTGCATATTTATGTCTTATGTAAATTAGTGCAAGGCAGGTCGACGTTATCGAGCATTTCGCTACTTATTACTCGATATGTAAGAGAAAGAGGGATGTTAGAAAAAGGAATTATTACAATTGCGGTAAATATTTCGCTTATAATTGCTGCGTGTGGGTGAAATCGTGCTTTATTAGTTTTGCATTGTTAGAAATGTCAACTGTAAATAGGAGTATTTAAAACGGAATACCTAATTAATCTACGATTGGTAATCTCAACATTTACATTCGTAATTGAGTTTGCGTGATCTACGATACCTATTATAAATGAGTAGGTGTATATTGTAAAAAATGGTATTTTAACCAACGCGTGTCTTCTTACGGATATAAGTTTTATTTAAGACTGTTTTACTGATATATGTAATATTACTAGTATTACTATTAGTATTACATATATGGTTTTACTATTGTATTTATACTAATCACCGATGAAATGATATTTGCATTGTAAATATTGAATTTCAAGTGGTTTGCAATGTATATACCTGGTGTTTGTGTTGTTGTTATTGGAAGCTGGCGGTGAGGATTTAGTCAAGACGGATGCCGTTGTCTTGTTTTTAATTCTCGACGACTTGTCGGCGTTTTGCTGTTGGCTTTGCTGTTTTTGTTGTTGCCTGCATTTTGCACGCCTGTTTTTAAACCAAACCTAGAAAGGAAGGTGGAGTAATTGTAGTGTATTGTATTTTTAACATTATGTCCTAGAAAAGAAATTATTATGAAAAGGTAAAATACATTTGTTCATTCCATATAAGTCAGGTTAGGATTCGATTCAAATTAAATTGAAATCAGTAAACTGTTTCGGATTTTTTTTTAGCCAATCCAATCACGTCTAACTAGTTTGTGATTCTTCTATGAACACGCGTAATTTTAGATAGTATAAGTGGGAGTTTAGCGCTTTAAATTTATAAATGTCACTGAAACTTTCACAATGAAGTGCCATAATCGCCATAATTTTAGGTTAGATTCATTTTTGATTAGATAAAAACTGAAGAGGTGTGTTTTGGATTCAAAATTAAATTCTCTTTAAAATAATCTGTATAATTAACGCAGCCAATAACAGAATAGCGACAATTAAATTGTGCTTAATTG
Source organism: Cetonia aurata (assembly GCA_949128085.1). Taxonomy (NCBI): domain Eukaryota; kingdom Metazoa; phylum Arthropoda; class Insecta; order Coleoptera; family Scarabaeidae; genus Cetonia; species Cetonia aurata. The sequence continues at coordinate 70,502,107 of OX421882.1, read as the reverse complement.
CTGAAATATAAAATGGTGTTTCCATTTTTTTTTTATCGCTGTGGTACGTAAAATAGTGCGTATTTTATGCCTGTCATTTTTGTCAGTGTCATGTTAGTCATCATTCCCTACACAATCGTGTATCTATCATTAGTTTTACTACTATCTGCGCAGGTGAGTTCCGATGCAGTAAAAGAATTTATGGTAACTCTTATTCGCGTGGATGACAACGGTGATAAGCATGGTGGAACAGCAGTCTTGATTCTGCCGCAATGGCTACTGACGTCCCTCAAATGTATCGGCAATTATCCATTGAAGGAGTACACCGTAACGGTTCCTGGCAACTCTTTTACGAATTCTCTCGCTGATAACATGTATTGCAACGAGCGTGAAGCGAATAAGCCGTCTGTATGTTTGCTAAAAGCCAAGAACGCTTTTCCGTCGAATTCCAGCGCCGCGCCCATAGCCACCAGAACAGATATGCTCTGGCACTCGGTGTGCTACATTTACGCATCCGATATGTCCTTTGAACTTATCAAGCATCCCGTTAAAATACTGAAACGCAATTGTCCAGAAGCGCTCGGCCAAATTCGGGGCGTCATCGTCTGCGCTAAAGCCGCTAAGCAAATCTGTCGGCTACCTTGTGGTAGCGTATTGGTGTGCGATAATCGTGTGTTGGGTATTCGGCACGATACAGCGAATTGCGCGGATAGATTCGTTTTTGCCAGTCTGCTGAACGCCGATAGGCACGTTTTGGAAACTTTGCACGAGCAGAAAGCTGGGATCATTACACCAAGAGTTAACAGTATGCAATTTGGAGTAGCTTCCAGAGGATGTTTTGGTTGTGTGATGAGTGCGTTTTGGATTTGTATATACTTGTTAAATATCTTTGTAAGTTTGGGAACACAAACCAATAAATTGATTACCCTGTGTTATATATTATATGAAAGTAAATTTAAATTTATCCCTTATTTTTAGCATCTTCTAGAGTTGGATTATATTATAAGCAGAGGATTATATGCAAAGAGCAAATATTTTATTTTTTTGCATATCTTTAAGTATAGTCTATATGTTCACTTATTGCACTAATTAAAGTTAATTAGCCTTAATTGCATATTTTTACCCAATTACAGGTTTTTTAAGAGGACATACGGATCTCTCTGCGTTTACCTGAAGCAATATCTGCCGCACGAGCTATGGGATTTAATAAAGAGGCTCTACAAAAATTGTTGCACTTCTTTCAGAAACAGTTGATAAACCCCAATTGGTGCCAAGTAAAATCTTCAATGTAGATGAAACCGGAATGACAACTGTTCCAAAAAATAGTCAAAAATGTGTTGCAGCTAAAGGTCGATGACAAGTAGGAAGCCTTACGTTTGCAGAAAGAAGTCAGCTCATTACGGCAGAAATATGTTTTACTAGAGATGGAAATTACATGCCCTCAATGCTTATTTTCCATCGGCAACGTTTGAAACCGGAGCTCCTGAATGGAGTCGCTTCTGGAACATTAGCAGAATGGCACCTTAGTGGCTGGGCGCAGAGTGAAATTTTTGTGAAATGATTGAAAAGTTTGTGGAGTTCTCCAGGGCAAGCAAAGGAAAAAGAAAGCTCGCTCTGACGAAATTTAAAAAATCGAAAAAGCGCCAGCAAGGCCAAGATAGTTTTAGATCGAAAACAGAAGATGAATATCACGCGGAATGTCTACTGCCACCGTCTTTATTCGGAATCTAATGAAGGCTGGATAAGTTGTTCTGTTGTGTCAGAAATTGTCTGATAATTCCTGTGCACATGTTGCACATGACGAAAACGATACTGTGTTGGTTTATAACTGTAGATACTGTAAGAGTAAAGTTTAATGGTCCCCATATTGCCCTAAGATAATCATCATTTTGGTCCAAATGCGGGGCAAAATGGTGAAAACTTCGGCAAAAAATAAACTTTTCTTTTGAAGAAAATGCGGTTATACTTCTTGCGATAAAATGAAAAATAATTTCCCTAAATTTCTATGGACATTATACAGCGTTACTATAAAAGAAATAGACACCTTTGGTATTGTATAAAAGAAAAGTTATTTGTGATATCGACATGCATTTTGCGCAGTCAGGTTGAGGAACTGTAGAAGTTTCGATAGTACAGTTGGTAGTACTGCGCAAGCATAATATCTACGATGGCTACAAACTCTACTGAGAAAGTATATTGCGTGCTTCAATTTTCCAAAAACGAACTCCGTAACTGTTGTCCAACGATATTTTCGAACACGTTTTGAAAAACCGCCACCTACTAGACAGTCGATCTACGATTGGTACAATAAATTTGAAACGACAGGATGTTTATGTAAAGGCAAAAGTCCGGGAAGACCTCGTGTGTCAGAAGAAACAGTGGAACGTGTTACCAACGAAGTCCACGAAAATCAACAACACGTGCAAGTTTAGAACTACAAATTCCGCAACCAACTGTGTGGAAAATTTTACGTAAACGACTAAAACTGACGCCTTACAGATTGCAGTTGGTACAGCAGCATCTACGTGAAGATGACAAGCTTAAACGTCAAGATTTCTGCAATGAAACGCTGCAACGTAATGAAGATGAGTTTTGCGAGCGGATAATTTTCAGTGACGAGTCAACGGTGCACATAAGTGGCAAGGTGAATGAACACAACGTCCGAATATGGGGGACTGAACATCCGAGAGTGTTGGTGGAGCATTTGCGTGATTCTCCAAAAGTGAATGTGTTATGTGGTGTATGGTCCTTTCTTTTTTGAAGAAAACACAGTAACGGGAGCCACATATCAGCAAATGTTGATCAATTGGTTGATGCCTCAACTGCATGAGGACGGGGGGAATCTTCCAACAGGATGGAGCACCTGCTCACTGGCACCGTGTCGTTAGAAATTATCTGGACGAAACACTTCCACAGCGTTGGATAGGATGTGCAACAGTCGATAACCGCATTCTCGTACGGTGGTCACCAAGGAGCCCCGATCTTACACCGTGCGATTTTTTTCTATGGGGATTTGTGAAAGGCCTGGTTTACGTCCCTCCGCTTCCTAATGATTTAGATGAGTTAAAACAACGCATCACGAGAGCTGTGGAAAGTGTCGATGCAGATATGTTACACCGGGTTTGGAATGAACTAGACTATGGCCTTGATGTGTGCCGTTTGACAAGAGGAGTCCATATTGAGCACCTATGAGTTCCCAAAGTAAACTTTGGGAATCACTTTATAAAATAGTTTAAACGAATTTATAATAATGTTATTAGTTTTGGATTAATAAAACATTGAAAGTGTCTATTTTTTTTTGTAGTAACCTGTATATGTTTTGAACTGATAAACGACTGTTTACCTTAAGGGGTCTTCCTAGTGTGACGGGTTCAAAAAATCGAAAATTTTTGTTTGCATTTTCTTATACATAGTTTAACATCTAGAAAACAAAATCCCAAAGGGATTTAGCCAGATTCGAAAATTGGCAAAGTTATAGGTTTTGAAGCGGAGCGGCGCGTAGGTAGAAATCATGTACCTTTGATTAGTACGCGAAACTTTAAACGCGTTTTTCTCAAAATGACATTTTTTGAAATGGCTGCCACGATATCTCAAGAACCAATCGAACAATTTACTTGAAATTTTGGCTATAGCCACATTTACACAGATTAAGAATCTTCCTTAATTTTTTATTTCAGACAACCTGGACAGCTGATTTTATGGCAGCCATTCAAGGACATTTTTTTTAGACGCTTCCATTCAACTGCTGTAACGTCTAATAAAATCGATAGTTTTACCTAAAAAAAAAACTGGATATTTCTCAAATATAGCTAAACAAATTTGCAAAGTTTAAAATTGATATGCAGAGTAGTTTTTTCCAAAAAAATTCCCAAAAATCGTCTTATTTTTAGGCCCTCACACTAGGAAGACCCCTTAACATCTCCATTTTGCCCCCTGTTCCCCTAAATGCGCATGTGTTTGAGTTTTTCTTTGCATATAATCCGGCCTTTTTTTTTTCTCTTTTTTTTCATAAATTTATTTAATTATTGAGACTATGAAATATTAAGACATTAATAAAATAAAATAAGCAGCAAATTTTCTTTTTGTAACAGTTTGTTAAGTAAATATGGAGAAGCACTTCCATAAATAGTTGTACCGTAGGATGCAACAGACTCCACCAAGGAATAGTAGATGGTGTACATAGTTCGTAGTAGTATGAATTGCGAGAGATAATAGAACCGGTGTGCAAGTAGGCGAAGTCTCGCACACAGCCAGGTAATGTGCCGCGTCCATAGATAGCTAGAGTCTATCATAATTCCCAGATACCGAATTTCTTTCACACGAGTAAGTTTCATACTGTGCAGTCGCAAAGACCTTGAAGAAGAGCAGCGTCATGTAGGCATCTGTGGTCATGAAAAATAATTTCTGGATAATTTCCAGCCATGGGAAGGTGGGGTGACCTCAAATGCATAACCTTGGTCTTGCTATAATTTATTATCAGCTTTTTGTTGTGTGACCAAATTTGTAAATCCCGCAGGAGCCTTTGCATTTGACTGAAAGCTTCATCAACAGTATTGGAAGCGACCATCACAGCCACATCATCTGCATATATGTAGTATACATTTCCACCCAAACAATCAGCAATATCGTTTATATAAAGAGAGAAAAACAGTGGTTTTGCAATGATATGAATCAGTGGGAATTATTTTTATTAATCTACACGGAAAAATTGTTTATACTAAAAATTAAATATACATAGATAGGTATTGAAATTTATTATTGTATTTAAATTAACATTATTCATTTCTTCTTAAGATATTTGTGAGGGAATACATATTCGTTTTTACTTAAACGTAAGTTTATCAAAATAAGAAAATTTTGTACTAAAACTGATATTAAAATTGTCAAGTACAGTCAATTACACACGTCTACCTTTAGTTCAGAATTGAAGTTGCACCACCAGTCTGTTGCTGTGTTGGAATGTATTGAACGGTTGTATCGCATTTCCTCTAACGAATAATCAATAGAAGGACTACTCGTGAATACCATATAGGATAGACGTTGTTTCACTTCAAGGAAGCCTCACATCTTCGAACCGCGCATGAGGTTCAAATAATGTTCGAGGTATAGGTACAGGAACTCTTGACAGTGTGTGTTTCTTTTCCTTGCCTTTGTAAACGATATTGCTTTGGAGTAAGGTATATAATACCCTTAAAAAGTAGGTACCTATAATATCTTTAATTTAAAGACATTTCCTCTTCAAAACCCAATTATTACCCCGAGTGTTGTTAACCTCATGATCTACTCGAACGACCTCAACAATCGAATCCATCAAGCCGGCAGTTTCCGCCCTCTTGACTCTTCACGCGAGCGGGGGTGCCAAGTACGTGATCGTGCATTCCTCGACCGGCCTTATGAGACCTAACGGCTCCCGGTCGAACCGAAACCACCCATTCACGCATTAAATGAATCAGTTTCTGAACGTCTCTCTTCCGGAGCGGGGATCGCACGCACTCCTGCTGCTGCTTCTATTCCGCCGTCAGTGATTTATTATTTTTTATTTTCACTTTCACACAATGACGCGTCGTCCTGTACGGAAACGTGTTTAGAGGGCGTCAGGTTCGTGTATTTTTTTTCGGGTATTGTTCGGGCACGTCCGCGCTGGCAAAACGTTTCTTTCACATAGTTACTACATGGGGATGTCTAATTTATCTTTTTTTTTTATTATTCGTTTGTATGAAGGGATAGCAGTATTAGCTCGAAATATCTGATTTAATACAACAAAGGTAGGGAACACTAAGAAAAAGGATTTAAACAAAAAATACAGTTTTTAAATTTTCTGCACTTTTTACAGAGGGACTGAGCACTCAGAAAAATAGCGTACAACTAATGCCTCTTCTTCTTAATCTTAGGCCTTTATACCGTTAGGTGTAAGGCGGTTTTATCTCATTTGCACTCCTTCCATAATTTTCTACACAGAAAAAAATTTGTTGTAAATTTTAAAACAATTGTAAAGTTTGGTGCAACAAATTGTGTAACATATAGGGACGAGCACAACTTGTATTAAAATTTTCTACAAAATTGTTGACGAAAATTATTGCATTTTTTGCAACAAAATGTGCAATTTTGTCACACAATTTATGTTGACATAACCTTTACAATTAAAGTAGCATAAAGTGCGAGTCACTTGTTGCAAATAATACGGTTAGCCCAGTGGTAATAATTGCAACAAACCGTCAAGAAATCTTTTACACGAATCTTGCCATTATTACAAACCGCTGTAGTGAATTATCAGTACAGATCAACTACACTATTGCAATAATTAATATAGTTGCGTATAATTTGATTAGCTGGTGACAGCGGGAGAATTGCGGAGATCAGACCGGCCCGTACTGCAGAGTACCAGTGTATGGGGCGAAGCGCCTCGTAATTCTTGCCTCTGCGCGATTGTCAATTACAGTACCTTTTATATGATATTAACCATGTGTAAACATCATAGATATTACATAGCCACATTTACCGATCACAATTTACATTGAGTAAGAAGTTAAAAGATTATGAAACAAGCGTAGCGCCATCTTTACGACAAAATCTGTAGTATCACATATTTATGTAGCTAAACTAATTATGAGTATTGTGATATTTCTAGTATATAGTTATAAAACTATACAGCATTCATTTCATTTCATCTCATTATTAATGCGGTTTCCAGTTATGTATAATAATCAAAGTGAGGTGACTAGTGCTAGCACCTAACCAAATAAACACAACACATAGTAAATTTGCTACACTTGTTGTTATAACTTTCTTCACTACATTATATGCAATTTATTAAGATCACGAAGATGGCAACAATTAACGTTGTACAGCCGTACTCCTACTCAACCGCAATTTATTATATTCACTATTTGTAAAATATTGTAAAACATTTCACTATATTTTGTAGAAGATTGTCACACAATATTTTTTAACAATTTTATTGCTTTTTTTGTAACCACGATATAGGAAAATGCAGCGACGTTGTTGTAAAATTTTGCACAATAGTATGAATTCTTACTACAATTTCCGTCAAACAGCAAAGTGTAAATATTACAATATGGATTTTTTTCTGTGTATCCTCGGCTATCTTTCTTATTTCTTTCCATCGTATTCCCTTGTTTTCTGCTGCTTCTCTTATTCTGTCTTCCCACGTTTTTCTGGGTCTTCCTTTTTTCTTTTTCCCTGGTACTCGCGTCTCAAATGCTCTTTTCGTTAGTCTCTGTTTTGGCATACGCCACACATGTCCAAACCACCTAAGTTGACCTTTTATTATCTTCTCACTTACAGCTTCTATCTTTAGTTTTTGTCTGTATACATCGTTCTTTATTCTATCTCTTTTGGTTTTATTTTCTATGCGTCTTAGGAATTTCATTTCCATAGCATCCAGGCGTGTTTTATGTTTATCTGCTAAAGTCCATGTTTCGCTACTGTAGGTTATTGACGGTCTTACTACCTTTCTTATTCTGTTTTTATGTCCCTGGGTATTTCCTACCTTCCTAAAAATGTAGTCTTCATCATATGAAATAGCCTTCCTGTTTTGCCCATTCTATCATTTATTTCTCTGTCTATCTATTTTCTTACACAACTAAGACACGAGTTATTTAAAGCAATACTCTGATACTATGCAGTTTTTCTGGACATATGCGTGCATTCTTCGGGTTCCATCATATTTTCTATTACCTATTGCACATTGCACACTGATTGGTACTGATGTACTAGTAATTTTATGTCCGCCGTTTTAACGCCTCCAAATAAAGTTACTTAACTAACATAATAATAATATAATTTCAAGTCCGATTTGATTTTTAAACTCATGATTTACTTACTTCCAACAAGACAACCGTTTTCTTAAATTAAGTATAAATTGCCCAGCGTCAAGCAATTCACTTTCTTGTTGTAGAATACATTTTAAGAAAAATATTTTCTTGAAATGAACCTTCTGTTTTGATTCAATATGTTTTTTTGTATTAAAACAAAACGGATTTTCAAGAAAAATATTTTCTTATCTATAATATCACGTACTGTTTCGATTCAATATTTGCTGTTTCGAAACAAAACGGATGTTTTAAAATAATAAATTTACTTGTTTGAAGGAATCATTTCTACGAGTGTATGTGTAGAAATATTAGTATAGTTTTTATTCTCCACAACTGTTTTCAATTTCGACAAAAAATTATATATATTCCGAGAATTATTATGCGGTCGTAAATAATATTATTTATTTTTAACAAACCACCACTGCCATTTTTATTCTAGATGGTTACCTTTTTAAAGAATTGCAATTATTTGTTAAACTTCGTCTTATATTGTATAAGTACTAACCTGGACTCTAGATTCTGGTAGGTTGATCTTCAACGCCACTTCTTCCCTCATGAAGATGTCTGGATACCTAGTCTTAGCGAATAACGATTCAAGGATATCCAGTTGGGCCCTGGTAAAAGTAGTGCGTTCTCTGCGCTGTTTTCTCTGGTTACCTGCAATATATATATATTTTTTAAAACTAGCTCCAGACTCCAAAATTCTCTTCCGAAATTCATAAGCTTATTCTTCGAAATCTATACGTAAATTTTTGCACCACTATCGAGTTCATTAACATTAAAGAACATACTCGTTTCAAAGTACATACGCATTCAAATTAAAGAAAAAAAACTGTTATTTTAATGAATGCATCTAACTGTGTAATGAAACTTTTTCTACGCTATTTTTTTTACGAAAAAAAAAAGAACAAAATTGATAATGTTAGGAATTATGTGGCAATTGGTGAAACTTATAAATTTGATTTTTATTCAGTTTATTAACGTATTATTGATAATTCACAGTTTAAAGTGATATAACATACAAGGTGTCAGAACCCAAATTGCTAAAATTTAGGGTAGAGGTGCGATAGGACTGGCAAATGCCTCATTTCGGAGATACTGCGTGGCTTTAATAGAGACATTATGCTATTTCTGGATACATAGGAGATACAGCAATAAATAAAAAGCCAATGTTTGTCTTTTTGACATAGGCCGTAGAGTTTTGAAAATATGAAAGAAAAGTTAAGAATTTTTGTTTTTAGATAATTTAGCTATACAGTGTTATTCACGCTATACGGAATATTATGGCCAAAATACGTGACATTTAAAAAGTTTCACTTTTAGGATATACATATATGGCGGTTTATTATGGATACCTTTTAAAATTATTTTTATATTCGACAAGGTGTTCCAAAAGCCCTAAAAGTATCAAAGTTGTGTTTTCTTAAACGTAACCCCCTGTATATTATTGCATTTTTGGATTCTCTGATCAAAATAACTATGTGTTTTAATAAGGTTTATAATACCTAAACCGTAAGGTTTTTTGAATAATTTGATTTTGTGAAAATATAACCAATTTTTCATGTTTCAAATACTTAAGAAGTATTTAAGTTTTGTAAGCCAAATTTACCAGACCATATTTTATAGCCCAATTATAATAAACTTGCCATTTTATGCAGGCTGTACAAAAATTAAAACTAACCAAGTAAGAACTATGTGGCTATAAGCGGCTATAACTTGATTTATTTAAATAGAGCGCCATACTTTTTAACTTACCGGCAAATGCGCATTTTAATTATTTATCGAATGGTGTGTATATCTTAAACTTGCAATCTTCACGTTTTGACAGAATACTCCAAATAACCGCTTGTTTTTTTTTTTTTAATAAAAGTTCTAATGTACCTAGTTGCCTATGGTATTTAAAAAATGTCAGATAATTCATTTAACCTGTCATCCACACTCCAAAGTGTGTTTTTGCTATGGTGGTATTTTTTTTTTGTAATTGTGAAAGCTTAGATCGTTATTATTTAAAAAATAAGATGGAATGAAGATGCGTATTGATATGATTTTTATGTTTGGAGAATGTCGTCAAAATTGTTTATTAGCTTCTCGAGTTTCTGCTCAAAGGTTTCCTGAAAGAAATCGTCCTAAATCAGCCGTTTTTGGGACACTATTAATTCAGTTTAAGGAAAGTGGAAGTGCAACTTTTCATGGTCAACAATGGTCTGGTAAAAAGGCACTATTTCCATTATTATTCTGATTCGAATCAACATGAATACAGAGTCATGAGACATCAGAATAGGTAGTCTATTAATGTGTGGGGTGGAATACTATGCCCATATTTAATTGGACCTTTTTTCGAAGGACTTTTCAATGGTACCTACGATGATTCTCGATATTTTTTTACACCAACTTCCAGTATTATTACAAGAAGTCCCTTTAAACATCAGAACAAGCATATGGCTTCAATTGAATGGAGCTCCACCTAATTATCATCGCGAGATTCGGCAATTTTTAAATGAAAACTTTCAAAACAGATGAAATGACACCTACCGTGCTCTAATGTAAATAACTATTACGAGCGATTCTCTGTCCAAAATATTTTGATTGTTTTATCACACGACGAAATCACACCAGCGATGGCAATTTTTTAATTTAGGCCAAAAGCTACCGAAAAGCGGTTCCATCCAAAATCCCACATATTGTAGACGCATTCGTATTTATAATACAAAACGCTTGTCCAAATCCAAATGCGTGAATACGACTCTAATTCCATCCACAAACTGCATTTATGTGGTTAAATATAGCGCATTTGCGACGCAACGCATGGCGGATTTGAATATTGGATATTTGCAATGGGAATTATTTATATTTCGCTAATATCCGGGAGATTTGGGTCAATTATTTTAAATTATACGATTCGAATTAACGCTTATGGGCAAATAATATATTAATTAAAAAATAATGGGTTCCCGGTTTTGGGCTGTTTGGTTTTCATTGCGAGGTCGTATTAGTGGCGCCCTCTGTGCGTTGCATTACGCGTTAATGTATAAATAAATATAATATTGGGTATTTCAATATATCAGGAGCGTTATAAAAGCGATAATTATACAGGCCGATCTCGCTTATTATTAGAAATACGAGGTACACACATAAGAATTTTACGGAGTTGTAGCTTTCCTGAAAACAGTTAAATTGTCACTAAAAATTTGTGAAAATAACATTAAAAAGAAATATTTTACATTTTGCGGAAATGTTTCTAACTACACCCCATGTAGTTAGAAATTTCTAACTCCAAAAAACATATATAATATTTTTCGACGGTGTTACTCGTTCTTTAACATCAGACTCAGATAATAATAACACCAACCGGAAAACAATTTACCAACTTGTGGTGTTGATAAAGAGTTTAGCAACAGCAGGGAATTGACGCAACACTAAAATGTGTATTAATAAATCATTATATTGAAATTTGAATTTCGTAAGGTTGTTAGAAGAATTCCGAAAAGTGAAGGTTAATTACCTAAAGTTGTTAAAAACGGAAAATGCTACGGAAGGTAAAATTGAGAGGTGTTCGGTAGTTTCAGTTGTGTTTCAGTGCTTTGGGGCAGGATGGCAGCTAGCGCAAGCGCCTTGTATTTGGCTGCAGTAGTCAGTGTAGAAGGTATTTACATACGTGACGTACTAAGTAACAATGGAAAATACATTATTTGTGAGGGTGAAATACCAAAACTTGAGAAAATGGATGAAGATAACAGACGTAAACATAGATGTTAATACTATTAACAAAATAGGTAAGTGTTCTCTAACAGTTATAGTATCTTTATGGTATTAGGAAATATGCTGCACATATGCATGCCTTTATAATTCACAAGGTTGGGCAATAAGTATAAGACAACCTTCAAGGAATTACTAGAGAAAGTGTCATTGTATATTGCATATCATAAGTTGTAGTACCTACCTACTACAGAATTAATAATTGCTTATTAGTTAGCTTAGTAATTTGCAGTGTATGTTTCTTGCAGGTGCTGATAAATTTGGCATACCTGATGATAAAATTTTTTTTTTGAAGCTTTTAGTCCATTTTATATGGTTTAGTCAACGTGGCGTTACATTAGTTGTAAAATTAGAGGGAGAAGAAGTTGCCAATTTGATGCCATTAGATCTTTTGAATGAGTGGTCTCTGGTTTTGTATGGTGTAATTTTTTCTTGTGGAGAGGTCAGTTAAAATATTGCCTGCATCCAAGAATCTATTATGTTCTTATAATTCAATCGTGAATTTGAGTCATTCGTGTGCTGAATTGAACTTGTTCAATAAGGGTTGTATTATTGTTGGTGGGTATAATTATTAATTAAATAGGAATCGATCAACAAAAGTATAGCTACAGAAATGGGAGGTGTCTGTTGCGACTACATAATATTTTATCGTTTTATCCGGAACATCGATATAATAACAATTTATAATTTTATTTCGAGGCTTAATGGCCAACGGACGCTTATTAATGCGACGTTAAATATTTATCGAGTTGGCCTCGTTAGCGAACGATCCGACCGCAAAACGGCCAAAATTAATAATCAAAAATCGCGCTTCACCGGTCAAATAAAGCGATAATACGCATTTCGGGCGGTAAGCGCCGTCTATTGGTTCGCGATTGAATTGCATTGTGTATTTATCGGTTTTATTGGTTTCGATAATGTTTCTATCTATCTTTATGGAAGAATTTACTAGTCGGTTTACCTCCTGGGTATCCCATGGAGGAGTGCAGAGTGTCGACCGGAAGTCCGTGCAACCCCAACCCCGGAACCGGGTACGGGGCGGACTTGAGGTAAGCCATGCTGGAGGAGCTTCCGCCGCAAGCACTGCCAAATCCCGGAAATGACAGGTCTCCGTCGGCGCTGTATCTGGAAGTTGATAAAAACTAAGATTTAGTCGTACGAAAAACGAAAAAAGTCAATGTTATGTAGGTATTCTACCGTCCATATTAGTTAGGTCACCTAGTAAAATCTTGTAAACTCTCCTAAAAGATAATATAATTGTGTTTATATACGAATAACATATATATTAGGTCCTAAGAAGTGCATAACTAATTGTAGAGACAAACATTTCAAAGAATATCAATTACAGACTCATTAAAAAGCTATTATATTTTATGAAAAAGATATACGACGCCCGAGTATATGATGAGCTATAGAAAATTGTTTTTAACCATGGGGTGAGGGCTCAAACACATCAAGGTGTTTACGGCGTCTCCTCGCGAACGGACCGGTACCACAGACCTGATAGACTTGGAACCTCCGGAGGAAACTCATGTTTCAATTTTAAGTAAAACCATAATATATATAAATTTCATAATTTAGTGAAGAAGTTTACAGAAAAATACAAGGAAAATTAATAAGGAAGGAATTAAGTAAACTAATATTATTTAATCATCAATAAATTATACAACTACTGCAGTATATTATTTACTTCTAAAGACAACATACAATGTTGGATTGTTATGACAAGTCGTGAAGATCTCATGAAACTTGTATTAGATTTTTTCTACGTATTTTTATATGGCGTTGAAAGAAATATTTTGATATTTTCCACTGTAAAAAGCAAATGCATTTTGTAGGTATATAATATACATTTCCTATGCCCTCGACTGTGCATTGCCGATGCGAGTGAGTTACACCTAATACGGGATAGGTCCTTTCCGCACAGTGTTGATAACATCAAACACTTTACCCCAAACTTCACTGTACTGGACGCACGTTGAAATAGCAAAACTATGAACATCAACAGTAAAACTAAACTGTTATCAGAAGGAAAAGGTAATTTTCATCAATTTACATCTTCACCAGATTAAAATCGATTGTTCGTAATGCATTTATTACCAACACACATATAAAAAACATACAATCCGTATTCTCTCCCTTGCCACTAATAAATCCCACCCGTCAAAAAAGCTCGATTAAACTTAAAAAGAGAATCCTTCGGCCTTCTATTTTCTAATTGGAAAATTCACTTTAGCAAATGAGGACACATCAAAGCACATCGACAGCGCCCGCCAATTAACGGAAATGAACGTTATTAAGCCTATCAGCGATCGAGCGGCCACCTTATTAGGTCTGTGCACTACGCATACGATATATACCTAAAGGGGGTGGCAATCGAGTTAGCCGTGACATGATCATCCGCTCTTGATAAAGTTAATGATGCGCCATTAGCTATTGCCTTGGGTAATTCGCCCTAGCGGAGATTTTCGATATAATAGGAGGAATATCCGCTAGAGGGCTCTTCCTATTGTCTCTTGATGCACTATCTCAATCGTATGTTTGCATAAATACGAGATAGGGACAAACTGATAAGAGGTATTTACAAATGGATTTTAGAGTTTGTGTTTGATTATACTTTTCCAAGCCGATACGGTATATTAGCTGGTTTGCTAATTGGCCAGTGTTCGTTAAGGAACAAGATGAAAGATTAGAATTTTTTGGTATTATGTATAGAGAAGGAAACAGAAAGGGGTAGATGAATTATGATGTTAGAATGGATGGAAATACATCTGTTTTAGACAAGGGATTACTAACAATAAGAAATATTCAAAGCGTTTGAGCACTAACAATGAATATAATCGCCATATACTTTCATGCCCAATTAAAGGGTATCTATATTCTCCTAGAGGTAAAAAATGCTTAAAGAATATTGCCAACAACATTGTAAATAAGTACTGTGAAACGAGGTAACTTTAGAAGAGAGAACACTTGACTCTCACATAGGTAGTTAGATACGTATGTCCGAAGATGTTTCTCTGTACTTGAATCATTCCAAACAGTAACTCGTTGGGAATAAAGAAGTTGCTCGACTATTTTCATGAGCAAGCTTCCTTTTCTGTATTAATAATAATAAAATAATAATAATAATAATAAATCATCTTTATTTAAACTACGCTTACAAAGATACGTACAAAATAACGTCAAAGAGAAAAGAAAAAGAAAAGAAAAGAGAAAAGAGTTTGAGTGTTCACACTATGTAACTTAAGAAGTAAGAAATTCATTGAGTAAATAACAATTTAAGTTTAATACGTAATTTTTGACTTGAATAGTAAATGATCTTAAATTATTTATAGACTTAATGTTAATCGGTAGTCTGTTGAACAGTTTGCATCCCAAATAGATGATGTTTTTTTGATATAAAGATGTCCTATGAGGCGGAGGCAATAAATTAAAGGAATTTCTGATGTCATAGACTGTTTGAAGATATGTTTGCAAGATTCCCTACGGTTCAGATTGTACATTATTCTAAGTGCTCGTTTTTGTAAGATCATTATACGGTCTACATTGAGTCCGCCTCCCCAGTGAATTATTCCAAATATCATTTTTGAATAAAAATTAGAAAAATAAAAGGTTTTTAAAGTCAACAAATTGCAAGATTTTTTTAAATTGTAGATGGCATAACAAGTTTTCGATAGCTCCTTAGAAAGGTAATCCACATGATAGTTCCATTTTAGGTTTTCATCAATATAAATACCAAGTAATTTGGCAGAGTTAACCAGATTGATCTTATTCATATCTAAAAGAAAATCCTTAATATTATACTTTGAATGATTACGAAAAAGTAGGCATTGGGTTTTGTCCGAGTTAATTTTTAAGTTATTATGAGAAAGCCATTGCCATAATTTAGAGTAAATATCATTTACATTTAATATTAGATTGTGAAAACTTGTGCTTCTAAATAAAAAAGTGATGTCATCAGCATACAAAATGGTATTGCAAGCACTATTAATGTAAAGTGGTAGATCATTTATGAAAATTAAAAATAACGTAGGGCCAAGGATAGATCCTTGCGGCACACCTCTAGTGATGTTAGATATTTTAGAGTGATAATTATCAACAATAACCCTTTGTGTCCGGTTAGACAAATAACTCTCATTAGCAGCGCTTTGTAAGCAGGTAGGCGAAGGTCTTTACTCAGTACCTATGTGAATAATAATAATTAATTGCTGTGAATGACTTGGGATAGACAAACTTAGGTTTCTGCGACATTTTTAGTGACAGCGGCAATATTTAGCCTGACGTAATGGTACGAATCTATACTGGCAATTTTACATCAGTAACTTGGCCATTTTGCTCAAATTTTGCGATTGTCTTTGGAATAGCTTTGCGAGAAGGTGATTCATACCGACCAAAAACACCATACCGAATTCTGCGAATTGTCTGGGCGAAATTTTCACTATTTACGTGTTGTCATTTCTGAAATCAATAAATAAACTCTCGACCTTATAAAAATCACATTTATTTTTTCCCACACAACTTCCAATCTCCGTCAAAAATGGCGAGTAAGATTTATATAAAAATTTCCTCTAATGTTAGAAAGTGTAGCAGTAAGACGACTTGCCAGTAATAATTATATCCGCCGTCATCTTCGACATCCCTCAAGATTTACGTATTGTCATTTCTGCAGTCGATGAACAAACGCTCAAACTTATAAACATGATATTTGTTTTTTCCCACTACTGTTACAGAAATAAATAAATAACTAAAAATAATCTAAATAGATAAATAAACGTCATATTTATTTTTTCTCCTATAACTTCCAATCTCCTTAAAAAATGGCGGATAATATTTATATAAAAATACCCGCTAACATTAGGAAGTGCATCGGTAAGAAAAAAAACCTCAAGCTTATAAGAATTAAGGTATTTTTTTTACGGCTTCAGAAAGGACATACGTAAATTTTGATGGATGGCAAAGATTATTACTGCCATGTCGTTCTACCGATGCACTTCTTAACATCAGCGGAAACTTTTATATTATTACCACACTGAGAAAAATGGATTGTAGAAATTAGATCGTAAATCTCTTTGTGTTAATTACTACAATAATTATTGTCAAAACGACAATATGTGGCGTATTAAGAGTAAAATAACCAGATGTTATCATGCTTATAGTAAGAGGCAAAATCTGGATGTTACCATCTACATCTTATGGATGTAACAATTAATATACTCTATTGCTGAAAGCCTATATAATGACGTGGATTATATAGATAGTCGCTGCCATTGACTGCGATATTATCAGGTATTCGATGCATATTCAATTTCTAACATAAATGTTTGTAACGCTCTTCCCACCCCTTGCTCTATTCATTGTCGATCTTTACCGAAGAAATTGACCAATCAGCTGTTTTGCCACTGACACGTGTTATGTACGTGTGATACAGGTGTACGTATTCGTGTCGGTGTATGTTTGTGTATCGTCCTCGTTGATTGTTGTGCATCGTGAGCAGAAATGGATGCAAACGTGGAAAACATTTTAATCGAGTGGGGGTTTCCAGAGTTAATTGATATATTCAAAGGCAAGTAATAGATATTATATGCATATACTTCGTAGTGGGTACTTTATGCTTTGATAGCACATTAACCTAAATCTAACCTACTAGTGATTGTTATGTTAATGAAAGTAATACACGTTGGATTTTCGTAATAATGGTTTTAAGGTCAAATAAAAAAATAAAATCAATATTATAGTTTTTATTGTGTAATATTCCACTTTCCGTATGCATGAACTGAGTAAAACCTTGTATAGTACTATATTTTAAATTACAGGTAAGTATCGCTGTATAGTGCCCGCATATGATCCATTATATTATTGTTTACTATCTACTATTTTAAATGCTAAGAGACGTTAGATTATTATAGTAGAAAATAATATTGTAAGTACTACAAGGCTATATAGTAAGTATGAGCATCATGTATCGTACATAGTAAAATATTACATTATACTGGGTACAATAAAAAATTTAACAGTTATTATCAAATATAGTCAGTGCTACTAGACATTATTTTCACATTTACTAACATGTATGCTCAAATTAATAATACAAATATAGTACACCAACTTGCGACTACCATACGAGTTAATAAAAACTATTCACAGAAATTTACTATACAGATATTGTCACCGGTAATATAAATAATAATAATATAAATATATACTATATTTATGTTAAAGAGTACAATCTATTTCTCTCAGTGCAGCCATTTTTAAAGAACATTGGAAGTTATAGGAGAAAAAATAAATATTACGTTTATTTATCTATTTAGATTATTTTTAGTTATTTATTTATTTTTGTAAAAGTATATTGTAATAAAACACTTTTAATTACAAAACTATGTCCAAAGATGTCCAACATTAAAGTTATTTGTTATTTTAATTTTTCTTACATTGGGAATATGATTATGTGAATATTCTGGTTATTATAATTATTGTCCTTATAATCAAATATGCCTAATGTTCATGATTATAATCGTGATCGTATTCAGCAATACGATTTTGCCCAACTCTGCTATAAACCATTTTATATCTACTGATATGTAATGCGCAATTTTTTTGGCTTTGTTTGTCAATTTGTCTTTACTTTTCGTTGGATTTCAATATTGTTTTAGATGTACCCAATAACGCTATCAAATTGTCATCTTTATCCAAGAATTTTCTGTTTTCAACACATCAGAATTGCCGTTTAATTTTGCATCTCTTGCGAGAAGGGAGTCGACATATTTCAAAACAGAAAAAGGGTGTTACTACAGTCACATCAGCAGTAACTGGACACCATCACGAAACGACACTTACTTATTGATTGGTATACTTACTATGTGATAGCAAAGCAGTCAATAAATACCGACCTACATATTAGACTGCTTATAAAATGAACAATCCAAATATCCCCTCAGAATCGGAGCCCCGGTATTCAGTTTCAATACGACACTTCGGTACGTAAAACCTGGTGTCTGGTAACAATATTCCCGTTTGTCACCTAGACTGTCAGCGGGAACACCTTCGTCACGATTGGGATTCCGAGATGCGACCGCCCGGGTCAACAGGTCCTACTGGCTCCTCTGTAATCTTAACTATAGAGAGAAGAACGTCATACCACGCCAGATTAAGACAGATTAGAATATATTAAAAAAAAAATAAAGGGAATAAAAAAGAACTATGGTATATGTATTAGTATATGGAATCCCGCTTAAGTTGTCCAGGATAGTTGCAGCGTAACCGTATATAAAACCCCTTTCATTTCAACTGCTAGCGCTTACGACTTTGTCATCTTCGTCTCGCGTTAAAGAGAATGTAAACCTAGGTGACGTTTCGAGTTTTAAAATCTGAAATTGTATTCATTTTCTGTCAACTATAAGGAGAGGTTATTGTCTATTCCGTAGATTGGGCGGGTTTTCCGGCGGTTCTTCAACATACCGGCGGCTACCGGCTTTGAAATACCTCGGGAATGAATAAATTTGGATCCTTTGAAGTGAATAAAATTTCAATAAAACTAGTGCGGTAAGCCGATAGGAACTGTGTAATTGTTATTTTTGTTTGTACGACTGCCAAAGTGGCTCGTAATAAAACATAACAGGACGGATAGAAATGAATCTATGTACCTTCTATCTGAGATATTTTCAAAAAGAAAAAACTACCTCCCACCAATTTTATCTAGTTTCTTAATATGTTAATAACACAGAACACTTTACTAATAGGATGGCAACTCTCATATAATTTACTGGTCTTATATAGCGCCTCTAGTTGTTGGACCGGTACGAAAAAAAAAGTGCGCCAGAATTAAATCCAATTTATTTTATAAAAAGTAGTACAGTAACAAAACACGCACATACAGGGTGATGCCCTAAAGCGTATATTATTAAATTTTTGGAATGGCTCGTTAATTGCGCTTAATTTTTGTTAATAATGTCCTATACCCAAATCCAATAATTTATTATTGGGTTATTTTCAATTTTTCATTACAAACCGGTAATTATTTGTTTTCGATTCGATCTAGTGTACTTACCTATCGGGCGAACGCTTTGACAAACAAAAACAAAAAGTGGCAAATGTGTCAAATCTTAATTATTGCTGTTACTTAGGCATTAGTGATTCCTTAAGTTTCCTTTTTTTCCGTGCCTTTAATATTGTCATTGTATTATTTATTAATTGGATTAGTTGGTACGTAGTTTTCTTGCACATTTGTTATTTGTCACATATTATTATTATGATTTTTAGTTAAGTCAATATGCAGTTTGAAAGAGACTAACTCGTTGACATGATTTTTATTATGGGATCTGCCCAAAAAAATTGTTTATTAACTCAGCGAATTTATGCGCAAACATATCCTGAGAGAAGACAACCTTCAATTACAAGTTTCGAAAGACTTAAGCAAAGATTCGTTAGAACAGGAAATGTGAGTTACGAAAAGTGTGAAAGGAGAAAGAGGACAAGTGACGGAGGTAATTTCAATGTCTTGTTATCAGTAATTGAGAAGCCCTCTACTAGTTTGACTAAAATAGCAACAGAAACTAATGTACCACGATCTACTGTTAGTAAGATTTTAAAAAATCATAAATATCATGACTACAGTATATCTTTTCATCAAGGACTGTTGGCGCCTGATTTAGATACTAGAAGGACATTTTGCGAATGAGGATTAGAAATTGAAAGGGTAACACCTAACTTCTTTCAAAAAGTATTGTTTACCGACGAATCCACCTTTACTCAGAGTGATAATCCAAACCGTCATAATCCTCATACTTATGCAACAGAAACCCGAGAATATTAAGAGCGGTTGATAAGCAGAGGCGATGGACTGTAAATTTTTGGGGTGGTATTATGGGTAATTTTATAATTGGACCACATTTCTTTAATGGACATCTGAATGGTGCACAATATTTGTATTTCTTGCAATACGACTTGCCGCAGCTTCTGCAAAACCTTCCTCCTGTTCTAAGGGCAAATATATGGTTCCAGCACGACGGTGCTCCAGCACATTTTGCACTAGATGTCCGACAACATTTGAATCAAATATTCGAAGATAGATGGATCGGCCGCGGTTGTCCTATTAGTTGGCCACCTAAATCGCCAGATTTAACGAAACTTGATTTTTTCTATGCTGGGGATACATAAAAGATATTGTATACCAGACACCTCCAACTACAGCAGACGATATGAGGCAACGTATAAACATGCTCTTGAAACAGTTTCCATTGAGATGTTATAACACGTAAATAGGTCCTTTCTGTCAAGGTTGCAAATGTGTTCTAATCAAAATCGAGGTCACTTTGAGAATTTATTATAAATATTACCTTTAACGAAATTACAGTTTGATACTTTTTGGCGTTTATTTGTTTTTGTTTGTGAAAGCGTTTGCGTGTACATGATCGAATCGAAAATAAATAATTAGCGGTTTGTAATGAAAAATTGAAAATAACTTTGAAATTATTGGGTTTGGGTATAGGACATTATTAACAAAAATTAAGGGCAATTAACGGGCCATTCCAAAAATTTAATAATATACGGGATGTTCCATTTGAAAAAATTCAGGAAACGCTCTTTGACAATCGCCAAATTGATTACTGCATCGTAACAAATATCCTGTATAATAAAATTAATATCACGATGGCAACAATTATTGGGTATCAACAGCCTGTCGAGACAGAGGGAGAAATAAAAGACTCTATTTCCAGTCGCTAAGCTTTCGCCATTTAATTAAGGCTTCTTCAGAGTGACATCTACAATCAAGGAACAATGGTGCTACTAACAACATCATCTAAATGTAACTAATTTTAAAAAAACTTACAGATTGAATCTGGTAGCTACATTGTTGGAAAAATTCCGAAGAAGTACTGATGCAACGCACAATCAACATGCCTTCCTCTTTTTCTTAATGAAATTTAAATTTAAAAGTAACTAAGTTACGGTTGTAAAGACACTTATCTAAGTATCAATGTACATCTTATGAAATTGAAAGTAAAGGAAATTTAAGTACAATTTTAATTTTTTGACATTTCACAACGGACCCGAACAATCAGTGGTCGAAAATTTAAAAACACTTAGAGTACACGAAACACGTACATATTAAAAAGCTAGCTGCAACTAACACGGTTAGGAAACGCGGGAAGCGCGCCTTTCCAGCAGGGGAAAGATTGGCAACATTGACAATATTAATTGATGCAAATAGAAAGAATAAAAGTAGAACTAAGTACACTATTGATAATATTAAATAGTACATTCTGAAACAGTAGGTGTATTATTGGTTGCATGATCTATAGTATCCATATGTATTATATAGGAGTATATATTACTTAGGCTATTCATATCGCTGCGAAAATTAATAGAATGTTCATTTGACTTTATGTAGTACATTTCCAAAAAGAGGCGTTTATAATAAGCAACCTCATCCGTCAGGACTGATGTGTTGTCTGTGTTAAATTTATGGTTTTTTGTGATGCAGTGCTCAACTAGGGCAGTCTTAGTAGGATTAGTAGATGCATTAGAGACATCTCTATTATGTTGTTTGAGACGAGTCTCAAGATATTGTGAAGTCTGACCAATATACACAGCCTCACAATCCGAACAAGGAATACTGTACACAACATTAGATCTTAACATTAATGGTGTTTTGTCTTTGCATTTCGTGAACATTCTGTTGTTGAACAAATTATAAAAGCCTAACGATATAGAAGACTGTTTGAACAAACCAGCCAAGGAATGGCTGATTTCCGGGATATATGGAAATCTGTAGTAACGAACATTATGGTCAATTGGTGTATGGTGCACTCGAGGTGCTTGTATGACATTATTATGGAGTAGACGATTGACCAGTCCCGGTGGATAACCATTATTGGTGAAGTAAGTATGTAATAGTTTCAAATTTTTAGAGTGGAATGATGGGTGTGATAACTTCATTACCCTATTTTTCAATGCAACCAAGGTATTAATCTTCTGGCTATAAGAGTGGTTTGAGTAGAAGTTGATATAACGTCCTGAAAATGTTGCTTTATTATACCAATCAGTAATGATAGATTGGTCTTCACAGCGGATAACTCTAGTATCCAGAAAAGGAACACACCTGTTGTTTTCACATTCTATAGTGAACTGTAGGGACGGGTGGAATTTATTGAAACAATCTAATGTATGTTGGTAGCTATCTTGAGGGACAGCGGTAATCAAATCATCTACATATTTGTAAATAAATGGTAAGTGAAAAGGAAGAGTTGGAATCACACTGTCAAGTAGTTTATCTAGAACAATGCAAGTTATGATGGCCATAAATTTCATTAAGAAAAAGAGGAAAGCATGTTGATTGTGCGTTGCATCAGTACTTCTTCGGAATTTTTCCAACAATGTAGCTACCAGATTCAATCTGTAAGTTTTTTTAAAATTAGTTACATTTAGATGATGTTGTTAGTAGCACCATTGTTCCTTGATTGTAGATGTCACTCTGAAGAAGCCTTAATTAAATGGCGAAAGCTTAGCGACTGGAAATAGAGTCTTTTATTTCTCCCTCTGTCTCGACAGGCTGTTGATACCCAATAATTGTTGCCATCGTGATCTTAACGTTGTAAACCTTGTCACTACCATTTTTTTTTTTAATTTTCGTTAATAATCATAATCATAAATAATCATTTTAGTAAACGATACTTTTTTGGGTAAAAAAACGGAATAATATTCAAAAAGGTTTCACTAATTAGACCGACGAAAAAGAGGAACCAATCACACACTATATGACACTCTTAGAAACCCTTCCAATCAGTATATTTATAGCCTGTGTACCGGTAGTTAAGTATACATATATACGCCTACTATAGATTATGTCGTAGCATCTTCTACCCTCCGAAGTTTCTACCCCTCGAACATCACCATCCTCAGGATTCCTGGGGCTCGTGTTATCGCCGGCTACCAGCGGCAGTATACCTAACAGAGTTGTTGATGGTCATTGAGGCAGGGAGTGCGGTTCGCCAGATAAGGGATGTGTACTGGGATCGCAACCCCCGGATAGCCGCTTTCAGGGCCGTTCCAGTGCGAACTAGACAACTCTATTAGCTCCACGCGTGCCTGAAACGCTTCATTGTTTTCGTACGTAGGAAAGAGCAGAGTAACGTGGCGAAGATAAACGATGAGGGCCCGTTTCGGTCGATAGGTTTGAGTAATTCGGTTGTTTAAATATTTGTAGGGAAACGATTGAAAATTATGATCCTGAAGTTATTGGATTGCATATACCGGGTGTCGCAAAAGTTCTGGGACGGTCAAATATCTTGAGAAATGCACATAGAATCGAAAAACAAATACCAGAATTTTAATCATTTTAAAAAATCTATTCAAGGAGGAAGAGAAGAGGCTATTACATGTAATTTTCGTAGACTTTAAAAGAGCCTTCGATAGCTTGGAAAGAAGTGTCATCCTAAAAGATGCAAAGGAATTGGGATTACCGGAAATTTTTTTAAGATTAATCAGGGCAACAATTGAAGGATCTAGGGCGGCGATCCAAACCTATGAAGGAACAACTAGACAGATAAACATATATAGATGAGTGAGGAAGGGTGATGCTTTGTCCACATCCTTATTTAATAGAAATGATTTTAATTATTCTGCGGACTCATTTTAATCTATGGGTCTACGAGACCCAGCGCCACTGCTCATGCGAAAAAAATAAGGCGCTACCGGTGAAGGATTAATATTATTGTATACGTACCCAGCTGTAAGGCTGTTTGGCCACATCTACTGTCCAACCTGTAAAAAAGAAATAAAAAGTTAATATTTCGAATCGAACAATTTGTTGAGTTTCTTTTTATTATCACATCAGCATATGAATTTTATATCAGTTCGTAGGAACTTTGCCATTTCTATAGTAAGTATTTACAGACAATTTTCTACCTGCATAAATCTTTCATCCTCAACCGAAACATGTGAATCATATTTACGCTAAATTACTTTACACAGCGCTCAAATCAAGAGGAGTTCCTGTCAGCAGTATACAAATCTAATTACGTACTGCACACAAAACACCTACGGTATCTTCCAGCAACAAAAAATAGATGCTTTTTCGAGTGGTTGTCGGTACTTCTTTCGGAAATTGTGTACGTACTCGACTTTGACCGCCTTTATGTGCCCTTTTCACATGAGAGCATCTCGAAAGATGCATCGTGAATGGGTCAGGTCTGGTGCGATGAATATTTTCGCTCAAATGCACCAACCAGCATTGGTAGGTATAGTTCAAAAGATACGTTTGTGGCCTCGTTAGGATTCTACTTAATTTTCTTTTTTGCGGGCGTTGGCAAGCTTCAAGCCTACAGATAGTAGGTCAAGTAGACTAGAATATTGTTGGGATGTGTATGTATTTATTATTAATCATTTAGGGCCGGTATTTCAATCTCCTAATAAGGGTATCTAATAACAATTTAGCTAATATATATAGGAAAAATGTAAGGTTATTTCACTTATTCAGTTAATAACTTTTATTAGGAACTTTATTAGGAGATTGAAACACCGGCCCTAAATCTACTTCGATTTGCAAGAATGGACCTTCCAAACTTGCAAGGTATTTAA
This sequence comes from Cetonia aurata, assembly GCA_949128085.1. Classification (NCBI taxonomy): domain Eukaryota; kingdom Metazoa; phylum Arthropoda; class Insecta; order Coleoptera; family Scarabaeidae; genus Cetonia; species Cetonia aurata. Next base: position 70,476,959 of record OX421882.1, on the reverse strand, counting down.
ATAAATTACTCAGAAGTATCGGTTTGAAAAGAAAATATTAAATTAATGAACAGTGAGAAAAAAAGAATAGTGTTGACAACTGTCAACAATTCCAACAAAATGTTCAAGCCTACTTTTCGTTTAAAACTATTTTCATTCAAAATAACCAATTCGTTTTTGTGTTATTAGTGAAATAAAATGATTAATACATTTTGCCGGACTCCGTATTTCTCTATTTATTGTTATAATTTGTAGTGAAACCAATTATAGGGTACAAGGCAAACTATTGCATAGTTTACTGCAAAAATTACCACAAACTTTATTGTTTAGTTTTGTTTGTTTCCCAAATAATTTTGAAAAAGAAAACATTAATTTTTGTTGGATTTGTTTTGCATGACTCGCGTTAATTCACCCTATATATTTTAATTAAATATGCTCTTTTATGCTAGATTATTTCGACTGCATTTTAACCAACTGGTCCAGAACGCAACCCGCCGTTCAAAAACTCATTTCGCCGATGCAATTACATTCATTGCGCCCTCTGGAATCCGATATGTGACACTTGTAAACCAACAAGGCGTGAAGAAAATCCTTACATGTTATATACTTAATAGTGCCGCAACGATATAAACCTTATTGCTTGGGGCAAGTTGATGGAACGCCTAGGAATATATTGGTAATCCCCTATCGCAAAATTTTAATATAGCACCGCTAATACTCATCTAACTATAGAAATAATAAAAAAAAAAGACCAGAGCCGGTAGTAGCATCACAAGGACAAGGATAAATCCCCTATCGCTGACTGCTTGGGGAGCAAGACATATTTGTACTGGGCGAGCCGAATACAATAGTCGTGGTACTTGTACGCATGTTCGCCTAGCTTTTCGGGACACTCCAAGAGAGTTAATAAACTAGTGTGGATTGCGGTATAAACCGCGAAATGAACATGATGCCACTTGAGTTATAAAACGAGGAAAGACTGAGCCAATATGTATTTATATTGTGTACGTACCGGCGGGGTCTTTTGTGTTAGTCAAAATTGCATTTTGGATGTTTGAATGCTATTGCCGTCGTATCTGATGATTAACATTTCTATTGATTTTTTTTTGCAAGGCTGATTAGTAAAGATCACTGATCGTCATAAAGAAATGTGTTTGCATTTTCGTATGTATAGTTTCAATCAAAAGGTAACGATATTAGTATCTGAAAAATGTATAAGTACTCCAAAATCAAATAATTTCAACTCCATTAGGATATCAACCAACTCCGCACAGAAGAAATTTTACACCGTAAAGTGAAACTTTAGCTACGTAAAAGTGTAATTTAACTCCGAAGCACGGATATTAGTAGATATTAAATTACACAACTCCGTCACGTTTGACTACTTGTGCATTTCGTCGCGAGGGAAGTACCAGACGGTGAGAAATCGGTGTTGAATCCAACACCGTATTTCTTTGTGTGTAATGGTCAAAATTATACGTAAAACATTTCGGTTTTAATCAACCTTAATCATTTGAATTATATCAGTATAAAATTAAAAAAAAAAGGATTTGCATAACTTTTTTTGTTTTGTTGATAAAATCCAATTATACAGAACAAGTAATGTTGTATAAGTATATTCTGTTTTAGTTTGTACACAGTAATAAAGATTTTCGTTTCGCTAAGTGAGTTTTAATACCAAGAGAAAACAAAATTAAGATAATTTGAGTAAACGAGAAAGAAAAAATAGACGGTACAATTAAAATACTGCCAAGTATTTGAATAAAGTCCCTCATAATTTGCACACAATGACACTGTAAATTCACATTGTCAATTCGACTTATCAAAGTTGTCACGTGGAAATTTGCCGTTCACGAAAATTAAAGCAGAGACACCAGTTCATTATACAGCGTAATTTTAAGCTGCTTACTGCTCGAGAGTTGCCTCTGAATATACCGACTGCCACTCTGCCGTTGTCTTCAACTGCAGTATGTAAAAAAACAACAACAAAAAAAGATGAAAACAACTGAAAAATTAAAATAAATAACAATAAAATCGACCGCATAGGAAAGAAAAAGTGCGAGATGAAAGATAAGCCTGTTGAAGAGAACAAAACGAAATTAACCAACCATTGTCGCATATGAACGAAAGGGCGTGTCTTCCCTCTGTGTTGCGTTGCGTAAAATTAACGATTCTAAACGCTTGTTTTGACGTTTAGATGGACGGCTTCTTCGTCCGCATGTATACGCTTGTGGATATGCATTTAGAGGATTGAAATTGTCGCATTGTTCTCAGTGAGCTTAAAAAGTCTTTTAAAGCTCATGTCGGTTGCTATAGTTGACGACGGTATAAATTTGCATGTAGTTTCGGAGGTGATTTACTAGAGGGAGCTGTCGCAATTTGTTAGAGTTTTCTGACGTGCGAGTTAAACAAGTTCGGTTTTAATTTATGACATGTCCTCGCATTCTCTAACTCATAAAAAACAAAGTTGCGCGTTCACAAGGTAGAAAAAGATGACGTTTATTCGTTTTTCCGTGAAAAATGGTAAGAGTACGCTGAGGAAATGACAGGTGTTACAGTGGCGGCTCGTCAAGGGAGGCTACGGAGGCTAAGCCTCCCCTATTATTTTTAATCAAATAAGTAGCGTTTATTATGTATTAAAATAATGTTTAAGCATCGGTTATATTTTAAAATAAAGCAATTTTGCAAAAAAAATATAATCAATAGTATATTTATTCATTACTTAATTTAAAAATGCAAACAAATTTTCAATAATGAGCGAAATTTTACTGTACGCACTATAATAGCAAGGGAGGAGACTAGCCACAGATTGGGCTCCGCACCGATGATTAATGCCATGGCTGAAAGCAATGCGTCTCCGTAAGTGCACGTGCACTTTATACGGCGAATACGTATGGTTGGAGGCTTGCCGCCGCGGTAAGATTCTACCCGATCGGCATGTTATCGGTCGTAAAACGTTGCTACGCAACTGCCCATGCGACTCCCGGCTCCCAGTACTAATAACTTGAGAAGCGTTGGGTGAGTTTTGTTAGGTTACGCACACAAAATGGATAAAATGAACGAAATTAGAATTTGCCAAGATATTGTCCACTGGTTGGTAAGAAATTCTTTTAGTTGTTTAAACATAGAGACGAAATTACACATCGTACGAAACATTGAGAAACCACGGCCTAATTTATCTGTAGTATCTAACGACGGCAACCGGCAAAATCGTGGTTTTAGTTGATTATGGTACACTAAATGTGGCTGGTTAACTGGTTCAATTGAACGGGAAAGATTATTTTGTTGGCTGTCTCTATTTTTTGTAACCAAACCGAAACGTGGTCACTACACACTAAATGTGGTGGGTTAACGGGCTCAATTAAACGGGACAGATTATTTTGTTGGCCATGTCTATTTTTTGTAACCAAACCGAAACGTGGTCGAAATTATGTTATATAGATTTAAAAAATCTACCGCGCGCTATTGAACGGCATTTTAAGTCTAAAGAACACATTTCATCGTTGTGCAAATTTAAATTATTTGGAAAACAAAATATTTAGATGCTATAATAATGAAGTTAGAGAAAACCGCAAAAATTTTAGAAAATTAATAGACGTAACAAGATTTTTAGCATCACAAGATTTAGCTTTTCGGGGACACAATGAGACTTCAGATTCTTTTAATCGTGAAAATTATAAAGAATTACTCGAACTCTTTAGTAAATATGAACCTATATAGTTTTAATAAATTTGTTAGTAGTAATATTTTTTCGGGTACATCTAAATCTATACAAAATGATTTAATAGATTGTATTTCTCTTGTATTAAAGCAAGAAATAGATACAGAAAATAACGAAGCTCCGTGTTTTTCTTGGCAAGTAGATGCAATCACAGATATCTACTGTAAGTCTCAATTATCAATCATGTTACGTTATATCAAGAGCGGTGAAGTTATTGAAAGATTTTTGGAGTTTTTTGAGGTATCATCCGGTCGAACAGCTGAAGATTTATTTAACCTTTTATCAAATAACAGCGAAAAATATGATTAAAAAAAAAATTAGTCGCTCAAACATACGGAGTGATCAACTCAAGACGCCCTTTAGTGACAAAATTTTACAGCTGACTAGGGTATTTTACTATTCTATTATTGGCTACCTTGTCGCTTCTTGTTATTGTTTACATGCCATCATTTGTGTTATTTCTGCGTTTTTTGTTTTATATTTTTAATTCTTCAATAATTTTGCTATTTTTCTGAAATTGTATTTTTTAATACAGCTCCAGCTTTAATTTTTGTTGTATGCCGGTAAGCATAAAGAATTTTATTTTAATTACAATTAAAAATCTTAATTTCATATTTATCGTAAATGTGTTTCAAGCAAGAAAACAATGCTGTTTACTGTTGAACAGGATACCTATATTGAGGTTTTCCACCTTCGAAGTGCTGTTGAAGGTGAAGATGTTGTTAAACGCAAACGTGAACCAAGAATCGTTAGAGAAAATGTGCTTGTTGATATACGAAATACAATGGAAATTCGTCCTAATACTTCTGTAAGGAGATTATCTGTACAAACTGAAATTGTATTAATCAATTGAATGATGAAGAATTGCAATATGGTTATTTTCAACAAACGGTGCAACTCCTCACACAGCGCAAGCTAATTTGAACTATTTACACGAATTTTATGGAGGGCGACTTATTAGTAAAGACCGCTGGCCAGCCCATTCACCAGATCTAACTCCATTGGATTTTTTCCTTTTTGGCCACTTGAAAAATAAGGTGTTTGCTAATGTTTTACATACCGTAGAAGATTTAGAAAATTCTATTACGCAAGAAGTAAACAATAATTTCCCCCGACACTTTACAAAATGTTTTTAACAGCATGAAACGAAGAATCAATTTATGCTTAGAACAGGATGGTGGGCATATTGAACAGCGGTTGTAAATATTAAAATTGTTCACTCCATGCTAATGTGTTCTGTATTGTTAAATCCTCAATACATTATTTGTTTTGTCTAGATTTTATGACTTTATTATCTTATTAGGTCCTAGTTTTTACATAATAATAAAGGTTATAACTTAATTTGATGATTTATATGCTTGTAATAATATATTGAAAATATTCCAACGTAACCTATAACGTCAAAATGACAGTAGTGTATGAAGCAAGGAGTCGTGTTACCAATTCCTCAGTGTTCCCAACCTACATTTTTCGATCAGCGGAGGGAATCTTGAGTTGATCACGTTGTATGATGGTGCATTTGTTCTGGCAGCGCATTTAAATGGTTTACAAAGTAAAAAAAAAAAACAAAGAAACGCATTTTATATATTTTTTTGCTGAAGCTTATTATATAAAACGGTACCCTAGTATCTAGGCTTTAATAATAATGGTAATAAATATTTCGGAAAATCGCATTTTCAACCGAATTGAAACTCCAAATTCGTTAATAAAGAATCTTACTCTTCTTACTTCTACTTTTATGTGGTAAATATTTTCATAATTTCTTCCGCACAGTTTTAATCAGACACTTCTAGTTCTGGACAAGCACTAGAGAAGAGTAACCGTCATAAATAATTACCTGCTCGATGTAAATAACTGTAGCAATGCGCTGATACACTAATATGCATCACTGAATATCTTTATTTAACACAAAGGTTATATACAAAACCAGCAAATATATCCGCATCGAAAATCACACATCGAAAAGTTCCACGTCGTAAAATTACCCGTCGCATCACTATAGCCAAACTGTTTTCGCGTAATAAACAAGAACTTGCCGACACTCATCCGTCGCTCGCCACATCTTTCGAACTTCTGCGGTGGTAAACACATGATCCCCATACTGAGTTGTGTATAAAGTCTGTAAAGCTTTGCAACGACATATCTATACATAAAGACGGAAGTGTTTACACGGAAAACGGGCAAATTATAATGATATAATGATAATGCTCTTTACCGGATTCGTGTGGATTCACCTAGCGGTCTAATCGTCTTAAAACTGGGAGTATTTTGCTTCTTTCTCGGCGTAGTCTAAGCCGGATCAGCGGTCTCTCTGTGTTCAGAGCTATGCTCTTCGGAAAATGTTGGGTAATATAGTGAATGAATCTATAAGATGATCAAGAATGATGTTGTTTATATATATATATACGATATAGTTTTAATATTATGATTAAATTTTATTTGAATAAAAATTGATTCTCGTATCGAAGATCGGAAAACGTTGATAGGTTGGGCTTACAGAAATTGTTACGTATCGAGGTAATGTAGAAATTTACTGCCAATTAAGGCAATCAAACAAATACATTATTGTTTTGGGTTAGTGTTAAAAATAAAAAAAAAAAATCTGTCAAACAATAAACGGAAAGAAAGGAAGCCAACGTTTCTTTTCTTTCCGTTTATTTTGAAACTTGAGAAATTAGAGTTATTTTATTTAAAATTCTGTTTTTATGATGTAATAAAATAAAAAGAAATAAATATGTAGTTATACATTTTATTAGATATAAGTTTGAAAAATATTGTACGGGGTAGTCCAAATTGCTAGTCAGAATAGGGTATCTCAATAACCGTAAGAGATAAGAAGAAAGAGTGGCCAAGTCTCGATATCTTTTTTCGAGATATTCTTAATGGCGAAAACGAACATTAATTACATTCTTTTGTTTTTGAGTAATAGCCAAAAATTGAGTTTTTCGAGTTTTCGACAATGCTCAATAACTCGCTTGTCTTTAACGATGCGAAAAAACCGTTTTAACATTTTTAAGGTACTTTTAGGAGTAGAATCGACTAGTTAAATCAGATTGTTATGCCTAGTTTGCAGCATAAGGTTGATTTTTTTAAATGTAAATGGTAGTTGGCACTGACATAGTTAGACAGAATGTTTTCTTTATAGTTTAATCGGTTGATTTCCACCAGTTATCTAATGAAACATAAAAGAACTAACTATTTACATTTTTAATTAAAAAACTATCATCTAATAGCCTATGACAAGGGAAAGACTGTAAAAAAACAGTCGATTTCAAACAATTGAGCGTCGCGTTCTCTAGATATTCGTCCAAAATTATTTTTTTTCAATGGAACGCCCTGTATATTTTTTTTGCAATTTAAAAGAAAATTCCAAACTGAACAAAAAAGTCTTAGTACACTATTATAAAAAAATGTCAAATAAAGTAGTTACTGCATGAGAAATCTTTATCTTTGCTTTGTTGGCATGAAATTGATATACCTATGGAAAATTAAAGCATCACATTCATTAAAGCGTTTAATTTAATAAACAAATAAAAATAAATAGAAAAATAGTCAAGAGAATTACTCAAATTAAATGTTCAAAGACACCTCCTTCCATTTCAATACATTTTATCAATCTTCTGTGAACATTACGAGTAGCTCCTAAAATTGTCCTACCGTCGATGTCGTCAATGATGTTGGAAATTCTTTAATGAAGCTCATCCACTGTTGTATATCTATGTTTGTACACTTGATTTTTTACTGCTCCCCACAAGAAGAAATCTAATGGCGTCTTGTCAGGTGAACGCGCGGGCCACTGAATAGGACCATTTCTGCCAATCCATCTATTTCCAAATAATCTTTCTAATAACTCACTTGTGTCACGGTGATTATGTGCGGGCGCTCCATCTTGTTGAAAGTAAATAATCTGTCTGTCTACCAAATTTAATTCATCCAGAAAATTTTCTAAAATTTCTGTCAATAATGCCACATATCTTTCTCCTGTTAAAGAACCCCGATAGAAAAATGGTCCAACGATTCGGGATCCGATTATACCACACCAAACATTTAAACTAAATCGGTGTTGGGGATTACAAGGATAAACAGCAAATGGGTTTTCACGACTCCAGTAATGATTATTTCTTTTATTGAACATCCCGCTATTAGAACAGTTAAATTCATCACTCAAAAGCATTGATAAACCATTGAGCAAAAGTTAATCGTCTTTGGTAATCGTCCAAAGGTAGAGTTTGAACAGGCTGATATTTAAAGGGAACATATTTATATTTGTTCAGAATTTTATGGATCGTGCTACGAGAAATACCTGATTCTCTGGACAAATCCCTTACAGAATTATTTGGATGTACCTGAAAATATGCCAACACATTTATTTCTATCTCTGGTGATAATATAAAATCATTTTTTTTCCTCTTCTTTATGAAAATTGTTTCGTTGCTTCTTAATCTTCGATAAAGTTTTAAAAAATAGCGACGGTCTGGTACATCACGGTCAGGAAATTGCTGAATGTAACGTTCTAGCGCTCTATCTGAATTTTTGTTAAACAGCAAGTACAACTCCAACATATCACACTTTTCCAAATGAGTAAATGCCATTGTTACGGTTGAAAAAATTGTAAAAACAGTACTTTTTCCGCACAGTAACTTTAACAACAACAAATATAAATAATTTGACAGCTACTAAACAATGTGACGCGTTAATTTTCCATGGGTATATCGATTTCATGCAAACAAAACAAAGATAAAGATTTCTCAATAACTATTTTATTTGATATTTTTTTATAATAGTGTACTAAGACTTTTTTGTTCAGTTTGGAATTTTCTTTTAAATTGAAAAAAAATATACAGGCCGTTCCATTAAAAAAATAATTTTGGACGAATATCTAGAGAACGCGACGCTCAATTGTTTTTCTGTTTTCACAATTGTGACCGCCATAAAAAATAGTACTACTTTGTCCATTTGACCGATTCTGTACCTCCAAAGATAACAAAGTTATCAATAGTGCACACTTAAGTGTGGACACCCGGTATCAACCAACATTATCGAAACATAATGAGAGTGTATTAATGGAAACAGATTTTTCTTGGGTTTTTCTTTATTTAAATACTTTTATTAACCCTCAGAAATACCATAATCTTTAAATTTATAAGAAGCTCGTGCTTGTTTTCCATCAACCCACCAAAATGAACATCTATAGCACATAACTTCTATTTTTAGCTATACATCTAAATTAAATAAAAAAATTATCTATATATTTTTATAGAAATCTTTTTAATAAAAATTAATAATGATCTTTATATGACACCATTTTCAAATTAAAACAAAAAAATACTGATTTTATCAACAAAACATAAAATTTGTCAAATCTATTTTAGCACCACTAAAAATACTGGATTTTCCCTAAGTTAACTGAATTTGTCACTTTAATAACAAAGTTAGCAATAGTGCCTTGAAATTTCTTGAAAACTTACCTATTTTAGCGAGTATATCCTATGTTGTGTCGAACGCTGAATGAAGGATGGTTCCAAGATTGTTTAAGGGAACCTATTCGGTGTGGTTAGCCGAAGGTGACCTGTCAAATACCGCTTGGATCGGACCAAAAACTCCGGTGATTGTGTACTGAGAGTCAAAGCACCGTTATAAAACTCACTAAACTTCGCTGCGGTGTCACACTGCTGGTTTATGTACTACGAGAGCGGCGTTTCTGTTTATACCCCGGTATAACTGGCACTATTTTAAATTGTCTTAGACTTTACTTACATTCACTCTATACCTAGTTATAACTAAATCAGTGCGTATTACCCTAACTTCGCACGCACTTGTATATGTAAGGTATACTTAATAATATAAAATCGGTGTGGATGTCCCGCTGCGTTTGTATGTGTGCGTTTCACTCGTTCAGGAACGCGTCGACCGTATATTTGTTCACTTAGTCACACAATACGAGTTAAGCCCGGGTACTTAGCGTAGATAAAACCGGGAGAGTTTAGCGCAAATCGGTTTACAGTGGATTCCTAACTATATACACGCTCCTAATACCGAAAGCTGTATTAAATAAGTAGAATTGATCCTAACTTTTCGTCCGGAGGCGCTCGGCCACGCCCAGACGTGCCGCCGACGCCGGTACGCGCTGAGCGCCGCCCCGCGCCAGCGCTCGGCAATGTTCGGCTCGCGTTGGCCGGTGGCGCCGATCGGAGCGACGCGTCTTCGTTTCGGCGTCGCGTTCGAGAGGGACTACCGGGCCGAACGCAGGCGAGTTGCTGGAACGCTTCGGATCGAAAGGAAAAATAGCACCTGATGTGTTTATATTGACGAAATCTGAACATTAGGGCCAAATGCATCTTTTTAAAAAAATTGATAGAAACATACAGTGTCGGACATAAGTTAAGCAACTGCGCCCTCGTATAGAACTTATTCGTAATTATCAAAGACTGTAAAAAACAGTAGATGATTTAATGTAGGGATTTGAAAATAAAGATATCAAAATATGTAAAAACAACTCAAAATTTATTTATATAAGAATATTGGGAATAACAATAATAAATAATGGTTCGTTCATTAAGAATAGCGCGACAAAAGTTAAACAACCATACAAAAATTAATATTTAGTAGCATAACCGTTGTTTTTTATTACTGCTGCGCACCGTCGTGGCATTGATTCTATAAGTTTCTGTATTGTACCTTGAGGAATTTCTGTCCATGCTTGCACAAGGGCTGAAAATAATTCGTTTTTATTTGAATACTTATTATTGTTTCTAATTCGTCGATTAAGGATTTCCCAAAGGTTCTCAATTGGGTTCAAGTCCGGTGACTGTGAAGGCCAATTGAGAACGGAAACGTTATGTTCCTGCAACCACGATTTTACAACTTTTGCCGTATGCTTCGGGTCGTTATCATGCTGATATCTCCATCTTATAGGCATCTCTTCGTCCGCGTATGGATACATGACGTTTTGCAATATGTCTCGGTATAGAAACCGATCCATTATTCCATTTATTTCGTGTAACGGTCCTACACCATTGCCGGAAAAGCAGCCCCTACACCATCACACTTCCACCCCCATGTTTTACACTTGCGTTATAATATTTGGGATCAAGTCTTTTGTTAACAGGGCGTCTTACGCGGCACATACCGTCAGAATCTACCAGATTAAATTTAAATTCGTCACTAAATAGCACCGTATTCCATTTTTGAACCGTCCAGTTCAAATGCTCTCTTGCAAAATTAAGTCGTTTTATTCGTTGCTTCTTAGTTAATAAAGGTTTTTTTGCTGGACGTCTACTGTATAAGCCTTTTTCTACTAAACGGCGCTGAATTGTTCGGGAACTAATTTGCAGCCCTAGTTCAGCTTTTATTTTAGTTACTGGCAGAAATGGATTACTTTGGCATTGTCGTGTAATTAAAATATCTTCTCTTCTGGTAGTGCTTCGTGGGCGTCCTGAACGTACTGGCCCAACTGGTGTACCCCTTTCGGTATATCGTTTGATGATACGTGATACAACTGATTTACTGATGTCAAACAGATTACTAATAACGATTTGAGCTTCTCCTTTCTGATGCATTTTCACAATTTGTAATTTTAAATCGTTGCTATACACTTTTCGTGACATATTGAACAAATGCATTGTGTGACTTCACCGTACAGCACAACAGCCAATAAAACACTAAATTTTATAAGATTAAATCCCACTACGAACAAATGTGTAAAGATCACAGAACTAGGGACTTCCCTGGCGTTGCATAGTAAAAGTTGCTTAACTTTTGTCGCGCTATTGTTAGTGAACGAACCGTTATTTATTATTGTTATTCCCAATATTCTTATATAAATAAATTTTGAGTTGTTTTTACACATTTTGATATCTTTATTTTCAAATCCTTACATTAAATCATCTACTGTTTTTAACAGTCTTTGATAATTATGAAAAAGTTCTATACGAGGGTGCAGTTGCTTAACTTATGTCCGACACTGTATATACTGATTTGATGAACCAAACTTAGTGACACGTTAATCGGGCAGCTAATATATTTATTATATGAACGTACAGAATAATGTTATTTCTAAACCTCTTCTCAAAAATAAAAAGAAAGTAAAACTCTGCATTTGGCAATCTCTCCCTAACCGCATGGGTGAGATGACGCACACGCTAGAGATGGCTTGTAGAAGTTTTATGTAAAATTGTACATAAAAAACGAAATCCTAAATTGTTGGAATATCTGTTACATACATATGTTACCTATACTAGTTACAGCTTATTTTTCCGCAGACCATACAGTAACACTTGAATCTACTTCAGACTACAATCTGAATGCTCAGCTGCTGTCTCTAGCATTTGGTACGAATATGCGATCCATACCCATCAAAAATTAAAAAGCATTTCCCAAAAAATTCAATAAATTTTCCTAAATACATAGTAAAGCTCCATATGAAATTTCCATGCTAAATGATTTTTACTAGGGACCTTTTTTTATCGTAAGAAATTTACTCAGTAAATTATTATTTAGTATTTTTCATACACTAGTAGTAAATTTCCTTGGTGTATTTTTGCATCAAAGTAGTTTTACTCGTACTGGAATTTTACCAAATCTTCGTTAGAGTGTAGGTGCAAAACCAGACAACTGCAATTTTTTAATGTGTTCACATAGTTTATTTTCTGCATCTTCTCCTAAAAAAGGAATGCCCACCCATGCCTCCTTTGAGAAAATTATTCTTTGCTAGCCGAGCTCGTAAAGTTCGTTCAGAGTACAATTTATAGTTCCAGCTTCTACTGTTTTAAGCAGTTCCTCCTGTGTCCATTGTCCTCTATTGGTTTTCCTTGCGCCATAGAATGTCGGCATTATGTTTAAAAGAATAAGGTACCGATGTGATAATATTATCTCCGTCAGCTCCCCCAAATTAGTATGCGCCATCTCTCCCAAAACTGGGAGGGACACGACGCATCTGTTTGCGAAATAATTGCAAGCACATAATCAGCGCTTCAATTGATGGAAACGCTATCACTGAGAGAAATAGATAGTACTCTTTAACATAAATATAGTATACTTTAATATATTTTATAGCTCCTATAGGGACAATCATATTTTATATTACCGGTGACAATATCTGTATAGTAAATATCTGTGAATACTTTTTATTAACTCGTATGGTAAAGTGTACTATATTTGTATTATTAATTTGAGCATACATGTTAGTAAATGTGAAAAAAATGTCTAGTAGCGCTGACTATATTTGATAATAACTGTTAACAATGAAAACTATAATAAATATAGTTTAATAATTTTTAATTATAATTAATTAATATAATTTGATTAGCCGGTGAGAGCCGGACGAATTGCCGTCGTATCGGGCAAGATTGCGGGAATCAGACCGGCCCGTGTACTGTAGAGTACTACCGGTATTGAAGCGCCTCGTAATTCTCCTCTGTGGGCGATTGTCCACAGTACTTTTTACACGACGTTAACCATGTATAAGCATCATATAGATATTACGCAGCCACATTTACCGATCACAATTTACATTGAGTACGAATTTCAAAGATTATGAAACAAGCGTAGCGCCATCTTTACGACAAAAGCTGTAGTATCACATATTTATGTAGCTAAACCAATTATGAGTATTATGATATTCCTACTATATAGATATAAAACTATACAGCATTCATTTCATTCCATCTCATTATTAATGCCGTTTTCAATAATCAAAGTAAGGTGACTGTTGCAAGCACCTAACCTAACCTAAATAAACACAACATAGTAAATTTGCTACACCTGTTATTATAACTGTCTTCACTACATTATATGCAATTTATTATATTCACTTGTTGTAAAATATTGTAAAACATTTCACTATATTTTGTAGAAGATTGTCACACAATATTTTTAAACAATTTTATTGCTTTTTTTGTAACCGTGATATAGGAAAATGCAACGCCGTTGTTCTAAAATTTTGCACAATAGTAGGAATTCTTACTACAATTTCCGTCAAACAGTGAAGTGTAAATATTACAACATGGATTTTTCTCTGTGCAGACACAAACATGCACCGACACGAATACGTACACCTGTATCACACGTACATAACACGTGTGAGTGGCAATACAGCTTATTGGTCGATTTCTTCGGTAAAGATCGACAATGAATAGAGCAAGGGGTGGGAAGAGCGTTACGAACATTTATGTTAGAAATTGAATATGCATCGAATACCTGGTAACATCCAGATTTTACCTCTTACTATAAGCATGGTAACATCTGGTTATTTTACTCTTAATACCCCACATATTGTCGTTTTGACAATAATTATGTTACTAATTAACATAAAGAGATTTACTATCTAATTTCTACAATCCATTTTTCTCAGTGTATAGTTAAATGGTGCAAGAAAAAAAGCATAAGCAAATTAAAAAAATTAGGGTGATTGATGAAAAATAGACAGCTATACTCAAAATGATTCTTATAATCCATTTTTGCAATATATTCAACTTCTTTAAGTGTATAGTAGTCTGCCACAGCCCCTAAGCAATTATGCCATATGTAATTTGTGATGCACTAACGCAAAATAAATTGTTCTTAGTTGTTTTAAGTTTAAAGATTGTTTTAAGTATTCTCGAAGTTTTCTTTTCAACAATGTATTAGCGAGAGTCTTGATAAACGTTAACAGGTAGATGTTATTTATACTGAATTTTCTAAAGCTTTCGACACGCTTAACCAGCCTATACTTATACAGAAATTATCATCTCTTGGTTTTACTCCTCGATTTACGGATTTTATTCAATCATACCTTAGCGGAAGGTCTTGCTACGTTCAGTACAATGGTTTTGTATCTCCTCCGTTTTCCGTTACTGCGGGCGTGCCGCAAGGATCAAATTTATGCCCCCTACTCTTCAACATATTTATTAACGACCTATTTCATCTGTTAAGTTGTGGGGTTTTAGCGTATGCAGATGTTCTTAAGATCTACCGCAGTATAGCCTCTACAGCTGATTGTTTGATGATGCAGAGGGATGTTAATGTCTTTGGCGAATGGTGTGCGGCCAATCACATTCGTTTGAACATTGAAAAATGTGCTGCACTGTCCTTCACGGGATGTGCTAATCCACTTTTTTATAATTATACTGCATTTCACTCCCACATTCCTAGACTGTCACAGTTCAATGATCTAGGAGTACTCTTTGATGCGCACTTTTTTCTCCCCACGTTTTTAATGTTTCTGCTAGTGCTTCCAAAACTCTAGGTTTTCTCATCCGTCCTTGCAGAGATTTCACCAATCCATTGGCTTTAAAAGTTTTGTATTTGGCGCTAGTTAGATCTAAATTGGAATACGCATCGGTTGTTTGGCATCCACATTACTTGCACCAACAGCTTATTATTGAACGTGTTCAAAAAAGATTTCTAAAGTATCTTTCCTTTAGAGATGATGGTATATATCCTATTCCTGGAACCGTTTATTCTAGTCTGCTGGAAAGACAACTTCTTTTCTTTATCTCAACGCAGAAATGATGCTAGCGCCAAATTTCTTTGCAATCTAATTAATAATAATATTATTATTATTATCACGTTGTCTATATGTATATTCCAGCGTAAATTCCGATCCAATATTATTGCTAGATATTTTATGTGATCAACTTCAGTGACTGTTTCCATACCTATGTATATCCAAAGGTCTAAATCTGGTAGGTCTCGATTATATGATTGAAAAGACATGTATTTAGTTTTTTCTAACATTTATAGAAAGTGAGTAATAGTTAAAGAATTGTCTAATTTTGTGTAATCCCGAGAGCCAGTAGACGTTATTTATACCGACTTTGCTAAAGCATTCGATATCTTAGATCACACATTGCTCTTATCAAAAAATAAGCTCAGTTGGGATTATCTCACATAAGACGGATTTAATAGCATCCTACCTTGATACTAGGTCCTGCTACGTCTGCTACAACGTTTACCAGTCAGATATCTATCTATCTTCAGGTGTCCCGCAGGCATCTAACCTTGGCCCTTTGTTATTTAACATTTATATAAATGATCTTCCTATGCTGACGACTTGAAAATCTTTGGCAAAGTTTTCTCAATTTCTGACTGTGAAGATCTACAGCAAAAACTAAAACCCGCTGATTTTTGAATAATCCATTGAGCAGCACTATGTTCCGAGGATGCCACAAGTAAAAGATCTGGGTGTCATATTCGATCAGTGACAATTTTACAGTTATGCGTCGTCTGCATCACATTAACTGAGTTTTATTATTAGAACTTGCAAAAACGTTACTAACTTAGAAACGTTAAAACAACTGTATTCTTCATAGGTTCGGGCAAAACTTGAATACGCCTCAATGATATGGTATCAATATTATACTTATCAGATATTGCAAGTAGAGAAAGTACAGAGACGGTTTTTAAAGTATCTAACTTTTAAGAAAACTAGTAGTTATCCTAATTGTGATGCAGATTATCAAGGATTGCTTGAAGAACATAGCTTTCACGCTCTTTCTGCTCGACTAGCCAGCGTGAAGTTTATGTTGAAATTGATAAATAATAATATAGGTGCTCCCAACATATTAGTCGAAGTGAAGCGCATAGTTCCAAAGTATGATACTCGCTCTAGCGACACTTTACACTGGACACCTTTAGCCAGAACAAATATCGAGTCCTATAGTACAGTTTCTTGTGGTATACCAGGGAAGGTACTGTATTTAAAGACAATATTAAGGTGCAGTGGTCCAGTTATGAATTCCGCAATTTCTTCTGAGGTTCCTAACTTAATGCCTTCAATACCTTTTCATATTCTTTATAAGTCTGATATATATTTCAGTACTTCATATTCATGAATGGGAAATAACAAATTACACATTACAATAAAAACTGAATTTCGTACTTTGTTCGAACCGCGGTGGATTTGTTTTCATATGCGATTTATAACGTTTCTCCATATTTCTTCCGGTGTGTCTCACTCCAATGAGCACGGTCTCTTGCTATTGCGCATCCGACACTACAAAAAGATTCACCTGTAGGCACCGCCGGTTTGTGCTTATGTCACTCGAGGGCTATTACAATGATTTGACTCCTTCCTATAACTTGGTAACTTAGAAACATACGGAAACGATAGCATATCCCTGTGACGTAAGCACAAGCCGCTGATGATGCCTGTAGATATATTTAATTTTTTATAATGAAGTCCTCCACGCACTTTGTACATTATGTAATATTTATTTATACTGACTGCAAATATATAGTTTATTTTGCTTGTTATATTAACTAGCAACATTAAAATAATAATATGTTTTTCAATGTAGAAAAATATTTGCACATAATATTTTGCTGTTTTATATTTACTTTATATAATCACATCACACCTTGTACCTAATTCACACAAAACATGAAATGATCATAGTCGAAAAATCCAAACATTCTAAACAACAACGTGAAAGGCGACACAAGTCTGCAGCGAGCATTGTATATAGCTGTCTATGTATATAGGATTGAGCAATAAAGTTTGTAGTAGCTCTAACGACGTTGTTATGACTGGCAAACGACATAAGACATCTACAGTAACCTCTTCGAAGCTGCGGAATCTGTTTAGTCATCTCGCTAGTTGTATATTACAGCACGAAGGGAATCGATGGCTCACCCATCGAGAGTTCTACATCAATTTATAAACGACGTATGTAACTCTATTCAACGGTGAAAACAGCAGGTGATTTACCTTCTGGGATATGGTAATAATAACCAAGTAATTTATCGATCTGCGGTGATGCTTGAGGTTTCTATTGTTGTCGTGCGCAAGGAATGGGAGATGGAAGACTAGCATTTGCGGTCGAAGAAACGTCTGACGTATAGGTATTTTGGTGTCGATATTATATATTCTATCTATAGATGAGGTTATAAAAATCTTCATATTGTAATATTTAAACGGTTGAAAGATGATTGTAAAATGATTCTTAAGATTTTTTTTGAGTGTACTTATAGTGTATGACTGATTGTGTCGTTTAGGAGGAAGGAAGGAATTATAGTTTGGGGCCAAACCACCTTTTTTTGAATCTTATTACCTTCTTTTTCGACAATAAAACGAAAAATATGCGTTATCGCGAAGTTGACGGTGATTTTTTTAAATATTTGTATAAAAAAAGTCAAATGGCCACCGCGATCTCTTGAACTAAATCCATGACTTTTTCCGTTGGCGTTTTATTTATTTATTTATTTTCACAGTAGTCCAACAGTGTTACAAACAACACCACTTAAAGGACACTTACTAATGTAATATAAGTACAGTGTACTAAAGAATAAATTATAAAATAATTCATGCTCTAACAAATGAAGTTAAGACTATATAAGTACTTACTCCATAGTACAACATAATAATAAAAAACAATGAAAGGAATAATAAAAGTTATATTAACACACTTAAGTAATAAAACAAGATAAACTTAGCAGCAAGCTTAGTAATTAGAAAGCATCAGGATAAAAGACATGAAAATGAAGACTTGCACTTTTTTTTAATTCTTGTTAAAATAATGTTATTTTGTAGATGACCTACATATATATATATACACTGAAATTTTGACGGTTTTCTGTAAAGTAGTTTTTGAAATATAATTTTTTTAAGATCTTTATACGTCACAGGTACGTAGTAAAATTTTATGAATGAACGAGAATATATGGCAACATAGAAATTACTCCCCCGTAATAATCACAGATTGCAGTCATTTACCGGCTGCGAAATACGATATTGTTAAGGTGCTATGCAGGTTATGGTCACAAAGGAATTTGGGATTCGGCATTATTTCTGCATCTTGTTTTAGTTTGCGTTTAAAGTTCTCCAATTTAACGTAAAAGAACGAATTCTGAAAGATTATAACCTCCAAACCGCGTAAAATAAACACAGAATATAGTAATAACACATTTTCGCCATCTGTACGCGCAAAGCATGCGAACAGCGAACCCATCTGCGATGATGATGCGACTACGATGGCTATCGCTCCATTGCCAAATCATACCGACTAAGAATTTATGAATGAAAGAACTTGTGACGTCAGAGCACTTTAAAAAAATTAATTATGCCTTAATGAGAAACAATTTAAAAGAAGGTTTCATGATGGGCTATATACTACAACATTCTCTATCATTCTATGACATAAAAAAGAAGTTGTGCAATTCCTCATTGCGGGCCATATGAATTAAAGCAGCTTTTTGAAGAATATTGGGACGACATCTAGGAATAAAGGCTGTAATTGGAACCCCCGACAGGATAAATATTTTCTTTTTTATAAGTTAAATACTTCAAAAAGCGCTTTTGTACACGTTCAAGCACTAGATCGAGGTAAGTATAAATCGGCTACCAAATTACCGATGCGTATTCCAATTTGCTTCGAACTAATGTATAGTATAAAGTTTTTAATGTTTCAGGATTATGAAAGTTACGGCATAATCTGATCAAGAAGCCTAAGGTTTTTAAAGCGGCTCTACAGGTTCCATAAATATGGTTAGAAAAAGTTAATTGCGAATCAAACGTAACACCTAAGTTCTTAAAGGTTGTTTCTCTAGAAATGTCGTTTTGGTTAATGTGATACTGAAATGTTATTGGGTTTAGTTGTTTTGTGTATGTAACTACAGCACATTTATCAATATTTAGTTTTAGGCCATTATCAGTACACCAGTTGCTTATCTGGGTAAGATTCTCCTGTAATTCTACGAAATCAATAACACTATTAATTTGTTTATAGATCTTAATGTCATCCGCATAAGCCAATACCTTGCAGTTTAAAGATGTAATCAAATCGTTTAAAAATAAATTAAATAGTAGAGGACCAAGATTGGAGCCTTGTCCAACACCAGATGATGCACAGAACGCATCAGAGGTATATCCGTTATAAAAAATGAAATTGTGTCTATCTCTAAAGTAGGAAGCTATAAGCTTTATCAAGTTATCTGAGAAACCGAAATGATTAAGTTTTTGTACTAATAAAGAATGATTAACAACATCCAAAGCTTTAGATAAGTCAGTATAGATTACGTCCACTTGGCCTCTATTATCAATAACTTCACTGATGTATTGAGTGATTTGAGCAAGGTTCGCTACAGTGGATTTTTTAGGCATAAAACCATGTTGAAAATCTGAAATTAGTGATTTTATATTTCTAACAATATCTGTGTATAATAAAAGTTCATAAATTTTTGAGAAATTTTAGAAAATACAAATTGGGTGATAATTGGCAATGAAGCAACTAGCAACTAGTGTACAATGAACCGGTAAGTAATGTTGCAGATTTAATAGAACGAGTGAATAACGATTCGTCAAAACAGGGACCTACTATAGCAGGTGCAAGGTAATCTAATTCGTCGTGCAGAGGCATGTATTGACAGCAATGGTAAACATTTCGAACATTTATTATACTTTGTTACTGTGTAAAAAGCAAGTACTTTTAAGGAATATCCATTAAAGCATATATTATAACGCCCTGTTTATATTCTGAATTAATATTTACTAGTTTCGACGTTTTAGGTCATCGATACCCTTATAGTAAATAAACAAAATGTATCGTAGGCTTGTTGCGGTCTATCTGGTATGCTTACTTATCGTAAACAGAAACGGACTTACTTCAACACACTACTGCAGTTCTCAACAGATGAGACTTCCTTAAAATAAAATTACCTTGACACTTTTCCGTTCATAATTACATACACGATTGCCTTTGTCTTTATAATTCCAATATTTTTGTTTCCACCTGTATTTTAAAATCACCTGTGTGTGTAGCGACAACAAAATGCGAAGAGCAGAAATTGTAAACTCAAGAATCGTTAATTGGGCTACAGTTTATTGTTGTTCTGGTGATGGAAATAGTGCGTGCAATGTGAAAGACCACATTTTATATTTTGGTAAACACGGGTAGTGCTTCTTTCGTGCCATCTTGGACTGTGAAAACAAGATTGTGAATATTATGTATGTATACAGTGTCATCTATGTCAATTTAGGTTAAATACTATGTCTGTGAATCACATTATTTGTTTTGTAACCATCATTTATGCTAATATATTTTTCGGTTTTTAATGAATAACTACGATAAAACATTATTAATATTGATACAAACCAGTGTTAATATTCATTTTTCGTTGCATAGATATCATTAAAATAATTGTTTAGAAACGCTTGTAATGATGTTAATAAATATTGAAATCCACTTAGTATTTTTTTTATATCTAATTTTCTCTCCAGTGAAGACTGCTAAAATTTAAATACTATTGGCCCTATGATTTATATATCATCAACAATTAGTCAAAAAACTCTTGGATCTGTAGCAGAACTTTGATTATTTCTTGATTCGAACAAACTCTTAGTGTATTAACAAGAAAAATTTCTTTGGTGTGAATCATACTTATTTAACTCTCGTAAAATCTACGATATCTTTGAGGTAAGATATACTGCTTTGAGTGAAAGATATCTCTTATTCTTTTTGTAGTTAAAAGAACCAGTTCGTTTGGGCATGGCATACTGGCACACTTTGAATAATTAACTTGAAATAGGACTCTTTAATCGATAAAGAAGTAATGTGATATCAATCAATACTTCGTTGCGTGCGAGTTATAAGATACAATGTATTGGATTGCGAATAATTTTAGTGTCCGCATTTACTATATAATGAGAAAAACAATACATAAAAATGATGAAGCCGTTGATGAAAGAATTTGGAAGCAAATATATCTGGCATTATTTCTTTATGGTCATCCATATATCATTGTCCTATTTTGGAATTTTCTGTTGGCCGTTTTAAAATATATCATTATTTTTAATATCTGCAAATTTTTAAATTCCACTAAATCCTGTTATACCAAACCGTTTTTCGATTTCAATCCTAAAGATGAGTTAATTTTTCTCTGGTTTAAGTATGCTTAAAGCAAAATCTTGCAAAAATATTCTACCTCCTTGGTACTTGAATATATTGCCCCAAAATCACCAAACCTCTACTGAACCAGATACTTCACACTTTATCGATTCCGCAGATCGGGTATAAATACCTCAGATTTTGTCATAGCAAATCAGTTCATACTTAGGAATTACTTAGAACGAAGACTGATCCAAAATGCTTTTCGAAATTCTACCAGCGATGGTTTACCAGCTAGCGGGGCCTCGATTAACGAAGCTTCCAGTCAGAATTGATTGCTATCATTCTGAGGTAAGTAAGTGTTTTATTTTTATCTATTTTATTTCTAACATTCTTGTTTTTTCTTTATTATCTTTGCAGGTGCAAGGATCCCGAAGCGTTACTAAAACGGTATTCACACAGAAAAATGCAAGCTTACATTAAATAAATTTGTCTTGGACCATATAAATCTACGTTTTGAATATTCGCAAGAGCATTAGTCTTGGAGCAAAAAATGTTAGAATTCTTGAATTAAATCACTTTTCATATCTGTATAAGAATAGTAATACTTACCTTAAAAGCACAACGCTTTATACAACTCAAAGAAAAAATTCCAAACACAAATAGAACCGAAAAATGCACCAGGCGGCTCATGGTTTATTTTTTGAATTACCATACCAACAAAAAGCAATGAGGAAAGGGGAAATAGCACTAGAGACGGAGTTTCTGCCTACGACGTCTCATTAGCCTCATTCCGAGTGCAAACCCACCAATATGCCATTTCTCTACTATGGAAATAAGGGTTTAGATTATCTACATCTACGGGACACAAGCAAACTCTCAATCGAGGAGAAGGCCGTAACGTAAGCCAGTAATGCAGTTACGGTTCTAAGCTCGGACAATTCATCTCTATTTACATACTTACACTAAGCAAATATTTTCTCTAGTTAAGAAAATTCATCGAAGCAAAAATTTTTCTTGAATTAAAACTTTCAATTTTCTTAGTGGGAAAGGATTTACTTACAAGGGGTAGAAAATGTGCGACGATTTCGTACCTCATTTTCTTTCTTTTATTTATTAATAAATAATTATTGCATTGTATTATACTTAATTGTTTTTTTTTCCAATGTTGTGTGTGAAAGTTGTATATGTTATTAGTGATTATTAGTAATCACATATATTACGAATAAAAATAAAAAAAATGAAAACTGATAATAGAAAAATAATGTCCCTAAGATGGGCTCGAACCTATTCCACTGCCTGGTAAAATTCGTAATTCGTGCCCTCAACTAATTGGGCTACACATACACCAATCATCCGTATACATATAATTCTTCTTAAGCTACAAGCGTTAATGTTTTTAAATAAAATTCTTCATATCTCAAAAATTCAGGCCCATGCACTCAAACCCGTTTACAGTTTTTCTACTCTTAACTCCCTCTTTCAAATGATATACGACTCATTTAATTTTGTGTTTCGCAGTTCTTGCCTACTCCTTGTAAGTATAACAAATATATTATTGTTATATTTAACTTCATCTGCAGTGTAAATTTTATAAATTAGAGAAATGACCTGTGGGAACAAAAAGTTGGAATTGTATTAACAATACATTTCTTATTGTGTAGTTTCTGTGCAATCACGCTTCCCTTCAGTAATAATGCCAAAGTATTCAATTACGAATTTCCCTTAAAACTTTAATTTACTGAAAGCGCTTTCAGCAGCCACTGTATTGGCCCTGTCAGCAAAGTTCTTAGTGTTGCCTATACGATTTGAAGCCACATTTTAAAAATTATTTTATTTATATACATATTTATAATTTTTACTTGGGAGGACTGAATACTCCCTTGTCAACAGTATTATTTTTCTCAGTCCTAACATGATTATAGATGGAAACAACTAATAGACAGTTATTGGTGGAAAAAATGATGTGATGTTGGTTTTGTGTTCCATTGTATAAAGATAGATACATAAAAAAGAATCACAAAATCCAAGAGATATTCCCAAATTATATTTTTGTTTCCTTTTTTCTCTTTTGCAACGATTAAAGCAAATAAAATCAAAGCGATATTATTATCTAGTTACCACGGCATATTACCAAGAGGGCACGACAAATACCTAATTGATCACTTAAGAATAATATAGCGGCACAATATAGCCGATCTAAAAATGCGAACGAACAGCATAATCTCCAATAATCTGCTTAGATAAACAAACGAACGAACGGCGAATTGCCCCTACCCTCCCCGCGTTCTAGACGACCTTCGCCCGTACATTTTTGCACTCCCAAAACCAGACACCGAGCGCACCAGATTCAGCATATCTATAACACTTTCCCTCTAATACTCCTCCTCAGAACGATACCTCACTATGGCGTTAATGACCATTTAACTATACTATCAGGGTTATGGAAGAGAAAAAAGAAATTCTCCTCGGGATAAAACCGAGGTTCGAAGTTAGTTACACGTGTTCCAAAATCGACGAATATCGAAATAAACATTGGATGCTGGAAAATCGTCCCCTTTACATTGACTGCCTCGTTATTCGGATTTTAGTTCTTTTTCGGTCTTTGCCGCGTTCGCCCAAGGCACGCCCACCTTTGTTTCAACGCCTACCGCCTGTGCGGCCGAGGCGCGCGCAGTTGAGTAACAATCGACGCCGGCCAATGCGAACCGCGGCTGGCTCGGATCAATTCGGCTACTGCATATCTTCGCTAGCGGATGGGCGCGAGAGAGATGGGAACATCGATTTGGGGGGAGCGCGAGTGAAGTTCACTTGGAGGATCGTTCGTTATTTGAATATCGTCCGCGCTTGTAATCCCGAGATCGATTCTCTTGACTGCATTTTTTTTTTGTGTATCTCTTTGCTAGGAGTCCTTTGATGGAGGGATCCTGCGACCTCATTTCTTCGCTGTAGATGAGTTTGTAGGGGTCTGTACTTAATAAATGATAAATCCTTGTACTTGCAACCACCGTAAGAAACCACATTGTAGTTGTGCGACACACAATGTGATAACCGCTTATGGAATAAAATTATGAAATATACAAAGTGATTCATGTAAGAGCAGCCACACAGTAGATAATCTTTTTTAAATTGAACACCCTGTATTTTTTTTTATTTTTGAAGTCTCCTTGAAGAACTGATTTTAACGGCCTATAACACTTATGACTTAATGACTTCTGGTAAACATCTAATTGGTTATTAAGGACAAAATATTTGTCAAGAAGAAATAATTTACTAAAATGTAAAATATTCTGTTCCAGTACAGTCAAAAAAGTACCTAGGGCATTATTACTATAATATTGTAGTTGAGAAAATGTAGTTGTACATTATTGTGTAGTATATTTTAACAGTACAACGATATTAATCTGTAATATATTTTTGTTTTAAAGTTCTGTAGCATGAAATACTACAAATTATTAAAAAATCTATTACAATGTATAAACACTTTGTTCACGATAGTATGCCAAACTTTCTTGTATTAAAGAGTCGAATTTAGTACAATTAGGTTTGAAAATTCAAAATAATGTAACACTTTCAGATATACACTATATTAATTATTGTCGGTATCTACTTAATATACCTATAGGAGTAGGATTAACTTGTTTATTAATATCTGTTTCATTTGAATCTTATTAAACTAGATATCCCAACGCTTTTTTACTATATTGATTATTGATACAAATATAAATTATGTGCGGAATTGCGGAAACAAAGGTGAATACTGAATAAAAGCAAACAAAAATGTGTTTTGATCATCGCAGTGCCAGCAATCATCCCGCTCATACACCATTTTATATTAGTCGTTAATAAGGCGTACATGGTGGTGGTCGTGTGATTTGTGTGTTTTTATGTCGTGTCCTATGGTACTCCATCCATTAGATAATATATAGTACATTAATGACGATGGATGCGAAAAGTTATTTACTTAGTTGGGGGTTAGAACCGTTGGTAAGCATTTTTGAACGTAAGACATTGAAATATATCTTGAATACAAAAGTATAGGCGTGTATGTGTGTATTTAGCATTAAATTGTTTCTCTTTACCTGTGTAATTACCTATTATTGGTGCTGCTATGTGTTTATATACATACAATTACCTATAGAGGGTAAATGTAATAAATAATTCTTGGGTTGTCTGGAATCTATTATGACATAATAACAAATAATTATAATATTATTATCATAACTGTACAAGTTCTTTCTATTGTCTATATATCGGTGGCTTTTACACCTTTTACTGATGTGTAATAATTTCCAGACAGTGCAATTTTCTAACTTTTTGTTACATATAGTTGAAATCCCAATACACAATCGCAATCTACAAAACTTAATTTGTATTTATTTCCAGAATATTACTGACTTGGATGTAGAGCTACAGTGGCGGGCAGAGAATAACGCCAGATTTCAGTTTCCAGTACAAGAGATACCAATAATAGTTGAAGAACTTCTTAACGTAACGGACTCATACGTATGCACTTTATATCAAATATAAAGTAGGTATACCATTAAAAGCTGTGGATGCATGTTTTAAAATAATGTGTGCATTGGGTGCTGAGTATCCAATAGAATGCGATCAGGTCACATTTCAGTTTCATTTAAGAAATCAGTACAAAATGTTTGTGTTCCAAGTTAGTATCTTTTTCAATAAAAATGTGTTACGTTGAAAATGTTGTCTAGTAAATGTATTTTTCAATAAAATTCTTGTTTTTATTAATTTCTGTTTCCTTATTGCTTTGCTAAGTACATACATATTGCTGTGGAAAAAGGGGATGAAAAACTGTGCGTGAGTGCGTTGACCCCTTCGTCCAAGTCAGCTGTTTTAAGAAGATTTTTAAAAGACACTAAATTTTTCGTAAAAGTTAAGTTAGTATTAAGTTACTTTGAAACATGTTGAAAAATTCTTATTAATATCATTTTTAGTTTTGTTTTACAGCAATGTAATTTTCATTTAGCTCAGTTTATTGTTTTAAAAAGTTGGTTTCCTAAGTTAAGTCATTTCACCGTGTAAGTTCGCCGCGTTTGCGTGCGCTTCTCTTTTGGGCCGGCGTTTGCTCGCTTGCGGGAGAGAGAAGGCAGTGTACAAATAGACTCTGCGAAGGTAAGATCATTTTCCTGAGCGCTGTAAATGTATGTCGTTTGAAGACATTTTTGTTTCCGCGTGTAATTTGATTTTTACAAATCTAACCTTAGTAGAGGCATCTTACACTCAATTCAGTTAATTTTTCTTTGTATAATATTTGGAATTCCAAATAGTTTGTTATAGCTGATTTAATTTTACTTTTTGAGAGTTCATTTTTTTTTATTTGATATTTAATTAATTTTTGATTCATTCTTTTTCCTTTTCAATTAGATTTGATTGTAGTTCACTGTTTTGAAGGTATTTTTACCTTGCTTTGTAATTGCTGACTACATTTGAGCAGTTTTAAGTATTTAAAGTTAAAGACGTTCACCTGAGAACGCCATTTTGCGATTTACACGTGGTGTATAAAAATTTTATATTTCTAAATTTTCTTAATCTTGTTATTTTCACGTTAAATATAGGGAGTTTTCTTTTAAGCCTGGATTTTAATTAATCTAAGGTTTTAAATTTCTTCCTATTTGTTTTTTGTATTTATTAAAGTTCTAATTAATTTCAAAATTCAAATTTTGTTGTTTTAATTTGTTTCCCCACATCGTGGTCAATTTACACCCACTTTCAGTTTCTTAAGGTTTACCTTCAGAAGGTGACCACTGGGATTTTGAATCCCATGCTCTTCAAGCAATTTTTACTCTATTTTAGAGTTGGCGCTCAACTTAATAATTAATTTCAGACTTTTGGTCACAAGCATTAATTTAATTTTAAATAATTCACATTTTCATAATTATCACAGCATAATTATTTGGCTTTGCCAACGTGGGGCTCACGATTCATTGTTGTTTTGATTCATTTTTGGCCACGATTTACTTTGTAATTTTCCCTGCACGAGGTTTCGTGAATTTTTCAACTGTTTCGGGGAAACTAATACCTGTTGTGTTTAAAAAAAAAAAAAAAATTTTTTGAAAATCGTCGAAATGTCCGGAGAGAACCAAGCACAGGACAAATTGTTCGTCCCAGAAGGAACCTGGAGGGAGCAATCCAGGTACAGGAGCGAGGAATCTGTGGCAACCGTGCTAGACAAGACGTATTCGGAGGATTCATTTCCTGAGGAAAAGGAGAGCAAGCAGATGGAGCTTCCACAAGCACCTTTGACGGATGTGAGGGAGTCCCACATCGAGACGTTGGAACGGGGTGAGACGGAAAACTCTGAGGAAAGTATAGGAATGAAAGATGTGATGATGATGTTTAATGAGATTATGAATGTAACAAAAGGGATACAGAGACAGATTGATGAGATAAGGAGTGATTTTAGATCAGAGATCATAAGAGTAGATGAAAACGTTAAGAAAGTAGAGAATAAAGTATTAGATAATACAATAAGATCAACAGCTAATGAAATATCAATTAAACATTGTCAGAAAGAGATAAAAGGAATGAAAAATAAATGGGATGAGAGAGAATATGTGGTTGAAGAAAGAGTCAGAAAAATAGAATGCGAAGTGAAGGAAAAGATTGCTGAGAGTGTGGAAAGAGCAGAAGAACAAATAAACAGAAAAATTTCATCAATTCAAGAAATTCCCAATGTCAATCAGTTTGGTAACAGTATTTTGTCAATGCCTGTTCAAATGGAACAGTTACCGAAATTTTTTGGTTCGGTAACGCCCAATCCAATGGCGTTTCTAAGAAATTTGAACGAATTTTTAGAATCCGTACCGGGAGAAAGAAACAAGCTGCGGATCGCCCGCAACGCCATGAAGGATGAAGCGAGATCCTGGTTTGACTTCGTCGCAGATACGATCAATTCCTGGGACCACTTCCAAGATGTATTTCAACGACAATACTGGAGTCAAGCGATTCAACAAAGGGTGAGAACAAATTTATTCTTAGGTTCTTATAATAAGTGCGGATTAGATAGTAGAGAAGCCTATGTCATAAAGAAAATCAATATTCTCAAATTTTTAACACCACCCGTTTTGGAATCTGATTTGATCACGCAATTATCCAGGCATTTTGAGCCTGAGGTCACTCAAGCCATTGCGATGCAAAATATAACCTCTGTTAGTCAATTGTTGGAACTAATGAAGAGATTAGATCAAGCGGAACAATGCAAGGTAAATCCTAGCAATTCGCGAAGTCCTGAAGGCCATGTCAACCACAATCAGGCAACTGGCAGTTCGAGTAATGATGGTTTCAACCGTCAACAGTATTCGCGAGCTAATGTAAATCCGAGACCAGCTCCCTATTTCAACAGGAGACAGTCTTTCACTCCTAGAAATGGTGGACGTCAGAGTCCAAATTCAAACAATCAGAATGTGCCTCAGGTATCCACAACGCACCAAAATGACCGTCACGATGTCCAGACAAGGTCAAACGTCAATCAAGTGGCTTCCCCACAAAATCAGAATTCAAATAAGTCAGCTGACAAAGTTTTGCCTAGAGATTCTGTGCAGTGGAATTCAAATCGCTACGTTAATCAAATTCAAACAAATCAGATATCAAACAGCACTGGCGCAATTCACAAAGACACTAGGTCTAATTTAAATGAGCAAAAGGTTCAAACAAAGCCGAAAGAACTACTCGATGAAGCTCGTGGGCAGGATTTTTAGAAAATCCAACCAAAAAGAAAGAATTGTACACCATTTTACAAAATGATTTAAGATCGATCAATTCAGATTTGCCACATGTAAATGCAATGTTTGGAAAGAAGGTTTTAAGATGTTTAGTAGATACGGGAAGTGAGGTTTCAATTTTAGACGAAGAGAAAGTAAAAATGCTAGAGAAAGAAAAAGTAGGGAAATTCATTCCAACTCGAAAAATTACAATCATTACTGCTACAAAAAAGATAATTGCTGCCATCAACAGAGTTTTTGTCGTAGAATTCAAATTACAAAATTCAACTTTTCTGGGAGAGTTTATTTCATTAAAAGGTTTAAAAAGAGATGGAATTATTGGGATTGATTTGTTAGACAAGATGAGAGCGGTTGTAGATGTTGATAAGAGACTAATTCAGATAGGAGAGGAGAGAGTTAATTGGTGTGATGAGACTCCTAATGAGGAGAAAATTGTTAATTGTATAAGAAAAGAGAAAGAAAATGTGAATTTAGAGTTATTGAAAAGTGATTGTTTGGAAAACGATATACAGGCTAGTGAATTAGTTGATGAGGTTAAAGAAGAAGAAGTTGTTGATGAAGTAGTAGAGTTAGAAGCAAACAATTCCCAGATTGAATTCCCAGATGATTTAAATGAATTTAAGATTGATTGTGATGAAAAGTTTGAATTTAAAGTCAAAGAAATTTTAAAGCAGTACATATCCTTAGTAGACAAATTCCCAAGTTTAGCAGTTGGTTATGAACATTCTTTAGAAGTAGATGAATCGAAACCTTTCAAAATCAAGAACTATCCAATTCCCAAAAACATGCAAGAAAAAGTCAGAGTTGAGGTATCCCAAATGCTTCAAGATGGGATAATTGAACGTGGAAGAACAAGGTACGTCAATCCTTTAGTCGTCGTCCAAAAGAAGAATGGAGACATCCGTTTGTGTCTTGATGCCCGACGTCTGAATGAACGCACACGACCGCAGTTCGAAACTCCAGTCACGGTTGAAACATTGTTGGCAAGGTGTACAAATGCGAATTATTTTACAAAGCTAGATTTAAAGAGCTCTTTTTGGTTGGTACCGTTGAACAAAGAATCTAGAAAGTTTTGTGGATTTATGGTTGATGGAAATGTGTATCAGTTTAAGGTTGTTCCTTATGGTTTAAGTAGTTCGGCTGCCGCGTTGATACGAGCAATGCAACAAATTTTAGAACCATACAATTCGTTTGTAGCTCATTACATCGATGATATTTTAATTTTTAGTCAGAGTTTAGATGAACATTTAGTGCATTTACGCAAAGTTATTGAAGTTTTAGCACGAAATGGTTTAAAAGTGAATTTAGGAAAATGTGAGTTTGTAAAGCATGAAGTAAAGTTTTTAGGATATGATTTAACAGAGAATTATGTCAGAGTAGATGAATCTAGGCTAGACGTCATCAAAAAGTACCCTAGACCTAGCAACATAAAGTTAGTAAGAGGTTTTCTTGGTGTAGTATACTACTACAAAAGGTTTGTTCCAAGATTAGCACACATCAGTGCACCTTTATTTGAATTGTTAAGAAAGAATGAAAAGTTCACATGGACAAAAGAAAGATTAGAAGCATTTGAAAATGTAAAGTCTGAATTTCACAAATCATTATGTTTATTATTGCCAGATTTTAGTAAAGAATTTTTGTTACGTGTCGATGCCAGTGACACAGCCATCAGTGGTGTCTTGATTCAAATTGGCAGGAATGGAGAAGAACCAATTTGTTTTGTCTCCAGGATTTTGAAAAATTATGAGTTAAAATACACTGTGTCAGAAAAAGAAATGCTAGCTGTAGTCCATGCAGTAAACAAGTTAAGATTTTATTTACTAGGCAAGAAATTCATAATTGAGTCAGATCATGCTGCATTAACATCTTTAATGTCAACTCGGTTCTCAAACAACCGAATTTATCGTTGGTCTTTATTATTATCAGAATATGTTTTTGAGATAAGACACATAAGAGGAGATTTGAATGTAACAGCTGATGCTTTGTCTCGTATGCACAATCTGAAAAGCCATTTCAACCATGTTGAGGTAAACACATACAACATGTATGAAGCCGAGGGGTTGTTTGATTTTGTCAGGATCAACGAGGTGCAACAAGATGTTTGTTTCGATCGAATACGAGAGGCATTAGTCCACCAGGATGAGTACAAGGATTTTGTCATCAGAGATGGTATTCTAATGAAAAGGATACGAGACCAGTTCAATGTCGTACTCACCGAGTCATTCGCACGTCAAGCAATGCAGGAGCTACATCAATCTCTTGGACACATTGGAGGTCACAAACTTTGGCTCACCTTCCGAGAAGCTTTCTTCGCAACAAGAGACAAGACCATTGCAAAATCCATCGTCCGCACATGTCTTCAATGTCAACTGGGAAAATCAAAGAACCGCACCTGCCAGAATGTCATCAAGAGCATCGTTGTAGAGAACAAACTCGACCTCGTCGCCGTCGACTTTCTTGGAAATCTCATACCTGGACATTATGGCTACCGCAACATTTTCGTCATGGTAGATGTTTTCACCAAATACGTAAGACTCTTTCCCACCAGATATTACAACACTGATACAGCAATCCGTTGTATTGACAATTTTATACGAAATCAAGGTAAAATGCGCCGCATTCTTGCTGACAATGCCACTTATTTCAACACGCATCGTTTTGTTGACGCCATGAATGAGCGTGATATTAATGTTTCTTTCTGTTCTATACGTCATCCTTGTGGGAATCCTTGCGAGAGATACATCCAGGAAATCGTCAAGTTTCTCAGGATGCAAACCCATCAACGCCATCCTGATTGGGTCCGCCACGTCCAAAACATCGAAAATTGGATAAACAACACTCCCAACACCACCACGGAGGAGTGCCCATACACTTTAATGTATGGAAGGTTGCCTAGTCGCCCGTGGAACCTTCTCGAGGAGGATGTATACGTGGAGGCACGTACAGAGGAAGCCAGAAGGAAGCTTCAACTCAGGGGACAACGTTATGTCCGCCAAGAAAATGCCAAGATCACCAAGCGTACCCGGTTCAATGTCGGCGACCAAGTCCTGGTGCGTCGATATCGTTTGGGAAGACGTGACCAGCAAACCTGCCAAAAGCTGGAACTTCCGTTTGTTGGACCGTACAGAGTGGCCCGTGTGTTTGATGGGGTCACCTACGAACTGCACACTTTGGACGGTACCCAGAACAAAGGTCGGTACCACATCTCTGCCCTCCAGAACTTTCACCACGACCCCGGGTAGCTCGCCGCCCGGAAGTGACGTTTTCACCCCTGTGTGCGGAGACAGGATTTTAATTTTTTTTTATTTTCCGTTGTTCGGACTGTCAAATTTTGTTTTTTCTTTTGTGTGCGTGCGATTTCAAAAGCAAAACAATGACACTTTTCAAGTGCATTTTTTTTCTTTTATAATCGGGAGATGTGCTGTGGAAAAAGGGGATGAAAAACTGTGCGTGAGTGCGTTGACCCCTTCGTCCAAGTCAGCTGTTTTAAGAAGATTTTTAAAAGACACTAAATTTTTCGTAAAAGTTAAGTTAGTATTAAGTTACTTTGAAACATGTTGAAAAATTCTTATTAATATCATTTTTAGTTTTGTTTTACAGCAATGTAATTTTCATTTAGCTCAGTTTATTGTTTTAAAAAGTTGGTTTCCTAAGTTAAGTCATTTCACCGTGTAAGTTCGCCGCGTTTGCGTGCGCTTCTCTTTTGGGCCGGCGTTTGCTCGCTTGCGGGAGAGAGAAGGCAGTGTACAAATAGACTCTGCGAAGGTAAGATCATTTTCCTGAGCGCTGTAAATGTATGTCGTTTGAAGACATTTTTGTTTCCGCGTGTCATTTGATTTTTACAAATCTAACCTTAGTAGAGGCATCTTACACTCAATTCAGTTAATTTTTCTTTGTATAATATTTGGAATTCCAAATAGTTTGTTATAGCTGATTTAATTTTACTTTTTGAGAGTTCATTTTTTTTTATTTGATATTTAATTAATTTTTGATTCATTCTTTTTCCTTTTCAATTAGATTTGATTGTAGTTCACTGTTTTGAAGGTATTTTTACCTTGCTTTGTAATTGCTGACTACATTTGAGCAGTTTTAAGTATTTAAAGTTAAAGACGTTCACCTGAGAACGCCATTTTGCGATTTACACGTGGTGTATAAAAATTTTATATTTCTAAATTTTCTTAATCTTGTTATTTTCACGTTAAATATAGGGAGTTTTCTTTTAAGCCTGGATTTTAATTAATCTAAGGTTTTAAATTTCTTCCTATTTGTTTTTTGTATTTATTAAAGTTCTAATTAATTTCAAAATTCAAATTTTGTTGTTTTAATTTGTTTCCCCACATCGTGGTCAATTTACACCCACTTTCAGTTTCTTAAGGTTTACCTTCAGAAGGTGACCACTGGGATTTTGAATCCCATGCTCTTCAAGCAATTTTTACTCTATTTTAGAGTTGGCGCTCAACTTAATAATTAATTTCAGACTTTTGGTCACAAGCATTAATTTAATTTTAAATAATTCACATTTTCATAATTATCACAGCAATATGTATTTACCAGCGTAAGTATATAACTATATAAAATTGTAGTAATTTTCACAACACTTCCTTACTAAATAGTAATATATTTCGTGAAAAGCGTTAGATGCTATAGTGATAATCATTACTACAATTTCTAGTAACTTATAGTTTTCATTGTTTACTGCGCAACAGCTTTTTACTTAAAATTCTAGCATTATACAAGTAGAAGCGTTTTCAATAAATGTAGTGCGAATCGCCATTTTCCGTGACAGAGTTTTTAAAATATTCTTTTACTTAATGTTATACTTTGTAGCACATCTTACGAGTGCATATTACAAAATGTTGCATAATTTAGCGTAAAAATTAGCGTGGATTCAGTCTTACTTGTTTTGAGAAATTGTCTCGCAGAGAAATTGTATAAAGTATTACAATATTGTAGTAAGCTCTCTTAAAAGTGACATGACCGTACTGACTATATTGTTGTCGCCAATTTTTTTACAAATTGTAATATACATTCTTACACACGTTAGACACAATTTTGTGTGACTTTTCATTACAAATTGCGCCTGGTGCATATATTACTGTAATTTCTAGCGATATGGAATACAATTGTAACAATTTTTTGGTGTAGAAATGCATATTTTAACTTGCTGATAACAAACGTCGTTCTTTCTGATTGCAGTTTCATAAGTTTTAGGGTTTTTTATTCAGGAAAAAATAATAATAGAATAAATCAAATCTCCACAATAGAATGCAAGGAATATTTTTATTGTTAGTAAGTATATCAGTTTGTAAGATAATTAAATATAATAAATATTTTTAATAGAACTGCTTATAATATGTGATATAACATTGTAAACACAAAAAAACAAATAATATAAGTGAATTAGTATTCGATAGGGATCTCTGATCTTATTTTGTTCTTCTGAGCAATCCTGTAAGGATACTTCCACATCATATTGCCCCTAAAAACACCCAAAAATTGACCAAGACATTTGCTAAAACAGTTCGCAGCATACAAACCTGGGCGCATAGTGACAAACGTAGATTTCCTCCACGCTATTCTCAGAATCTTCAGCATTCTGGTGCGAGTTGAAACCGCATCCAATATATTCGCTATCGGCCCAAATAATCTAGAAGCAAATCAGTTGGTTTCCGAAACAATTTGGACATTTCTAAATCGACAAAAGCGGTTTACCTGGGTATAATGTCCAGTTTTCTGATAATTCGGGTTTATTTTCCCATAGGTGTACCTGGAGCTCTCGCCAAACCAATTCCCGATTATTCTCGTCCAATTAGCAGTGTCAATCCTGAATTGGGATTTAAAATTTCGACCGAGGTTCTGTCCGACTGGTAGCTTCCAGCGTTCTGATAATGAGAAATTTGGAGTTGAAAATTATATAATCATGGGAATTAAATGCGGATTACCATCACGAACTGATAGATGCTTGTAGACGCAAGTATCGGCTACGTCTTGAGCAGACTTCGCTAAGGCATTGTCCCATTGCTTCATAGAAAAAAAAAGTGAATTAGAAAGCCAATACTTACAAAATTATAGCTGCATTTAAATATTATATACCAAGTATTTCAAATTAGCTCCTTTTGGTTGGCCTTCAATTTCACCATCCATTATAGCTTGCCTCAGAACATTGTGTGCCGTCAGTATGGTCTTGATGTCCTTCTGAGAGACCCCAGTCTCTGCAAAAGGTAAAGCCAGTTAAATCGACGAAACCTGGAGCAAGATGAAAAATTACCATAAACCTCTAAATCTAGGCTGTTGCAATCTAACTGAAGTAGATGTACCAGCTCGAAGCAAGAAGCTATGGCCAAGAGTAACACAAACTTACAGAGCAACATTTTGTTTGATTGTGAGCAGATTCCACGAAGTGAAACCACTATTTATAAGTTGCATAATATGCAGATCAAAATGTGCATCGATAACAATTTCCTCAATTAGTTTTAATTTACTTGTTGATAAGGGATGTTGTGATTTGTGTGTTTATGATTAAATCTCTTTATGAAAAATAAATAAATAAAGTATGTGTAGATTGAGTATTGCATGTTCTAAATATACACTCCGCCAAAAAAGTATCGCATAAACTAGAAAAGGGCATTTATGAACCAAGATATTTTTATACGTTCACAAAAAGTTTGCCTCGTGTATGTGAACTATAAAAACACTAACAAAATAATGGAACTTAGCGTTTTTACTTTTTTTTTTTTTCTAAAAGAACACATTTAGAAAAATGCATATGTGTAAGGTTTGTTCAGTTGTTTATTGAAAGTCTTCCTATACGGACAAATTTTAAAGTGCGAAGTCAGAGTTCTGTACCAACGCTTTTAAAACTAAAATGAGCAATTTGACTTCAGAACAAGTGGCTGCTATAGTTGCTTTAATCGAAGATGGACGATCTCAAGCATACGTTGCTAATTTGATGAACATCAATCAGTCAAGTGTTTCTAGAGCCGTAGCCAGATATAGGGAAACAGGCATTTACAGTAGACCAAAACTATTCGGAATAGGTTACGACAGAGTGGATTAAGAGCTAGAGTGGCTGTAACAGCCCCTCGTCTCACTAGGAACCACCGAGTGGCTCGCTTAAGGTTTGCCAGAGAACATGTAAATTGGAACATTAATGACTGGGCCAATATAGTCTTCACAGATGAGTCAAGATTTGGTCTTTACACCTCAGATAAGCGTATCTCAGTGTACAGACGAGACGGTGAGCGCTATTCGCAGTGTAATATCAGACCTAGACCTAATTTCGCTGGTGGCTCTATTATGGTTTGGGGAGGCATCTGTTTAACAGGTCGTACAGAGTTAGTACCAGTAGACAGAGGTACATTGACTGCCCACAGGTATATAACGGAAATTTTAGAAGAACATGTAGTACCATATGCGCCAATTATAGGAAACGAATTCATGTTAATGCACGATAATGCACGACCGCATGTTGCAATAATCGTCCAGGAATACCTTAACGATGTTGGTATTCCAGTTTTAGATTGGCCTGCGGTAAGTCCGGACATGAACCCTATCGAGCACGTGTGGGACCTCTTTCACAGACGGATACGAACCCAAAATGTTGCCCCAGCGGACCTGCATGGACTAGCAAATGCTCTCCGTGACGAGTTGGGAGAATTTGGATCAGGCTTATATACGGAGGTTAATCGAATATCTGCCAAACCGTATGCGAGCGGTCATAAGAGCCAGAGGTGGCAATACTCAGTATTAAAAGCTACTGTTATGACATTTTTCTTTCCAAAATTATAATTTCTTGTTTTAATAAAAATCTCAAGTATGAGTTCTTGTTTTTATTTGGCCTGTATTTTATTTAAACAATCATAGAAATTATATCTTAGAGCGCATTAAAGTATATTTACAACTTTATGCTACAAACAAAGATTATGCGATACTTTTATGATTCAAAACTAAATTATGCGATACTTTTTTGGCGGAGTGTATATTACCATTAAAAAGTTATATTGAAATTTTGAAGATAGATGCTTTCATGCACTTTCACCAAAATTGGGACCGCTAGAAAAATTACTGTGTGCACTGTTACAACGTGTGCAAAATTTCATCAAAATTGAGAAACTAGAGTTAGTATACTTCTCTTGTTAGTGTTTGTTATTTTTACTGTTGTACCTGTCTATTATGTCAGTTTGTATATAATCTCAACGTATTTTCAGACTAACCAATCATACAAAGAAAATCAGTAACCTCACTGCAGTTTCTACACTCCATAAAACATTAATCACGTAAAAATCTCTTCCAATGTAAACTGCATTCAATTATTACCGCAATGTGTCCACCCTTATTCCCTGCACACCCCTGGCAACGAGGAAATGAATTTTAATCACTAGCCTCCTCAGATAAACCTTCAGATATTACCCCTCACTTCTGCCAGAGTCAGTCGGTTCATCCCCGAATAAAGACCACGCGAAAATTTGGCCCCCCAATCTGATGAAACCTAATCACCTACTAATATGCCGTTAAAAGAGGGTAAATGCCCCTGGGCTTCTGGCCAGATTCCTATATGAAATTACATTGTCGTCGGAACAGAAGACACGTTGGGGGGTGGCATTCCCTACGGTGGACGCGCGTTTAGCGTACATTTTTGCGTATTGATTAATTATTTTTACGAAATCTTATAATTCAATTTTACGAGAATGTCCCTGTAAAATGTTGTCTTAAATTTTCACGGGGATACGTCAATAATAATACAATATTAATTAAACAAGTCAAACGATAATCTTCTTTGTTGCAATTTTTTTTGTTAAAATCCTATCCGGGGTGCTTCACTATTCCTACTTGAGTCCATAGTTCTTTATAATAAATAAACATCAATTAAACGAAGCAACCAAATAATATCCACTGATTGTGTGTCTTTAAAGAATCTTTTAGTTTATCTTTTCGGGAATATTCCTGTATATTTGTTTTGATAATACACTATTGGGTGTACTCCACGATCCCGTTTTGTGCCCAGTGTTTCTTATATGAATAAATATTAATTAAATGAACGCATTTAGGAGCGTAGGTATTAATTTAATATTTCTAGAGAAACTTGTAGTCTCTCGACTCTACGTAGAGTTGATAAACTCATTTAGTAATCGGACACATCTAGCTCCAGATATAGTTTTTTAAAATGCAATGGTGTAAAAAAAATAAAAAATCACAATATCTCAAAAACTATTCCATAAGAACAATTTTAACATTTATTTTCGAATTGAGCAGGAGAAAATCCATCCGAAAAGTCGCCCCTCATCAAATGTACATTTTTAGTGTAATTGCCAGTGTTATTTTGCCAAAGTCCTACTGGGGGTGCTTTACAATTAAAGCTCTTCAATCACAAACCCAAGGAAGCGATACTACATTTAATTTTTTAGAGATAATTAAGAAAAACTCGTACAGTTGGTAGGAACGCCATCTGATATATTTCTCGAAAGCTAACCGTTAGTCCAAATTGCAGCGTTTAAAGCTCTATATTACTACGAAACTTGTAGATATTTTATTTAAATTTTATTAAATTGATTTTAAATTAACTCAACACTGTTTTATTAACATTCAGACATGCAGCGTCCTCTATTTAAGATAAAAAGACTCCACAGATAAGCTATGCATCAAAACCTAGATGCCACTATAGCACACAAGTGAATGAATACCTTTCCCTCTTCCTGTTTTGAGCATACCGCATACCAATCGTGTGATACTATATATTCTTCAGTAACTCCTGGGGTGTGGGGGGTGTAGTATTCTCGACAAAGAAGTAATATTATAGCTTAAATGACCTTTTATTCTCTGTGTTTTGATTGTAGAAACTGTATTACTTATTTAGTTGTGATGTTATTATCTTATAGTGAATAAAACCAAATTTTTATACATAACTTTGTTTATTTCGAGTTAATAAAAAAGTGAATAACAATTAAGATGAATAATTCTCTCTCTCAGGGTAAGTAAGTAAGTTCAAATACTATTTAAATTATACAAAAATAAGATTCCTTGAATCTTAATCCAAACTAATCTCAATATATCTTGTTTAAATATCAATATTGAATTCAAATCTCCCGCTAACCTCCCGTCATACAATCGCGTATTGTCAAAACCTTACTACAACAGCAAACGTTTGTTTAACATCAAAACTCCCTAAAAATCACTGTTATCAAATCATTCTAACCTCAGAATTTAATTACGTTCTGAACGCCGGTTAATAGTTCGAAAGATGAATAAACGCTTACTTTTAAGTACGATAAATAGCTCCTTTATATTCCTAATACTGATTCCAGTTCTGCAACAATCTTTCTAGCTCCAAACCTGCGCTATCGATGTCTCAGCCACCCAAAGTTGTATCTCAGTCCCTCGATTTTGGCTCCAGGAATAGAAAATACGTCCCCCAATTCTTCGAAATTAATGGATTACCATCATTTTTGCACAAAACACACAACACTTCATCCTTGGCAAGTAAATCTTTAGTTAAATGACCCTTATAATTATTTAAATTTTGAAATTTCTAGATGTTTTTGAAAATACAACCAACTCAGGAAAATATCGAACAAGAAGTCCTCCACAATTGTTTTTAAACAACATTCATATCTCCTAGGCGTTAAGATCCCATCAACGATGAAAGAAAATCGTTTCCAACGATACGACAATCTAAAGTGAACCCACGTTCGTACGATCAGCGAAGGAACTTTATACCTAAAAATACATGGAAACGTGCCCTTTTAAAATTATATACGATATAGTGAGTGTTTAGTTTGAATTTTTACAATTTGTTTACAAAGTAGTTAAATACATAAATTAAAAATAAATTTTATTTCAATAACAAACGTTTGTTGCTGTATGTTGTTAGTTAGGTAGGTTAGGTAATTTGATATCATAGCAATATATACTCTTTCAAGCAAGCCAAAGTTTTTTTTTGAATTCGGGTAAGAACTACAGAAGTTTACTACAGATTTTCTTTCTCAAATTCAAAATCTTTCAATTTCTTTTTAATTTTATAAGGGTGGGCCTATTTGGTAGCACTAGGATCCTATAAGTAATTATTCTATTTCAGATAAATTATATAATCCGAACAATATTATCAGAGAGCAAGCTTATACCTTATTGGATGAAATTTCAACTGATGGATCAGATATTTCGGAATACAAAAAAGATGAAATTATTCTAGAGGATGTTTGTAAAGAGGAGATGGCAGTTGAAGAGGAAAATAGTGAATGGGAGAACGATGATTTGGTGGCACATTCAACTTTCGTGAAAAATATTCCTGCCGCAGAATATAAGGGTATGCCTGGATAATTTATTTATTTTTATTTTATTTTTATTTACTTTCTTAGGGATAGCAACGGGACGAACCCAGAACCGCTATCCACAGAAATGTTTAACAACTTAAAAATATACATTCCACTGGCTTAATGTAATTACATTTAATTATGAAAATACACTTAAAAAAAAGAAAGAAAAAAAAAACAAGTTAATAATCCAGAAACCCACCAATTCCCCAGACAACTCAAACCGTTATTGCGCATTAATTAAAGTAAATTTTAAAAATTTTCCAAATGAAAACAAGGATATACTGAAAATATCAACAGAAGGACAAACAGTGTTAAATGAAGACATACATCTAATAATAGGCGAATTTTTATGTGCGTTATTTATTGATGAAGGTGGTCTAAATGGCAAAACTGAACGAGTGGGGTGAGATGGAACATTAAAGTTAACACAAGAAAGTATTTCTTCGCAAAAAATTCTGTAGTTGCAAATCTTAAACAGAAATAATATATCTCGGCGAGTACGGCATGATTGCGTAGAAAGCATTTTGAATTCAAGCAAGGTTCTTTCATAGCTGATAACAGGCATGTGAAATCGGAATGTTAAAAATTTAACGAATTTTTTCTGAACAGACTCTATAGCATTAATATAAACATTATATTGGGGATTCCACACGACAGTCGCATATGAAAGAATACTATGAACATGGGCATAATAAAGGGTAGTAAATGTTGATAATTTGGAAAAAAATTTTGTTAAGCGGATAATAAATCCCAATTTTTTAAATGCTTTATTAACCACATAATAAACATGCTTGTCGAATAATAGTTTAGTGTCGAGTAGTACCCCCAAATCACGAATTTCAGAACTACCGGAAAGCAAATGGTTATGTAAAGAATAAGGAAAATTGTATTTAATTTTATTTCTCGTAAAGCAAATAATTTTACATTTATCTAAATTGAAAGAGAGTTTGTTAATAATGCAATATTCTTGAAATCGTATTAAATCCTGCTGTAAATTGAATTGATCAGAAATAGAAGTAATTTCAGTAAAAATTTTAATGTCATCAGCGTATAAGAGGAATTTTGAAAAATTAAAACATGACGCAATATCATTAATATAGATAAGAAAGAGAAGCGGGCCAAGATGGGACCCCTGCGGCACTCCCGATGTAACTTTAACTAAGTCGGAGGTAAAATGTCCAACTCTCACAGACTGCAGTCTGTTATGTATGTATGACGATACCCGATATAATAAACGAATTTCATAGAGCATAAATACTGTTTTTTATGTTTATTTTCCTAAGTGGTTCTATATTGTAACCACCATTTTTTTTTGTAAATTTTGAAAATTATATTGTTTTCTTCGCTAAAACTAGTTTTATTTTCACCTATCTAATTTAATTCTCCTAGATCAATTACTAATATTTCTGCCTTAAAATGTCATATGTTCTAGATTGACCCAATAAATTTCTTCGTTAAAATTCTCATGGTGTGACTTTATGGCTCTTATCTGATAGCATTATCTTTCATAATCAACAAAAATTAATTCAATAAAGTCAAAGATCGCAAATAGAATTTTTTTACTTTTACCTCTTATTTTGAATGTCCTTTTTTGCTCAAATTTTCCGATGGATACTTCTTTCTATTTAATACTAATTGGGTTAGATACCTAAAGCAAATTTTACAGCAATTTTTGTTAAACTTCTCTGACCAGTAGTAAATACTTCACGGTTTTTGCTTGGACTAACTGTTATTAAAAACGAATTAAATATCATATAATAGGCTTTTGAAATAACAAAGAAAATTTTCGACAATCACTCTACCTCATGGTCTCCATTACTACGTTAAACTTACATGAGATACGCCTACAGATAGTTAGATCGGGCGATATACATATGCACGGATGACAAGGCGGTTAAGCTCCCTGCAGGGAGTTACAACTTGGTGCTGCCTTACGTAGGCTAGAAGCAAGGAGGTGGATTTGTTGTGTAGTCGATGTCGTGCGGCAACGTTACAAGTTGTAGGAGGCGGTAGCGTGCTGGGTAAGATTAGTGGACACGGTAATCAGGCCAGCTCTTGTTGGAGGCCCCTAGGGATACCCGCAGAGGGCCGACACTCAGAGATGGATTTGAGAAATGGTCGAGATGGTGACTTTCAGAATTGTGACGAGCTCTGATTAGAGTTGAAGAGCTGCACCGAAAACGAGTAGCGACGTAACAAAGTAACAAATTCATAATAAAATAAATAACATAATTATATAATATAAAATCACTGCGAAGATACATTGTACCGATCTAAGATGAGAAAATATAAAAGATGTAAATTCTATTCCGATAAAAATGCATCATTCCCAACGTGATATCGGTGCATCCATATGTAGCAAGGGTACAGACAATTAAATTTTCCACGTAGGCACCAGACTATGCGGAACGGTTCCGAAGATCAAAGAGTACTTGCAACAGGCCGTGTGATTTCATCATTCGTCTTTCGGCTTTAAAATCAGCCGACGTACAGATTGTCGAATGCGGAAAAATCTTTCGCTCAATTACCCGCCAAAATCGGAAAGAGATATGACTGTTTCTGTCGGCATTTCTTACTGGACGGAGATTCCCTTGCGTCAGTATAACTGAAGGATTTGCAAATAGAGTAGAAAAAAGATAAAAATTATTTTAGGAAAGGTTTACTTATAGGTGCATACATTTAAAGTTTGAAATTAGTATTTTTAAAACTATTATGACGTTGGATTCTGGATGGATTGGATTTCAAAGTAGTAGATGCGATAAGAAATATACAGGGTTAGGGGTATGTATCCATTCGAATATCTTTGATATAGCTACTTAGGTATTGAGGTTTTGAGGTTTTGAGTAGGCAGAATAAGAAAGTTTCGCCAGGGGTTTGCATT
Source organism: Cetonia aurata (assembly GCA_949128085.1). Taxonomy (NCBI): domain Eukaryota; kingdom Metazoa; phylum Arthropoda; class Insecta; order Coleoptera; family Scarabaeidae; genus Cetonia; species Cetonia aurata. Next base: position 70,433,523 of record OX421882.1, on the reverse strand, counting down.
ATTAAGAGAAGTAAGACAATATGTCCTTTGGAGAACGCTAGTTTGTAACCAATCTTCAGAGACTTTTGATAATTATGAAATTGCCTTGCTAAATAAAGGTTTAAGAAATCTAACATTACTAATTTCGATTCCACAACAAAAAATTACATCAGGAATGCTTGTAAAATCAAATAATCAAAAATTTGGAAGGTACTAAAACGAGTATCATTAACAGAAGCATAAGCAAACCATCAAAGCTCTTGGAAAAAAGGATTGTTTTTATCTAAAAGCGGACAAAGAAAACAAGATAGTCATTCTGAACAAGCCAGATTATTTCACTCGCGTCAAAAATTTGCTCTTACAAGACTTTGAAGGGGAATCCCTTCTGGATTCTGGATTCTGGATTTTAGGTCGGGGAAGGTGGTGAACACATGCACTTAGGCCACTCTTACCGGGCCCATTGTGCTACCTCCCCTCGCGTCGCTCGCCCACAGCCTACCCGAGCCAGCCCAAACTGAGCGTGAGCTCGAGCAGAGCAGCAGGCAAGGCGCCACCAAAATCGGCCATACTGGGTCAGTACTCCCCCAGTATGGAACCTCTAAGTTGGACAAGCACTGGGCAATCACATAAAATGTGTTGCCGCGTCTCGTCTTCTTGGTAGCATGCCCGACACAGTGGGCTGGTAGCCAAACCCATGCAGTGCATGTGTTTGTTTAGCTTGCAGTGGCCGGTCAAAAGCCCCACAAGTTGACGTAAGTTACTGCGCGAAAGCTGCAGGCAGTATTTTGCTGTCTTCGGTGACGGCTTGGGGATGACCTCACGCGCTTGACGGCAGGTGGTTATGGATTTGCATCTATTCTCATGAAGAGTGGCAGTCCATTGCGTTATCATGGTGTTGAGTGTGGCCGACGAAATAGGAAGAGCTGGTTCCGGCCCCACATGCGATGCGCTGCACATGTGACAGTTCGTTCCTGGCAACCACTCGTCTCACCCTTGGCCACCAGACGAGAGCGCCATAGGTTAGCATGGGCCTTATTATGGCAGTGTACAGCCACAAGGTAATTCTCGGGGAAAGTCCCCAAGTCCTACCCAAAATACGGTGACACTGCCAAAATGCCATACATGCTTTTTCAGTTTTTGTTTTGACGTGCTTGCCCCTGCTCAGCCTCTTGTCAAACACAACGTCCAGATATTTGACATCCTCTGAAAAACTGAGAGCAGTACCAAACAATTGTGGTGGTTGCAATTGTTCAACTTTCCTTTTGTTGGTAAAGAATACCATCTCTGTTTTATCTGGGTTTACAGAGAGGCCACCTTCGCTACACCAATTTTCGATTGATCTTAAGGCGGTCTTGCATTACGTTACAGAGCACACCCTCGAATCTTCCATCAATTAGGACCGTGATATCGTCCGCATATGCGATTGTGTATTGAGCAAGCGGACAAGGTCATCTACCACAAGGTTCCACAGAAGTGGTGACAAAACGCCTCCTTAGGGAGGAATCCCTTACCAGCAATGATAAGAGAAACAAAGGATTCTATCAAAAGCTACCCTAACTTAATCAACACGAGTCTAAATCCGACGGTCCCAAAATGTATTGCTTGCCTGAAATCCATAAACCCGGAAAATCGATGAGACCGATTGTATCAGGATTCACCAACGTATAAATTGTCCAAAATGGCTAGTAAACGAATACAAAAATTTACCCATTAAAGTAGATGCACTGAAAAACCGATTTGTTAGACATTATCAAAATTTGTTTAAAGACACTAAATGGCAGAGTTAAATATGGGTAGCAAACAAATATTTGGTTACATGAACCAAATTATGTGTGCACATGAACCTCAGTTTATTTGAGATAACATTTTTATGTATTTTTTTCGTTGTTTGGATTTCTTTTCAAGATTTTCTCAACTCTACAGAATGATCGGTTCGCAGGTTGAAAGCTATGCCCTCGGACTGGAGATGTTATTATTATTTCTGTCAAATTATCTGGGGACTTTAAGCCGATATATTAGAGTGTGAATGATAGCCCTCCACATCCATCGCAGAATAGTCTGAGGAAGTGTACTCCTTCATAATTTAAACTTTCAAGATGATGGAACAAAGCACAACCAATTTGAACAGCCTCTTTCTTCCAGCCAAATCTTTGGTCCAGACATAGAATATCGGATTACGAGTCGTCATAGGAACGCAGCAGAAAGCATGGTGAGAATAAAACGCATCCCTGATGGGTGTACGGGGTAGCGGTTGCAATTGCTGTAGGTCGAAACAAAAGGTTATGCTGTTATCAGATTTTTCTTTGGCGAGTTAATAGAAAGTGTTTGCCCTTTTTCTATGGATAAGGTTCTATTTTTTCCGTACATCTTTTATGTTTCTTACTTGCTCCCTTAACATGGTACATTTGGGACACACATCTGACGTTGGGGATGAGAAGCCGATATTAAAATCATTCAAAAAGGTGTTGCTGAACATATCCTACGATACTTGATCTTGTAACGGACGAACTAAAGTGCAACAGAATATGCACAGACTTGTTTATTTGAATATATTCGCTTTTTTTACAAAATTTGGATATAACCGGTTTTGCTCCAAACGTTAAATTTTACCTAACGATTTTAAAGTGATTTATACGATTTTATTATGGGTCTATAGCTATCACAAGTTAATCATAGCTACGGTTTAAAAAAATTCTAAATATTATTATTAATTCAGTGATACTTATCCTCAAATACGATGATATAATTCAAAAAAGGCCAGTCGATGATACTTACTATTCATTGTGTCTACTAGTAAGTGAATAATGACATGGTATCGTGCAAAATTGGGTCGAACAACATACCACAGCAAATCAGCTTCGAAAATTTCAGTCACGTACAGCGAAACACACATAACAGAGTCTTCCTTGTATCTGTTCTTCGAATAGATCTACACTACAATAGAACCCAATAGATAAAGCGAATTTCTATCGCCAGAAAGACCTCTCTAGTTTTCACAAATGTGTAAGTCTGCATTCAACGCAACGAAGTACATCGTCGGGGACATGCAAACATATATATCCTGTACTAATGTCACTAATCCGTCAAATATATTCTGCCTCAGCTCTGCTTTCTGCTAACAATAAGTCTTTTATTTTGCGGCTTGTCAATTAATAAATTTAACAATAAATGTAGAAATGTTTTTTTTATTTTTCTTTCGAATAATATACATGTATGGGATAGGGAGCTATTCAAATTTCTATATTACAAGGTGTGTAATAGCTAAACTTTATTGCTAAGTGTTGTACAACAGTTGCTTTACCACCAATAAATATATTATTACTTTTATCATAATTGCTCATTCTCCTAGTAGTAATGAAAATGTTTACCCTAGAGATTATCTATTCCCAGCCATGTTTACCATCTGCCGCATAATTCAATATCCCTTGCAGATAAGTCCCCCGGGAACTTGGACCACCGACTGCTTACAAGGTCGGGAATTTAAGACCTTATGCATGGACCTGTCATCGTGCCTTTGTTTATCTGTATAGAGCTGATCACAACAATAGGAAACATCTATTACTTAGTTTATATCATTGTGTAATTTGAAACAAAAAGCAGAAGCAATATTTTGTTAAAGCATGTTGCCTCATTGCCAAGTTATGCACTCATTATTTATTAATTTTCCATAAAAATTAAGTAAACATTACCACAGATAAGTAAACAGATAGCTCACTGTAGCAGGATTGGTCAAATCACGCGGGCTGCATAAATCAAAGGTGCAATATTTCGATTTTATGAAACATAGACGCTTGCGGGGAGCAAGGTGTGCGGTCGGAGATCGAACGTCTGAGTGTGGAAGGGGTACCGATTCGCTAGTTGTTTTTATTTAAAAAATATGCTTTTTTGCCGCACAGCTGTTATTTATCTAGAATAGGAAATTGGAAGTTCATACGTACATAACGTTCATGTCGTTTTATTATATTTCTGATTTAAACTAAAAAATATGCAAAAAAAGCAAAATTTATCATTTAATAACAAAATATACGAAGTATGCTCCTACTGGTATCAGGTCACGTTTTTGGGGCTAAAGGTTGTTGTAACTCGGTTTGACTTAAAATTACAACAATTATGTATAAAATATAAATTTTGAAGAACAACATAAGCTTTCTTTTGAGATATTAGGCGTGTTTCTACTATTTACCGTTCTGGAGTTATGGCGCCATATGTCAGCAATTTTGCCAAAAATTAGGAGTTTTTCAAACTTTGAGCGACGAGCGGCACGGGTTAACGTTGTTTAATCGAGCTCAAATTTCGGCTATCTCAATATCTGGAAAGGACAATCGTTTTGTGGGGTTCAGACGAACGAAATTCCGACATCGATTTTTTGCGGTCACCATCTCATGAAACTTTTATAAGCCACAATCTCACGGTAATACCGTATCATATGGTGTTGAATTTTAGATCTTTTTGCAAAAAAAAGATACGCTCATGTCTACGAAAAAGAAAACTTTTTGCGTGACCCCTGTATTTCATTGTGAACGTCCTTCGATATAACGAGTTCAACCTTGTCCGTAATTTAGGCAACTCCACATTAATTAACTAATTTTATCACCTTTCCACAATCAATAACAAACGCCAAAATTAATTAGCACGATCCGGAAGCACTACCGAAATTAGAATCGCCACTATTAAACCGTTAGAAGCGCGATTCCAACACCAGTACCAAAATTACCTTTGCCCGCTTCAATTTGGCAAGATGTTTTTGGCCAAGTTGACTTTGGCAGTTTTCGCCGTGATAGGGCTAATTCACTACGCTAAGCCGGAATGTGGCGATTTGGAGATTTTTGGTGATGCTCTCCGTTCATAATATGTCTTATTAACAACAAATCTTCGATTTTCAGAAACTGGCGTGACAGCGAGGGATATCGCAGTGATAGTGGCGCAGCACAACAAGTATCGCCAGGCTATCATGGACGGGGCTGTTCCTGGTCAACCGCAGGGAGTGAATCTAAAGCTTTTGGTAATTCCCAAGAAGGTTTTGTGCGTTTTAATCCGAAAATTAACTTCTCTTTTCAGAAATGGGACAAGGAACTCGCCCGCACCGCACAACTGGTGGCCGAAACTTGCGAATTTAAACATGTTCTCGTGAAGGATGGTATTTAATGCTTTAGCCAAGCTATTACCTAGTTCATATTATCTTTTTTTTTTAAGTTCGTTGGAGATTTAAACTTGGCCAGAATTTATATCGTAACGAGCGTGCATTTTTCGAACCTAATAACGGAAATTGGACGAGAGCTATTGAACAGTGGTTCTCGGAGCATTCGTACTACAAGTACGCTCCTATCAATATGAGTTATAAAGCCACCGGGCATTATACTCAGGTAAATCGATGGAGTTGATTCCATTTTAAAATTTTGATCTTAAATATATATACTTCAGTTGGTTTGGCACAATACCGAGTTTATTGGTTGTGGTTTTGCCTCATACGAAAACGAAAAGGAAACGCTAAATGACGTCGCGGAATTGCATGTTTGTCATTATGGCCCTGGGTGAGTAATTTTTAGAAGACCGTCGATTTTTCTACATAAATAAAAAAAAAAATAAATAAATTGTTTTAGTGGTAACTTCATGGGGAGGTATCCGTACCAACTTGCCTATAACGAACGCTAACCGGGAAATCCTGTGGCACTTATTAATATATAATTCGTTAATCTTACTGCCTATTATGTCTTCAAATGTTTACTTGTTTGACAATTGTGTTATTCTATAAAGAATATTATTATCTTATTTAATATGTAAAATGTACGTAAAAATTATAATAAAATGTTCTTAACCTAAAAAAAATATTTTGTTTTTTAACGCTAAAAACCATTATATTGCTGACACATCCTAAAAAATTCCGAAATCAAAGGGGGATGGATATACACTCCGCCAAAAAAGTATCGCATAAACTAAAAGAGGGCATTTATGAACCAAGATATTTTTATACGTTCACAAAAAGTTTGCCTCGTGTATGTGAACTATAAAAACACTAACAAAATAATGGAACTTAGCGTTTTTACTTTTTTTTTTTCTAGAAAGAACACATTTAGAAAAATGCATATGTGTAAGGTTTGTTCAGTTGTTTATTGAAAGTCTTCCTATACGGACAAATTTTAAAGTGCGAAGTCAGAGTTCTGTACCAACGCTTTTAAAACTAAAATGAGCAATTTAACTTCAGAACAAGTGGCTGCTATAGTTGCTTTAATCGAAGATGGACGATCTCAAGCATACGTTGCTAATTTGATGAACATCAATCAGTCAAGTGTTTCTAGAGCCGTAGCCAGATATAGGGAAACAGGCATTTACCGTAGAAGACCTGTACCAGGTCGTCCAAGATGTTCTACTCGCCAAGATGACCGCTATTTACTACTACAAGCATTACGTCGAAGACATGTAACTGCGAGACAATTGCAGAACGACTTGGCTAGAGTCAGAAATACTCGTGTGAGTACTCAAACTATTCGGAATAGGTTACGACAGAGTGGATTAAGAGCTAGAGTAGCTGTAACAGCCCCTCGTCTCACTAGGAACCACCGAGTGGCTCGCTTAAGGTTTGCCAGAGAACATGTAAATTGGAACATTAATGACTGGGCCAATATACTCTTCACAGATGAGTCAAGATTTGGTCTTTACACCTCAGATAGGCGTATCTCAGTGTACAGACGAGACGGTGAGCGCTATTCGCAGTGTAATATCAGACCTAGACCTAATTTCGCTGGTGGCTCTATTATGGTTTGGGGAGGCATCTGTTTAACAGGTCGTACAGAGTTAGTACCAGTAGACAGAGGTACACTGACTGCCCACAGGTATATAACGGACATTTTAGAAGAACATGTAGTACCATATGCGCCAATTATAGGAAACGAATTCATGTTAATGCACGATAATGCACGACCGCATGTTGCAATAATCGTCCAGGAATACCTTAACGATGTTGGTATTCCAGTTTTAGATTGGCCTGTCGAGAATTTGGATCAGGCTTATATACGGAGGTTAATCGAATCTCTGCCAAACCGTATGCGAGCGGTCATAAGAGCCAGAGGTGGCAATACTCATTAAAGTATATTTACAAATTTATGCTACAAACAAAGATTATGCGATACTTTTATGATTCAAAACTAAATTATGCGATACTTTTTGGCGGAGTGTATATCGGAAACTCCTACTTGTTCTTGACGTAACTTGCACATGCGCGTAATTTTAATGTAATAAACATGAAAATCAGTTGACAGTTCAAATTTTTGTTATTCGATTATTTATTTATATATTCTTGATTTACTCCTTACACTGAAACCATATTTATCAAACTGGATAGAGAACAATTATTATTTGGTGCTGCATCATTGCTTCAGCAAGTGCTTGTGGAAGATTCTATAATAATAACATATTCGTTCGCTAATGATGAAAGTGGAGCTGCAAAATATTGGCAACGCATACACGCGGAATGAGAAAAGTTTTCCCTAAGAAAGGTTTGCAGCATGCATGACGCAAGAGTATTCACGAGGTTTGGTATATATGGAAAGGTTACATCTGAAAATAGTTTTGAAAACTTTGTTAAAAGGGGATTTGTGGTTTTTATGGATTTTGAAAATTCAGCTTTTTGAGCAACCTGGCCAAAATGAAGATTTTGAAGCAGCCATAGAGTTAAATCACAGAGATCAAGTTTATGCGTGTATGTTTCCTCAATAAATGTAAACAAATTTCAATAAACATTTTTTTTTTTGTATTTCTAGACATATTTTTTTGTTTTAATAATAAAATTGTAACTTTATTCCTAGTGAAAACATGAACAAAAATGAAAAAATTAAAGAGAAGATAGTATATTGAACAAAAAATAATCTCTAATATAAAATAGCAACAGGTTTATTACAACAACACTGAAAACAAGGTCAGTAAAATAAAAAAATTCACACATAAAAATAAACTTAAATTTAGAATATTCTCAGATTTCCTGGTTTTATTTATGTATCACGTTCACAATTTCACTTAATAACTGCTTTTCGATGTTATCTGGTAGAACTTTTCCCAACATTGGATGTCATTTGTTCCAAAGATTTCAAATTATTATTATTCTACACAATGTTAAAATATATTCAATAATATACTTTAAAATAATCTTTATTGTTTACATACACATATATCACTTGTGTATTCTCACCAGAGATAACCTATATTCTGACCATAGACAACTATTTTGACTTTTGACTAAAGATTAGATTAGATCTAATTAGGGTAACATTACACCGCGACCTATCGATCTATTGTGCCCCCCTACATCAGCTGTAAGCTGCTAGGGTTTGCCCGCACTTACAGCTCCCCATCCAGTCCAAGAACTTTAATAAATTGCAGTAGCTGTGATGGTTTCAAGGAGGGTATTTCTCCCTCGTCTATGACGTCTTTGCCAAAATAGTTGGTACGAGTTTCTGTGATGGCAGTGCAGTCGGATATTAGGTGTTCCGGACTTTCACCTGCCGCTCCACAAAACCTGCAATCACTATTCTGTTTCAGACCTATCCTTGTCATGTGTTCCCCCAGATGACAATGCCCTGTCAGAAAACCTGCAAGGATGCGTAGTCTGTTTCTGCTTAGTTCTAGCAGGGTCTTTGCTCTTTCCTTACTGTAATTTCCAAGGAATATTTTGGAGTGTCTCAGACCAGGGAGATTTTCCCAGAGGGAAGCTCTGAGCGTCTTTCCCTGTCTTTGAGTTCTTTTTTGTAGGTGCTCATCCCTATGCCGCAGAACGGTTCTGGTCCCACAAACGAAGTTGTGGCGGCCCTTCTCGCTAGTAGATTAGCTACCTCGTTGCCGCTGATTCCAGTGTGTCCTGGTACCCAGCATAGCGCAACTTTGTTTTCTTTGCCTAGGTTGTTTAGTCTGCCAAGACATTCCCAGACTAATTTCGAACTGATGGTATTAGAGCTCAGTGCCATAATGGCTGCTTGGCTATCGGAGAAAATCACAATGTTCTGCTTCCGATAGTTCCTATCAAGGTTCAGTTGAGCACATCTTCCAATCGCAGTTACCTCCGCTTGGAAGACACTGGGGTATATTCCCATTGGCTCTGAGTATTTGGTTCCTGGCCCGAATACCCCTGCACCTGTTCCTTTATCAGTTTTGGAACCGTCTACATACCATTTAATGGCATTTGCCTTTAGGGAGTAGGCGAAGGATTCTCCTTTCCAATCTCTCTTATTGCTCAGCTTCGTAACAAAAAACTTTTCGAAGCTGAATTTCCTAACCATCTCGTCATTCGGTAGACTTAGAAGTGGGGAGAATCCCGCTCGAGGTGACCAAGCCCTCTGGCACGGGGTCTCGTATCCTCCAGTCCCCGTTCTGACTAGTCTGTACATTGCCGCATGGGCCGCCCCCTCCACTACTAAGTGTAGGGGTGTGAGGTCGAGGATGACCTCCAGGGCCGCGATTGGGCATGTTCTCATAGCTCCGGTTATGCATACGCATGCCAACCGTTGCAACTTGTCAAGGGCATTCCTTGTTGTGACCTGTGTGACCTTCTGGAACCAGGTTATCGCCCCGTACGTTACCATAGGTCTTACTATGCCGATGTACAGCCATCGCAGTATTTTTGGGTTGCAACCCCATGTTTTGCCTGCGGATTCCATGAAGTATTCTCCGTATTCTATTGATGTAAATTTCTCAAATTTACTACCTCACTTTTTAGCTTCGTCCGTCCACAGAATCGTTTGAAGGAAATCTACATCTCGTCCTGTTTGTCTTAATAGGCAAGTTGAAAATATTATGCAATAAGCGGACTGCATCAAGCAAGCCTTCTCCCTTATGAAAATGATATGGATACAGGCCTTCCCGTTTCAGTATACTGAAACGGGAAGGCCTATATATAGGTACGGGGTATAATACTTGTTTTTGATAAACCAATTTGGCTATTTAGCCGACGCGCTGGGAAACACGTTTTACAGAATGAAAAGGCAAATCTAGTAAAACCTATTTCTAATTTTATAGTGAGTAGTACCGTCATAGTGATTTCTACCGGGTACCACCAACTTTTTTCTATCTTACCTGTTTTATTGTTGCGCACACAGGAAACGATTCTGCTTGTAAAAAAATCAACCACACAACGGGCTTGCGTATACATACGAATCCAAAGCATATCATTCGTATATGCACGGCCTCCTACCGCCTAATATAAGAGTAATAAATTTCAGGCTTTTGACCCCGTAAGTTGGTGACGTCTGTATAATGGTGCCGAAGGGGAAGAAGAGATTTGAACAGGCCATATACCAAGGGGTGCCCCTGCACTTTCTGTCGCCTTTATGTCTGACCGGATATTTATTTTATATTCCTGCGTACATTTTCAATTCCTCAATGGAGAGGAACACTTATGCCTATATAGAATGTTAAAAAAAAGTGACACTGCATATAAACATATTGCATAAAATGATTGGATGAAAAAAAAGGTTTCTTTAAACTAAAGAAATATGCATTGTATAAAAGAAATAATTCTTTTTAATAGTAACAGAGCGTTCTGTTGTTCAATCAAGAACATAATTTCTTTCGTGTAATAATGTTCACTCAAAGATATCCTGTGATGGGTGGAGACTGTGGCTTGAAAACTATAACAAAAATCCCAAAAGAAAGGTGAAAAAATCCCTTACCACAAAATTAGATAACAAATCTAAATACGTATTTCGTACACTAAGTGTTATTCCACTAGTGATTTGGTGAAGAGCATATCTTCCAAGGTTTACCTTAGCCGAAAACATTATGTTTAACACTGCTCTTCACTTGTTTCTACTGAAGATGGCAACTTAGTTGCCGAAATACGTATTTAGATTTGTTATCTAATTTTGTGGTAAGGGATTTTTTCACCTTTCTTTTGGGATTTTTGTTATAGTTCACTCAAAGAGATATAAAGAAAATGAATGAAAAAATTGTTTTCAGCTAAAAATAACTAACTTTGATTGAAATTACCCTGGATATTACAGGAACAACACTACAATTGCAAATGACTTAAGGGTCGGAGAGCCTTAATGTCAATAAAAAAAAAATTATAGTAGTGACTGAAAGTAATATGTTTGTTTGTATCAACTAACAAATTTGTCATTATCAATAATCCTGACACTACACCAGTTGGATGAAATACTGTTTTATTCCTACCTCTCTGAAAAAAAAAAAATGCCACTATGGAGAGCCTCACGGCCTATTGTACACTGAGAAAAATGGATTGTAGAAATTAGATAGTAAATCTCTTTATGTTAATTAGTAACATAATTATTGTCAAAACGACAATATGTGGGGTATTAAGAGTAAAATAACCAGATGTTACCATGCTTATAGTAAGAGGTAAAATCTGGATGTTACCAGGTATTCGATGCATATTCAATTTCTAACATAAATGTTTGTAACGCTCTTCCCACCCCTTGCTCTATTCATTGTCGATCTTTACCGAAGAAATCGACCAATAAGCTGTATTGCCACTCACACGTGTTATGTACGTGTGATACAGGTGTACGTATTCGTGTCGGTGCATGTTTGTGTCTGCACAGAGAAAAATCCATGTTGTAATATTTACACTTCACTGTTTGACGGAAATTGTAGTAAGAATTCCTACAATTGTGCAAAATTTTAGAACAACGGCGTTGCATTTTCCTATATCACGGTTACAAAAAAAGCAATAAAATTGTTTAAAAATATTGTGTGACAATCTTCTACAAAATATAGTGAAATGTTTTACAATATTTTACAAGTGAATATAATAAATTGCATATAATGTAGTGAAGACAGTTATAATAACAGGTGTAGCAAATTTACTGTGTTGTGTTTATTTAGGTTAGGTTAGGTGCTTGCAACAGTCACCTTACTTTGATTATTGAAAACGGCATTAATAATGAGATGGAATGAAATGAATGCTGTATAGTTTTATATCTATATAGTAGGAATATCATAATACTCATAATTGGTTTAGCTACATAAATATGTGATACTACAGCTTTTGTCGTAAAGATGGCGCTACGCTTGTTTCATAATCTTTGAAATTCGTACTCAATGTAAATTGTGATCGGTAAATGTGGCTGCGTAATATCTATATGATGCTTATACATGGTTAACGTCGTGTTAAAAGTACTGTGGACAATCACCCACAGACGAGAATTACGAGGCGCTTCAATACCGGAAGTACTCTACAGTACACGGGCCGGTCTGATTCCCGCAATCCTGCCCGATACGACGGCAATTCGCCCGGCTGTCACCGGCTAATCAAATTATATTAATTAATTATAATTAAAAATTATTAAACTATATTTATTATACTTTCATTGTTAACAGTTATTATCAAATATAGTCAGCGCTACTAGACATTTTTTTCACATTTACTAACATGTATGCTCAAATTAATAATACAAATATAGTACACTTTACCATACGAGTTAATAAAAAGTATTCACAGATATTTACTATACAGATATTGTCACCGGTAATATAAAATATGATTGTCCCTATAGGAGCTATAAAATATATTAAAGTATACTATATTTATGTTAAAGAGTACTATCTATTTCTCTCAGTGTAGGAATCACAATACCAGCAAAGACATTGAAAGAGAAACACTACCAAAGTCGAACTTCAGTTTCAGTCTACCAGATCTCATCAGTGTCACCCCTGGTGCAAACTCATTTTTATCACTATCGCATCACAGGTTACATCCGCATTCGCCTGCTAAGAAGTAAGAGTTTAAACGTGCACTCTCTAGAGGACACGAGCCAAACTCTCAACCTACAAGATGACCGTAGCGTAAGTCGGTAAAATTCGGTTAATTGTGCATAAGCAATTTTTATATTATGTCATGGCAAACCGTTTCTGGAATCACTACACGCGCAGTCGTCTGCGCTCGTTTCACGTGAGCTATCTAGCAAGACTGACAATCCATGAATCGTCCAAGCTAGATTTGTGACTGCATTACCGGTTTACGCTAAATATTTACAAACATCTATATATTTTTCGGCACACATATGAGTGTGTGAATTAATTCTATGAAATTGTGTGTGTTTAATTATCTACATATTAGAGAAAGAATAAAACGAAATTCACGTATTTTAATGAATATTATAAGTATATTTATTTTATTTGGTTTGCTCTTTTTCATATCTAATTCAGAAACAAAATATGACTTGTTCGATTCTAAAGTAAAGTACTTTGCATTAAAATTCTTCTTTATTCAGTCGAAGAAGTATCACTGACAAAATATATTTCTTGTAAATCGCAGATTCTGATGAAACTTTGTCACCTTGTAGATTCCATAGAGAGTAACTCAGGGACACTCTCTGTTGTGGCGAAGCTTCAACTTTGCAATTTGACTTTGCAATTCGACCCAAATTTTGTTTATCCAAAATAACTTTTAAACGGCGCAGGATAAAAAAAGTTTCAATGGCGGGCTTGTACCGTTTACGTAGTCTTTTTAGCTGGTATAGCTATTTACATACAGGGTGTTACAATAGGCACGAAACGCCGTGTGTTGTACATTAGAATAAGAAAGTGTGCCAAAATTCATAATTTTGTGGTCACTTTGTATAATTATATAAATCACCTTTAGATACAGTATTTGATGACAAAAGAAGCAATTAGAACCGATTTCTGAAATTCGACCGAATAAAAGCAACATACGTCCTTATGTGTTTATTGTAACAGCCTGTATATTAATACATGTGAGGGCTATAGAAACGGTTCAAGTTGAAGTTCATCTTCCTCTGCATTCCTCTTTGTTGAAGCTGAGGTACCCCCTGAGGTAATTATATATTTATTTCATATATTAAAAAGCCTCCTGTTAAATTCGGCCAGCAATTAGTGATTTTGCGTTGTTTCCTTATCAGTTCTGCCAATTAATCCGTAAATTCTATCTGAATGATTACGCTAATAATGTTAACTTAGGTGCGCTAGTCAATTAACTGTAATGAAAGTCTATTAGTAATTAACAGATGATATCTTATCGAAAGGAAGTTGTTAGTTAATTAAGTGTAATTTGCGTGAAGGTTTATTGAATTGTCTAATTAAAAATTTCGTTATCCTTATCAATGATATAAAAATGCTATTGGAGTTTTTATGGATAAATAATACACAGGGTGTTCGGTAAGCGATAATGAGGATTACGAAAGAAACATAAATAGTCGAATCGGCAGTTTTTACACTGAGAAAAAGAATAGTAAACTGATAAGTGAGCATTCAGTCCTCCCAAGTAAAAATTATACTTAAATACGCCACAGATATCCTAAGTATTTAGGATAAATAACACTAATAAATGTGAGATCTGCCACAACGAAATTGACAAACTACTTATTGGTACTAAAATGGTTTATTATAGTTTACAGTGCGAGCGATATATACAGTGTGGCAACCGTTCATAGCACGATGCATGTATTGGTAACTACTGGTAGACTATAAATGGGCGTGCCACCTTGAATTGCCACGCCCACTTAGCGGCACGCGGATGGCATTTACAAACGATAGCGGACGTATTATAAGTTACACGTATAAATGTATTGGGGCATATAGGCAAATCAAAGTCTTTTAGAGTTCTATGTTATAGCATAAGTGATTAAAATAACATTACGTGTGGTAGAAAATACTATTCCTGAAAAATAAAAAGCACTGTTAGAGGTAGTGTGTTCCCGATATAAGTAAAGATTTTTAGTTGTTTGAAGCATCAGATAATCACTGATAACACGTCAGTGAAGTAATTCATCACAGCCTCATAAACAAAATAAAAAATCAAAAATAAATAATCAGAACTCCTAAACTTTAAAATAAAAACTAAAATAATATTGTTCAACAAGTATAAAATCTAAAAACGCAACTATAATAAAATAATGGAAAATAAAATATTTAATTCTTAAAACAGAATTGTATTCAACATTGCAATAAACCTGCAATTAGCTAAAAGAGAATATTATTCTTAAACAATAATAAAATTTGAAGTAAATTAATTTATTAAGTGTTCAAATAAACCTCCCTCTTGATAAGAACAGTAACCCAACGGATCATAAAAATTCCGACAAACATTTGTTAACATATCTGCTGTGGCAGTATTACTGATTTCAATAATTCTCGCGCGCAGTTCCTCTAGGTTTGATGGCCGTTGATCAACGTATCCGTATATTGTATTATGTAAAAAGAGCCATAGAAAGAAATCGATTGGAGCTAGATCAGGGGACCGCGCTGGCCATTTAATAGGGCCCGAGTTACCGATCCATCTGTTTTCAAAAACCGCGTTTATAAAGTTTTTTACAATGCGTGTATTGTGTGCTGGGCAACCATCTTGCTGAAACCAAACTTCATTTATATTAAATCGCTCCCGTATTGCCGGATTAATTTTATTTTCAAGTAACTGTAGGTATCTATTTCCGTTTAAATTACCGTCAATGAAAAAAGGCCCAATTTCCAATGATACCTGCCCATACATTTAGCTTCTGTGGATACTGCGTTCGCGTTGGTATATTTAAATGTAGATTTTTACGCGACCAGTAGCGACAAACTGGGCGGTTATGATGCCCGTGTAGGTAAAATGTTTTTTCATCTGTGAACAATACGTTGTTAAAAACAAATGGTTATCGTGATATTTATTTATCATTCTTTCGCAAAATTCCATTCGGCGATAATAAAATCATCGGGAAGAAGTACTTGTGAACTTGTAAATTTGTATGAACGATATTTATTAGTACGTAAAATCTTATGAACCGTTGTTTTAGAGATACCTAATGCGCGAGCAATTTGTCGAGATGACATACTGGGATTTACTTCAACTAAAGCACATACTCGAATTTCTATATCGCTTACATTCTTATCCGGAACAACTTTATTTTTATTATTTACTAAAGAAAATATAGTTTCAAATCGATTAACGGTCCTACGAATGGTGCTTGCATTGGGAATTTGACTTTCGGGGAAATTAGCTGCAAATAAATCCCGAGTTACTTCCACGGAATTACCACCGTAAAAGTGTTTAATCATGAAGAGTTTTTGCTCCGGCGTATAGTACTCCATTTTTAAAATAACCGTTATCTACCTACCAACAACGCGTTTTATTAAATAGTACGAGCGAGTAGTTCTCCCGACGAAATATAAAATGCATCTGACACGCACGTGTCCGAGCGACGGCTCTTGCGCTTGTGCGGCGACAGCGTAGAAATGTGGATTTCTTGGCAAATACGAGTGCATCATAGCAATATGCTAATGTAATCCAGTCGAATATTCCATATACTTCTTTACCGTTCTAATGCACGGATACCTCTGTGTATCTCGCTTACACTACAGGATCGCTATAATGCGGACGCAGGCGGACAATTCGTATATAACAAGAAATAAATTCGATAAAGATTTTTTAAATTCAGTAAAATTCTAAATACATTATTTTTATTTTCAATCCTATACCTGTTTCGATGTAGCATTTGAGAGTGACTGTCTGACTCGTCAGCGTTAACAGTAATCGAATGCTGCATACTCGCGCGGGGACAGCGTTTTGCTTTTTACCGTGACAGTAATCTGATACATACGGTGAGAGACAAAAGGCGGGCAAGCAGGATCGATATGGCTAGATAACTGAATGTCTGAAAAGGGCGAGCTAGTTCAAAGTAGGTATAGGTACAGGGGTGACACAATAAAAGTTGCCGAACTGAACCTAAGATTCACAAATAGTTAAAAGCGAACACAGTTGTGTAATGTAATACTAACACCAATGTTTTGGAGTAAAATTTTAGTTTTACAATGTAAATTTGCTCCTATGCGGAGCAGTAGTGTAGTAAGTTGCAATTACTAGTAGCGGCTCTTGACTTTTTGTGCTGGTATTTAATATATTCTTCAACGACTTACTTATTTCGATTAAATGCAGCATGGAAATTTATCATAGAATTGATGACTTTGCATTTATTCAGCCTAACATAAATCAAATTAGCAACTGGTTCAAATTGAACAAGCTGCCGCTTAATATTGCTAAATGCTGTTATATGTTTTTTACTACTTACTTCCTCATTGATGACATTCAAATCGAGCGTAAAACCTCCGTGAATGATCTCGGAATTATGTTTGATGAGAAACTCAGTTTGGCGAATCATGTACCTGCAATCACAAAAGTCGCCTGCAGATCTTTGGGATTTATTATACGTATCTGCAAGCACTTTAGAAGTACTGCCTCACTTATATCTCTTTTTTAAGGATTAGTTATTAGTAAGTTGGAATATGGCGCAGTAATCTGCTATCCTTTGTAGGTTTATACTAATGCAAATGAACGTGTACAGCGTAAATTCTTGTTCTTTAAGATCCAGTGCGTTAGTATAGATAACAATCAATTTTTGAATAGACATGGATGTGAATCTTTGGCAATCAGGATACAGTTAATTATTGCAATTTTTTTACATAATACACTCCGCCAAAAAAGTATCGCATAAACTAAAAAAGGGCATTTATGAACCAAGATATTTTTATACGTTCACATAAAGTTTGCCTCGTGTATGTGAACTATAAAAACACTAACAAAATAATGGAACTTAGCGTTTTTACTTTATTTTTTTCCTAAAAGAACACATTTAGAAAAATGCATATGTGTAAGGTTTGCTCAGTTGTTTATTGAAAGTCTTCCTATACGGACAAATTTTAAAGTGCGAAGTCAGAGTTCTGTACCAACGCTTTTAAAACTAAAATGAGCAATTTAACTTCAGAACAAGTGGCTGCTATAGTTGCTTTAATCGAAGATGGACGATCTCAAGCATACGTTGCTAATTTGATGAACATCAATCAGTCAAGTGTTTCTAGAGCCGTAGCCAGATATAGGGAAACAGGCATTTACAGTAGAAGACCTGAACCAGGTCGTCCAAGATGTTCTACTCGCCAAGATGACCGCTATTTACTACTACAAGCATTACGTCGAAGACATGTAACTGCGAGACAATTGCAGAACGACTTGGCTAGAGTCAGAAATACTCGTGTGAGTACTCAAACTATTCGGAATAGGTTACGACAGAGTGGATTAAGAGCTAGAGTAGCTGTAACAGCCCCTCGTCTCACTAGGAACCACCGAGTGGGTCGCTTAAGGTTTGCCAGAGAACATGTAAATTGGAACATTAATGACTGGGCCAATATACTCTTCACAGATGAGTCAAGATTTGGTCTTTACACCTCAGATAGGCGTATCTCAGTGTACAGACGAGACGGTGAGCGCTATTCGCAGTGTAATATCAGACCTAGACCTAATTTCGCTGGTGGCTCTATTATGGTTTGGGGAGGCATCTGTTTAACAGGTCGTACAGAGTTAGTACCAGTAGACGGAGGTACACTGACTGCCCACAGGTATATAACGGACATTTTAGAAGAACATGTAGTACCATATGCGCCAATTATAGGAAACGAATTCATGTTAATGCACGATAATGCACGACCGCATGTTGCAATAATCGTCCAGGAATACCTTAACGATGTTGGTATTCCAGTTTTAGATTGGCCTGCGGTAAGTCCGGACATGAACCCTATCGAGCACGTGTGGGACCTCCTTCACAGACGGATACGAACCCAAAATGTTGCCCCAGCGGACCTGCATGGACTAGCAAATGCTCTCCGTGACGAGTGGGAGAATTTGGATCAGGCTTATATACGGAGGTTAATCGAATCTCTGCCAAACCGTATGCCAGCGGTCATAAGAGCCAGAGGTGGCAATACTCAGTATTAAAAGCTACTGTTATGACATTTTTCTTTCCAAAATTATAATTTCTTGTATAAGTATGAGTTCTTGTTTTTATTTGGCCTGTATTTTATTTAAACAATCATAGAAATTATATCTTAGAGCGCATTAAAGTATATTTACAACTTTATGCTACAAACAAAGATTATGCGATACTTTTATGATTCAAAACTAAATTATGCGATACTTTTTTGGCGGAGTGTATATTCGAAGCTACTCGAAGTTCATTGGAGTTTTCTGGATAACATCGCTGATGTCAATGTAAAGATGTTCTTTTATGATAAAATCTACTCAGTTATGAATCTTTATGTTCCGTGCACTTCTCGGCGGACTGAACCCTGTTTTCCCCTATGGTTTACGGCATCAATTGAGAAACTTTTAAAATTAAAACTTTACTGCCATAGAATCTACTAGTAACAATTATTTTAAATCTGAATTTCAAGGAATGCGTAGACAAGTTAAGGCTCGACAGTTCTGGCATTTTATGAGATCTAATATCTTCAGAATTCCGGGCAAAGTCTATCTTGGAGACATGGAATGTGGTGATCCACAATCCATCGTGAATGCTTTTGCCACCACATTTTCAAACGTTCTCTTACCAAAGAATGTGAATTATAATATTCCAAATGTATTTTCCAATTTGCCATTGTTTTCTAAGTCTTGAGTTAATGAGGATGTGGTTTTAAAGTACCTAAAAAACTAAAGAACAACTCTACGTTTGGACAGAATGCGATTCCAAGCTTTTGTTCAATTTATCAATTTATCAATTTATCTATTGATACTTCTACCCATACCAATGTGATATATGAAAGGTGATATATCTAGCTAATGTGAATAACTACAGACCGATTACCTTGTTACCTATTTGCTTAAGATTTTTGAGTCTATTATTTATGAAACCATCTATAATAATATTCGGCCATATATATTAACTAGTCATCACGGTTTTATATGTGGGAGATCTACCTCGACCAACTTAGCGACTTTATCCCATTGGGGAACAAGATGCAGATAGATGTAGTTAATATTGATTTCTCTCGAACCTTTGATTCTATTGACTAGATGAGTTCTTTTATGTTTAGTAGATCTCTATTACAACTTATGAATTCTTACCTGGAACATAGAAGCAACTTTGTGTATTATAATGGCTACAAGTCTGAGGTATACGTCTCAACTTCTGGAGTCCCACGGGGTTCCAACCTTGGACCACTGCTATTTAATATATTCTTGAACGACTTACTAACTTCGATTAAATGCAGCATTCTGGCGTATGCGGATGATATTAAAATTTATCATAGCATTGATGACTTTGACGACATTGCATTTATTCTATAAATGCCAACATAAATCAAATTAGCAACTGGTGCAAATTGAACAAGCTAAATGCTGCTATATGTTTTTTACTAGACGAGCTAATAAAAAACCTCCGTGGACGATTTCGGAATTATGTTTGACGAGAAACTCAGTTTTGCGAATCATGTACCTGCAATTACAAAAGCCCCCTACAGATCTTTGGGATTTATTATACGTATCTGCAAGGACTTTAGAAGTACTGCCTCACTTATATCTCTTTTTTCAAGGATTAGTTATTAGTAATTTGGAATATGGCGCAGTAATCTGCTATCCTTTGTATGATGTTTACACTAATGCAAATGAACGTGTACAGCGTAAATTCTTGTTTTTCAAGATTAACGGAACTTATCCAGTGCGTTAGTATAGACAACAACCAATTTTTGGATAGACATGGATGTGAATCTTTGGCAATCAGGATACAGTTAATTATTGCAAATTTTTTACATAATACAATCACTAGCAAAATTGATTTGTCTAAGTTACTGTCTAAAGTGAATTATCGAGTGCCAAGAGTGACGTCAAAATTGACAGAGACCTGTGTAGCTCTTTTAAGTATTTTTGAGGGTAACTTAAAGTGAATTTAACTCCTCGGTCTCTAAAGTTTGACGGCCCCTTACCCTAGCATAATCTTGATAATACTTGATAGGTAAAATTAGAAAATTTACGACTGAATCATCCGTTGAAACGCTATTTTTTATGGCGACAATAGTCGTCATATCCAGCTCCGGAAATCATAATTCAACGCAGGTAAGTCCGTTTAACATTCTTAACCTCTCAGACACAATTGTCGTAGAGTCACACATTTCACGTTCGTATTTTATTTCTCCTTTTTTTTTAATATTCTGATATCGAGGTGTAAAAACCGTCTAGGACTGCGTGCACAAAGGAGTGGGTCACCTCGCAGCGGTATACCGTGAAACGTATTATTAGATAGCTTCTCCGTTGCCGGTGGAAGTCTAGGGGGAGAGCAATTCGTATCATATTTGTTACGAAATTTGTAACGCATTTGAAGCGATGTTAATTTGGAAAAATAGGTCAGATTCTCATTATTATCTTGGCAGTTCTGCGTGCATTGTGCCAAGTATAGAGGAACTCCCACATATTTCACGAGGGGCAGGTAAATCGCATCGGTTGACAGGCGTATAATTGTCGGGTGACTGTCATAGTTGGCGCTGATTATTTGCTTGTTTGTGGGGGTTGGACGTGGACAAAGTAGGAAGCAATTTAAGTCTTGTTAGATATAATAGTAAAGGAAATGTATGGGTAGGTATAGAATTCTCTCAAAACGGAAATATCATGTTTACAAATAAGAGACCTACTCGATTCAATACAATGAAAATTTATATAACCCAATATTAATCATTAAGAAAAAAGAAAGAATTGCACTTGTTTATTTAATGCAAACGTAACAAACAATCATTCTTAAAAACTTAAAACAATAAAATATTGTTATAAAAAGCCGTTTTTATGTTTTACAATTTGGATAAAAGAGCTTTTTAAACGAGACGCCTGTAAGCAAACATCGACCTTTAGATAGATGTCCGTGCTAGGGAAAGTACTTAAATGAGCCGCTGTAATTTTGCAGGTGTTCGGTCGTCTATTTATCTATTATATTTAGATACTCCTCAAATGTGTTATTTTCTCAAAAAAAAAAAAAAAACATTTATTTAACGTACCAATTTTTTTACGCAATGATTCAAATAGTAGGATCATCTATAAAAGACAGCAAAAAAAGAGGTTGTCATTTAAGAAAAACCTATGATAACAACCTTTGTGCAAAAATACATAGCGTCATATGTAGAATTTTTATGCCATAAGATGGCTAATTATCACTTTTGCAAGATAGCCTTAAAAAATGGCGGAACTGTATCTACGAATTTGTATGATTCTCTTCCAAACGGTTTAAGTTTGAGCAATCAGCTTCGGTACTGTTACGGTATAAGAATATCTGCATCTTAAGACGATATAAGCATTCATAATTTTTATACTGTGTGATCGCGGAAACTCTGGTTGCATTAGGAGAACTTTAATTACTGAAAATTGTTTATTTTAAATAGACCAGTCTGTATTTTTTGTGGAATCTTATAGCACTAAAGAAACTTGAAAATTTTTACTAAGCATGTGCTATATTTATCATTTATAGTTTAGCAGGGTGTTTCATATAAAATAAACAAGTTTTCAGCGATTAAAGTTCTCCTAATGCAACCAGAGTTTCCGATCACATACTATAACACTATGATATCATGTTTTCCACTTCTAGTATTAAGTCGAATACCGCCTGGGGCATCATTAAAACTTTAACACATTCTGGGAATAATGCCACAAACAATCTAGCTATTAAGGATGGTAAAGGTAATATGATTAGTGATTCTGGGGGTGTTGTTGATTTATTCCGGGAGCGCTTTGCCGTCCGGTCACGGCGATCTGCCGTGGGATCTTTTAGTAATGCTGGCAATATTGACTTTTCTCTTTTTTTAAGTCCAACTGATAAATTTGAAGTTGTGAAGATCTTGGAGGAGGCTGCTGTATTTCATTGTGAAGTTCGTATCATCCTTCCTCCCCAAGGCCGAGCCTCTTACATATGCTATTAACTGTTGCCTAACTGAGGGGGTATTTCCCAGTTGTCTGAAGACGAGTGTGACAATTCCAATATACAGAAGCGGATATGTAGTACATTATGTCGCCAATTATAGACTAATATCGTTACCTTCAGTTTTTACTAAAGTTTTCGAAAAGATTGTTAATACTAGGTTAGTTAATTCTTTATTAAAACATAAACTTATATCTCCTAATCAGTATGGGTTCATCATTGTCATCAAGTCTACTTCTGACGCCATATCTCATATTCTCAATACAGTATATAATTACTTGGACAAGAAGCGTGCTGTTGCAGGTGTTTTCTTCGACCGTACGAAGGCCTTCGATGTTTTGGATCGCACGTTGTTGTTGATGAAGTTGCAGGCTCTTGGAGTACGGGGTGTGCCGATAGATTTGTTTGCGTCGTACTTTAGCGGGAGGACCACTAAGGTTTCGGTAACGATGAACGTCGACAATGTTAAGTTTAAAGAATATTCTAAGGATATAGAGGTGAACTGTGGTGTTCCTCATGGGTCGATTCTCGGTCCGACCCTCTTTTTAATTTACGTTAATGATCTCGATCTGTCTTTGACTTCGTGCACCCTTTCACAATACGCTAACGACACGAGCTGCATTGTTTCTGCTGTCGATGGCGTCTGCCTTTCACTTTCTGTTGCAGCAGTAATAAATCAGATGACTGACTGGTGTAATGCGAATCATTTAGTTCTCAATAAAATAAAAATTAGAAATCATTTGCCAAACCGTTTGCCAAACCATTTGCCAAATCGTTTGCCAAAATATTTGGTAAATCATTTGCCAAACCGTTTGCCAAATCATTTGCCAAAACGTTTGCCAAACTGTTTGCCAGATCTTTTATGAGAAAAATATTTTTAATAAATGATATTCGGAATTTATGGTGGAATATTATAAGCTACTTATATACAGACTGTTCCATTTAAAAGAAATTGTTTTTTTTTCCTGACAAGCTTACGAGTCACTCGGTGTATGTAAAAATATTTTCAAATTGTGACGCTATTACAACAATATATATTGCGATTATCAAAATTTATATTCAATTAACACTTATCTAGTAATTGAACTTTGCCATTTAATAAATTCAGCCTGTATATAAATTGCTAGAAATTCTATAATGTGTGTACCTACAGTGAGCTTTAAGAAACATCCTTATGACAATTATTACACACTGTATTTGTTTTATTGTCTTTCGTTGAAGAACAAAATTTAGAACGATCAATATATGTACCTACGACTAATGAGGTAACAGTTTCGAGACATGATTTTGTTCGAATAGACCTACAACGCCTACTTCTCAATCACCCCATTTGTAACACCCTCAACGCACTCTCTTCTCGACAAATTAATGACCACAAGAATCCCCACGATTGCATCACAGCGATTCCCTCCTTCCAGCACGCACCAGGCGCGCAACAAAAACATTTTCATTGTTACCTTATCAATTTTCCATTGCCATATTCCGCGTCTCAGTTCCCAGAGCATCATCCCTAATATCTCTCTCCATATATATATATAGTTGCGTCGCTGATAAGCCCCAAATCTCTTGAGGGGGTCACCACGTGCCACGGCACGTGACCTATTGTCGGCGCAGATTAATTTCTGAAATCGTACCCGCGGTGGCGCACTGTTTGGTTTTAAATTTCGTGATCCGTAAGTTCCGGTTGTCCTTTTGTGTGCGTGGGCCGAGGGCGGTTCACGTGACGGTGTGCTGCCTGGGAGAATTTAATTTAGCAAATTGACGGTAGGAGATGTGCGATTAAGGTTGCCCTGCCTACTGGCTTTGATTGTACGGGTATATTACCGCAAGTATTACTTATGTTATATTAGCGAAGTAATCATGCGTGCTGATCTCCTACGGCTTTGATTTCGTAGATTAAATTGTTGTGATAATAAATTAAAGCGGGGAAGAGTGTCTCAAATGAGAATAAATACTCATTACATTTAAGTTAGGTTTGGTAAGCTTGGAAATCATTTGAAATTACCAGTATTTTTTAGTAAAAGGCGAAAGATTTATTCGCATTGAAGTGAATCCAGAGTAAGAACGGAGTGGAACTAGTACAACAGACGGCTCTAAAACTGATTATGGCATAGGAGTCGTAATATATGGAAAGAAGCCGAAAATGTTCCTTTCGATAAGCTTTAGCAAGGATATGACGCACAGAAGGGCAAAATAAGTTTTTAACTGGCATTAATTCACTGAATGTAAGTTTATGATTATACATTAATGGCCCACATTTTAAATGTAGTGTTATTTACCCTAAATACTTGGAAAATCAGGATCGTATTTAAGTATAAGGTTTACTTGGGAGAACTGAAGTGAACTATTCTTTTTTCTCAGTGCATAGGTAATGGTTTGAAACTATTGGTTTAAAAAAACTATTTTTGGTGCAATCGCATGCAAAATTAGTGTTTCGCGTTCTCTACACAGAGTCCCCCGCGAAATTTTTGCTCCTCTGTCCAGAAACACTGATCGAGCGATTGAGTAAGCTCCTACACCAACTAATCTGCATCAGTTAAAATCATTTTTAGGAATGGTGAATTATTATGGAAAATTCATTAAAGAACTTTCAACTATTTTCTATGCATTAAATAATTTGTTAAAGAAAGATACTAAATATGGTGTTGAGCTTTCATTAAAATTAAAACATTATTGTCATCTGCGGATGTTTTGGTTTATTATAACCGGGATCTAGGAATTAAATTGAGTGTTGGTGCTTCTAATTATGGCATTAGCGCTGTTCTTAGTCATACCTTTCTAAAGGAAGACCGATCGCATTCGCGTCTAGAAAACTGGGTGTCCACGAGCAGAAATATTCGGAGATACAGAAGGAGGATTGCGATAATTTTTGGTGTATCAAAATTTAATCAGTACATTTACGGAAAAAGATTTAAGTTGGTAGCAAATGGTAAACCATTGCTTTCGATTTTTGGACACCAATTTTCAGCAAATCGGCTTAGACACTGGGCAATAATTTTAAGTAACTATCAATATGAAATTCAATATATAAGTTTGAAGAAAAATAATCCAGAGAGCTTATCTAGATTACCTTATGGTGCTGAAAGTAGTTTACCGGATGGTGTGGAAATTGATTATTGGTTTTTTTTTCTAACTCGGAATATAAAATAAATTTTCAAAATATAAATGTAATAAAATATAAAAATCGAAACCAAAATTTGTGAATATGTTCAAAATGGTTGGCCAAATCATATTAAGGATGGAAATATCGAAGCACTTTTTTCAGAAACGTTGGATAATGGATCTTTATTTTGGAACGATCGTGTGCTGTCATTCCCACTACATTACGTGAGGGTATGCTAAGTGAAATACATTCTACTGATTTAGATATTGTGAAAATGAAAGGTTTAGCTCGTCATATGTTTGGTGGCCAAATTTGGACAAAGATATTGAGTATTTTATTAAGAAATGTGAATTTTGTTGTGAGTTGGGCAGTAATCCACCCAGGGCATTACTTTAAATCGGCCGGATACTTACCATTCTCCGGCCTAGGCCGGCAAAAAGACCACTAATGATTGGCAACACTATATTCGAATTACTGACAATTCTGTGATTAATTATATAGATTCGATGACAGATGACAGAATTCTCGTTACACAATCTCTTAATTAATTCATATTCTTTCCAATTCTATTTTCAGAAGATTTTACAGGTAATAAATTGTTAATAACTTCACACACAACCTCTGTAATATGAGCTGGGGTCCCCATTGTCCTTATTATTGATGAATATGTATCAAAACTGCCAAGAAAATTAAAACGTCAAAACACTAAGGTATAATCATGGGGTAGTAACTTAAATCTGATCAAACGTCTCAGCGGTGCAAGACAAGGATAGCGAATGATAGTTCCCGCAAACCTCTATAGATGGGAGCGCAATGCTATATCTTTAGTAATATTTATGAAATAACTATATATAGGTTGGTACCGCAGAATAAATTATTTTGTGGATGGCATACTCTATCAGTGCGTGAATCACTTGTTTTTTTCATCTTGTCATCTTGTTGTTGACGCACGTGTCAAATTTCCATAATAATATTAATATCCGCTGTTTTAGTTTTATTTATTTAAAATATTTTTTACGTTTGGAAGTGTTTTTTTGTGTTTATAGAAAAGACTTTTGAGATTTAGTTTTCTAAAGTAATATATTTGTAAGTATATTGCACTATATTATATGTAGCTATACATTTAATCCTGGAATAGTAACCATACGTCTTTTTGACGCATATTTACGACACTTACTTAAAAAAAAAAATACGCGGCATACAAAGTGCACAGATGCAAAATTTCATTTTTATCAACAAAAATCCATTAAAAAGGAGATCTAAATTGTTGCAAGAATCTTCAAGAATAAAACATCTAAAAATAAAACGTCTAAAAATTACCGCCTTTGTGAATAGTTCCCGCAAAACTCATTAGATGGCGCGAACGCACGCGAACGTTTCTGTATACATAAGATTCCGCTCTATACTAACCCTTCTCTATGGGTATAATAAATCGTTATTCCAATATTAATGAACTTGTTTTTTGTCGAATTTTACCTATTTTGATTTTTTCCTTCGTCTTCGGCTTGACTAGTTGGTGTGGAATAGTATCAACACGTCTTGCGTTGATTATAAGATTTGCTTCCTTTTTTTTTACGAAAACTACGTAAAAAATACCTTTCTCTTTATCGAAATTAACCAAACATCTACGTCTCTGCTGCGATAGCAACTAGCCCTACCTGTATACCCGAATAAAGAGCGATCTATTATTTAGTGACGTCGTCGTCTCTCTAATCTACCGTCAGTGAGGCAGCAGCAATTCCTACCCTCGCATCCCCGTCGCAAGCGGCTCAATGCAGTCGCCCAGATAATCTGTCCACGTCGAGCATCGCAAAGCCAGACCACCGGGTCGCTTTGGGCCGACGGGAAACGAGTTTTGCGTCGGCGGAAAATAATTGGCGATGTAAAACGAGTGGAATCGGCCCTGCGGAGGGGTCCCTCCTCGCGTCCTCGAAGGCAGAAATGCGCACCGCCGTTGTTTCTGCCCAGCTTCGTTTACGGGGATTATTTTCTGCGGAGAATGACGGGAAAGAGACACAGGATCTGTATGCGCCTATATTGTGTATGTGCGCCTAGGTACTCTTGAAGAGGTATTACTGTTGTGTATTGCCGTGATTTGGGGAGGAAAATTTAGATATTTTGGGTGCATTAGAAAAAATAGAAAATCTTCGATGTTGGAGAAAATATAAAAATTTATTATTTTTTTCTGTTATGAAAAGGTTTAGCTGAAACCAGAAATGAAATATTTATATATATTTTCCGTTAGGAAATACTTTTTCCATATATAGGTCTTTAAAATATTCTTCGTCTTAGTTCCGTTGGGATAATTTTTGATACGCCTCTATATAAGGTATTCAAAACTGAGAAAAATTGAGGAAATAGAATAATTGGAAGGAATCATAAGTTTAATAGTCAGCAGTGTATTTTCAATAACACAACAGTTTTGGAATTTTTGGCTTTATTATGAAAATTATGTGATCATCATACAAGTTATTCCAGTAACAGTGGATCGACTATACAAGCTGTCTGTGAAAGGTCTTTACACACACCTACCACATATTCCTTAGACCAAAATAAGCCGATTTAAGTAAACTTACCTTAGTCCAAAGTCGCTTAGTTTGAGCGCTATGCGGCCTTGAAGTTAAAAGTTCGAAATCGTTTTTTTATTATAAATTCAAAACGGCTTATGCGATTTTAATAAGATTTGGCATGGTCAGTTAGTATTATTGGACGTATGTTTTGAGAAAATTTCAAGAAAATACGAATATCGGAAGTGAATGAAACACGCATGACCATGAAACTTAACATAATTTTTTCTGCTGTCTATAGTAGAGACACGAAATAATTTTTATTCGATAGAGTATTCAAAAGCGATCAAATTATGTCTCTTGTAAAATTTTCTTACTTTTATTCGTTTTCGAGAAAAACGAAAAAAAGTGCTTATGGTCGTGCGTTCGAAAAAAGCGAAAAGTAATCCAGTCGCCTATGATTTCTATCATAAACAAATGAATTTCGCATGGCTCAATCTACTGCTCAAATAAAGACTACAGGTAAACGAATAGGCTTAGTAAAAGTTCACGGTTTCGGAGATTCTGGGTAACTTATTTACTACAAAAACGGCACCCTTTATAAGAATTGATTACTCTAATGGTTTGTGCGAAATTTGTATTTTAATGATTCGCATTAGGTTATTTTACACAAAAATTATTAACAAAATTAAATAACTGAAACATGAACACAAATAATAAATATGTCACAAAAACTGTTGAAAGTGTTCTCCATTTACACGGGTACAAAGTTTAATACGACGAAGGAAATTAAACTGTACTCTTTGCAAAATTTCTCCATCATCTCTAAGGTCATTTTATTGCATGTTGAATACGTTGCCATAGTTGTGCTTCATTAGTCACAGGTGTCTTGTAAACCACGGACTTAAGATGTCCCCATACAAAAGGTATATTGGAAACTACAATAGCTGTAGTGCTGAGAAAAAAAAATTTCATATCTGAAGTGGCCAAGTGAAATTTAATGATATTTCTAAATGCCAAACGTGATCGCTAGGGGGTGCAGTTGCCAGGGTTAATAGTAAATTTTAAATTATCTGGAAAAAACTCCAGAATTGGCTATAATTTTAAATGCTTTATTATAAGCCTTAGTCAATTACGTACTACTTTGGTTAAAGATGTTTTTTTTTCTTCATATTTTGAGTTATGAGTAGGCGTTGCCAAATTTTGAAAAAGAAAATCTGCTACAGCTTCTGCAGTTTTTACCAGAATTTAAGAGACTTGGCCGTATTTGCTCTAAATGTCACAATTTGTACTAACGGCTTGTTTTCAAGAAATGTACCAGATGGCGTTATCCCCAAGTGTACGAGTTTTTCTTAATTATCTCTAAAAATTCAAATCCAACAATATGACGTTTTTATGTTGTGATTGAAAATTTATTTATTTAATTTATTAATGCCATTTGTCCCTAATAACGCTTTATTCGAAGGAGCATGATATAATAAGTTTAAACTATTTACTATACCCTCGTCCATGTGACAAAAAGAGTAACTTAACCTAAAAAAGAGTAATTTCAAGTCGTGGAGGGAGTACGATCATTGGAGCATTCTGACAACTTTGTTTTAAAGTGCTGTAGGAGTACCACTATTACATTTCGAGCAACCAGTAATACAACCTGTATTTTCAAATTTATGGACAATATTTAAAATTGTTTAGTTAACAGGGACTGGTCGATTGGGATAAGAAAAGATAAAACGCCCAATAACTTCATCCGTACCCTCAAACGAATAGTACCATTTAATAATAGCTATGCGTTCTTCTTTTGTATAAACAGACATTTTAATTAATAAATTATTAGGGAAAACTTCGAAGAGATAAAGCGAGAATCTGACAAATGACATATGATAATTAACTCAAACTGGCGATTCTTACTCATCGCTGCTTCCCCCATACGCGGGTAATCGGTTTGACAACGTTGCTATAGTTCTCTATTACAATCATATCCCTAATGTTTTGTTCGGCCAATGTGTATATATTAACAATAATTATTATTCATGTATCCCTAACCTCAAATTAATAAAGTGTCAGAAGGTTGACAAGGAATTCTAATAAGATCAGATACCAGTGTGGCCAACTGAAAATATTTATAAAAATGTAGTTCGCATTACCGTCTTTGAAAACAAATCCACTGTGACGTTGGATAACCAGTAATGCTATGTTCTGTTTTCATTTGACGAGGCCAAAAGAAGTATTTTTTTTTTTAAAGAAGCTTAGCAAATTTATTTTTGTCACTTTTATCCTAAAGCTTGTTTAATGCATCTAAACATTTCGCTGTCACCAAAAGCCCATCCAGTAGCAATCGACTGTTAAAAAGCTACGCCCCAAACAAAACAAAACACAAATACATCAGACGCCAAAAGAAAATATTTGATCTTCAATTAACCACTTCCCGTTTGCCTAAGGTTATCCGTCCATCCATCCCTCCAGTTACGTATGCATTAATTTCTAGTGCCTGCCACTTTATGACGGTAGCTCGGCCGCGGGGTTTGCCCAACGCATCCGAAGATAATCGTAGGGGCGGAGGCGACTAACACAAACAAACGAAACCCGCCGAGATCCACGTGTCCGTCTAATGAGCTGGCCACGTGGCCCCAGGAGTGCCATGACTGGCAACAGTACGGTTTAAGAGCTTCCTAATGCCAGCGAGAAAAAATGATCAGCGTTTAACGTTTTGTGCATTAGAGAATCGATAAAATTGGTAGGTAATAATTCCAGTTATTCGGCTCGTTAGCTCTCAATAGACCTGTCAATATTATAAAGAGAAAATATTCATATCGAATACAACACCTGTCAGTTTTGATTGTTTAGTTTTAATTGTTGCAAAATCTCCATGATAAAAACTATCACCGCAAGCTTCCACCACCAATAACAATTATCATAAAAATTATCGTGATTATTCATTAGTTCGCGACTGGAATAGAATCT
Organism: Cetonia aurata; assembly: GCA_949128085.1. Classification (NCBI taxonomy): domain Eukaryota; kingdom Metazoa; phylum Arthropoda; class Insecta; order Coleoptera; family Scarabaeidae; genus Cetonia; species Cetonia aurata. The sequence goes on along the minus strand of OX421882.1, from coordinate 70,402,312 downwards.
CCCCTTGTAGTGGAATCTTTAATCTGATTGCGAGCACAAATATCGCTTCGAACATGCCCGGTGTATGAATATATTCACGCGCTAGTGTTTGATAATTCGGTGCCGTGGAGTTGGCATCCGTGAAATATGCGATTCAGCTTCGTATAGTATAATGGGTTTACTTTGCTATAGTGCCTTGTCAGAATTTGGTATTTGATTAATTATCGTGGTTTCAATGCATGCTATAATCTTCAATTATTATTTTGATCGGGATGAATTGGAAGGTAAGACTACTATCAGTCGCGTTAGTGACATTGGTAAATAATACTGTATAGGGTAGTAATATAAATATGCTTAACTATTTCAATAGAATACAGGGTGTCCCTGAAATAAGAGTACAACGTATTAAAAATGGGAAGCCCTAATTTTATTTTACCTTTTATCTAAATTAATTTTTCCAAAATTCCCACGCATACGTGAGGAAAAAAATGGCAAAGATATTTATTAAATATCCGTCACGCCACTGGTATTTGAGACACTACACTTCTAACCAACGAAGGTAGGGCAGGCAACACGCGACGTATAACTACGCTCTGAGTCTCAGTCTGTCTGGATCCTTACGCATGAACACATCGGATATGGCTTTTACCACACGCGAGTTGTTCGATATGATTTATGTCTACGGCGAAGCAGGAGGAAGTTGTCGAAGAACTCTACGTATCTACCGGCAGCGATACTCCAATCGTAGAACCCCGTCTTACACGTGTATAAAGGATACCGTGTTTAGATTAAGAGAAACTGGTCGATTGCTACCAAATTACGAAGGTCGCGGACGTGAAAGACCACGTCGAATTTTACGAGCCGAAGAAGAATTGCTGGATATTGTGAACAGAAATGCAGGTGTAAGTACACGTGATGCTGCAGGGCAAGTGGGGGTGTCACGCAGTACGGCACACCGCAATGATGTTTATTTCAGACAGCTGTCATTGATCAGATTACGCACAAGTGAATAGAGTTATTCATTAATAGATTCCACATTTTACTTTCAATATCTTCTTTGAAATTTGCTTTAAATTTCGCGTACGTAATAATATTGGAGTCGTTGACTCGTATCAGCTGCATACAATGATTATCTGTATATCACAGCTGTATTTACAAATGACCTTAAGATATAGTATAAACACAGATAGTGGATCCATGGGCGGCACATTCGTGACGTTTCAATGAGTTTTTAATTGTATATTCGATATTGCAATTGGCGTACGAATTTTTGGATACTTATTCAGTATAATTTGGGTTTCCCATTTTTAATATTTTGTACTCTTATTTCAGAGACACCCTGTATATATTGTAATGCTTTTATAGACTTTATCATTTGGACATACAAGGAAATTTAATTGGTTCAATTATTATAAAGATTAACTGGACTTAATCAAAACATGTTGATTTTTTGAAAGTGTTAATAAAATACTTCTACCTCCACTATTTTGGGAATTTTATATTTCTATTGGACTTATATTACTTAATTACAATACATTTAAAGTTAGGAAACATTATCTATATCTAGATTTATGTAGGATTTTGTACGGACATTTGAAATTTTTAGTATCATAATACTTAAAAACAATTTTAGACTCCTCAATCAAGCTTTCCAATCAAATTCGTTTCATCTTTGTTATCTCTATTAATTTGTCTTTCTTTATATTTAAAATAATTACACCGGACAATAAATTTTACTTTATTTGTTGTATCTTGCTTAAAAAATGCATTTTCTTTTGCCAATTTTGGGGTGCTGAATATAAAAATGCTCTTTTGTGAGATGTTTCTAGAGCAGAGGGTGCGGTCCTAGTTTTATAACGGTATTAACTCTAAATAGTAAAACAATTTTACGGTGGCAATTCAGCGGAAGTTACACGACATTTATTTGCAGTAAATTATCCCGAAAGATCAATTCCTATATGCATTAGCGGAATTAAATCCTATTATGACCTGTAGGCAAACGTGTGAGTTGGGATTGTTGAGGATGAAATAATCGCACCTTTTTTATTGAAGCAAATTTAAATGTTTAATATCAATAAGTATTTAGAATTATTGCAAATCAATATTATTCTTGCTGTACGGGAGCGACTTGATATTAATGAAATTTGGTTCCAACAGGATGGTTGTCCGGCGCACAATACCCGTAACGTCAGTAGTTTCTTAAATACCGTTTTTGAAGATAGATGGATCGGCAATTCGGGTCGTATTAAATGGCCACCACACTCCCAGGATTTGGGCGTTTGGGGTAAATGCCTTCTTTTTAAGGCCCTTTTTAAATAATTAAATATATGGGTACGGTGAACAACGTCCATCGAATCGCTAACAATTACGCGCGAAAATCATTGAAGTCAGCAACAATGTCAACATGTGATTTTTTAAGAAACATTCGTCGCAATTTTTATGACCGGCTGGGTAACTCTTACGAAGAGGGCGGAACATTTAATAAATAGTTAACTTTCTTTTCAGCATTCTTCAGCAGTTGTTATATTTATAGTTTCACATTTGTTTGGAATTATTGCTTTAAAGTATGAATCGTTATATTCACTGATTGTGAGTTTTATTTCTTCTAATAGGAATTTGTTAAGTTCCATAATTTTATTTACGTTTATCACTTGTATTTGATAAGAATTTTTATTCAGTTTAGGACGCTGAATATTATTTTATTTTTCATGAGGCTATGCTGAATTTTATGACCAAAATCTGTTATCAGTTACATTATCTGATGCTTCAACAGAAAAATAATTATGTAAAAACCAAATTATTACTAAACATTGTTATTGTGTGTTTTTAGTTATTAAGTGGTTATTGTCTTATTTTTTTATTTACCGTCGGATAGAGTTTTGTAAATTATTGATTAACAAATATCCCGAACATGAATATTTTTTTCAATAATATGCTATTTACCGACGATTAGGTACTTCATTTAATATTATTAGGATTGCTAGAATCTATGTTTGGTATTTTATTTAATTACAGACTTTTAAAACTACTTTTCATTCTTTTTTTTTTCTTTTGATATTGTTTATGAGCTCTGTCACTGAAATTTATACTTCACATTATCTGATGCTTCGATATAAAAACAAGCATGAATAAAAACAAATCAACGCTATGCATGGCAGTTTATTGCCCTTTTTTACTTATCAAATGAGTATTGTAATATTATTTCCCTTTTCACTAATGCAAATGTAATATTGTTTTTAATATTTAGTTTTACAAACTTCCTAAATCACGTTTACAATAGCTCAAGAAAAGAGAAAAGGAATATCTGCCTCATTTTACTTCCATTGAGCTATGATGATTCGTCGAATGTTAACAAATTTGTATTGTGACCTTGCACGTAGGCGCATTTCCAGTCGCCCAGAATGCCATTCACAGCCCGCAACTTTTCTCCCAGTATAGGTATATTGATACAAAGAATGTGACACATCCAACTGCTGTAATTCGATTTATTTCATTCATTAGTTTACGTATGAACTGGATGTGTAACTTTTGTGAAATAAAGCGATGTTAAATTTGAATTTCACCCATATTCAATTTGATTGGTTGAATTACATATAATTATGTACAGAGATATTGTTTTTTGGACTTTGACGTGTTTCTATGTGAATTAGTATCCTTTCCTATGTGCACCTCTTTTGAGATAACAGTATAAACATTTTTCTGTTCTATCAATCGATTTTATACTTTCTATTAAAAAACATATACAGTGTGTCCGACAAGGAAGTTGGAGTTAGTGAAAAATACATGGAATTAACATTTTATCAACTTGGAATCTGTTGGACTTATCTGGACTTGCGTAATTTAGTTATTTTGAAACAAAATTGACCAATCTGTGTAAAATTGATAAAGGATTGAAAAATAGCAATGGTCATAGTCAAGTATGCCAAAGTTTGCCGAAGTTTGAAGACTTCAGCTAACTTTTAACTCATTTTAAATTTTAGCCACGGAAATTCACAAATTCTGTTTAAATCATATACTTACCTACAATTTTTTTTCTTTTCTACTTTCACACTGGAGTTCTCTTAAAAAAAAAAACACTGTGGGAGTCTAATCAAAATAAAATAGGGTATAAAGGAAACGCATTAGTTTAATATGCAATTATATTTTTTATACATATTTTTACTTTCCAAAAAATAATTCTAGTAATATATAAAAGAACACAAATTATGTATTATATTACAGAATGCAATACATTATTGTTAAAACATCGATGGCCTTTGCTGAGTGTGAATTTACATCATGTAATATCTACACGTATATATCATAAAAAAATCATATAAAAAACATAGATATATTTTTATAATAGTTATTATATAAAAAATTTGTTGTACTCATTATTCTACGTAAAAATACATACATAAAAGAAGGGACTGACAGAAAAATGTAAATATAATTAAAAAATAAAATGTTTTTGTCTTTCATCAGTTCTACTAAATATTTCCTGAGTATTTTTTTTTATTTTACAATTCAAAAATTCCTTTTATTTAAAGTCGTAAGTGCTACTAATAATATATCCATACTTTTTTGTAAGTACAATTAATATGAATTATTATTTCATGGGTACAATTATTTACAGTTTCCTGTTCCACAATTTCTTTTCATAATTTTTTTAAGAGAATATGTATGTATTCGGAAAAAAAGTAAAATTCGCATAATATCGATAATATAAATAAATTGTAGACAAAAAAATGATTTTCGTTCCTTTTTGACAGGTGCAATCTGTCAATGACAATTAAAATAAATGAATTTCAAGCAAACTATATATCTACAATTCATTTGATCACATAATATGTCTTAATCGCCTAAAGTAATTACCTTACAAAGATTCAGCAGTGTCATTATTCTGAATTATTGCCTTTATGTGAGACCCCTGTATTAATAATTAATTATAAAAATATCATGATTAAGTTTATTTTATTTTACGCAATTCTTTTAAGTTTAAATCTAAAAATAAATATATTTTTTACCCAAAATCATAATATATGTCAATACAATAAATATATGTACTTGCAGGGCGTTCTTGCACATCCATTTTTTTTAAAAAGAAAGTAAAATGCAGAAAAAATAAAACTCTCAGATCGCTTTAATATCGTCAAAGAATCATAAAAATTGAAAAATATTTTATTAGCGCGCCTAGATTTGAAGGTTGAATATTTGATAACTTTTTGTGGTCGCTGGATATGAAATTTTTTTCAATTAATTCTTCGATTTTTTTCTGATTTTAATAGGAAAATGTTATTGCTTGTGTTGGGGGTGATTGTATTTTTAGAGAAATACTAACTAAGGGGTTCCAAAACATTTTCATAATTATTGTGGTTATTTTTATATAAAAATTAATAACTTCAAATATTAGTATATATAAAATTAATTATTTTTTATAACGGTTATGAGTATTTATTACAACAACCATATTATTTTTATAGAAATCAGTAGTACTAAAATGTTTTAAATATAATTGTGGTAATTTATCATCAAATTTATTATAATAAAAAAATATTATTTATTTTCATTTTATTTTTATTTAATTTTTATTTAATTTTTATTTTATTTTTTCATGCTAATCTGAAACATTTCTCACAATACTTTTTACATAATTTGAAAGAAAAATAATAATAAATATTTATAATCCTCTTTGTGTTAAGACGATGTAGTTCATTTTATCACTACAAAATATTATTGTTAAGTCAACCAGCGGTTCTAAAACATTTTTCAACTAAAATAATTTTTGTTTCAATTTAGAATAAAATATTAATGTTTGTAATTTCTGAGATTTTTTTTGTCGTTGAGGTGGATTGCAAGAAAAATGTTATTCTCTTTCAACCGGAGTTTCTAAAACACTTTTCTTTGGAGAGATCTTGCGAAACAATTTCGACAATTATTCAAAATAACACACAATGCATATATCGCTCTTCAAATTTGCTTTTTTTAATTTTTTTTTGTCGATTTTGATATAAAACTTTGAATCAAACTATCACTTACATATTTACATAAGATATAGGTATTTTCACTTCAATCGAATACCTATAATAAAATGGCTGCTTTTTTCCTTCAAATTATCCTAAAATTACTTACATATTTACACAAGAGATATTGTTTCCGATTTAGTCAATTAAAGATGGACGTTTATTTACAAAATGAAACGAGTATGGGAACTTTTAGGCCTTCTTGCACATATTTAGAGAAGAAAAAAGTTTTCAATCCGTTTTACTTAACACTATCATTTTTGATATGCGCAAATTTGAAAACAATCGAAAATAGAAAATACCTAGATTGTCATAGTTATCATTCAGATGTTCGGTTTTCATTGTTCTTTCTGAATTTACTCGATGAGGCAATTTTGAAAAGACTTACGGGGTTCGTTGCAAAACTAGGACTGGTGATTGTTATAATCCATACTGCAATCAGGATGGTCGGGACTATAATTCTGATGGTTCTGCCGGTTCTGGTGATGCTGTTGCGTTGGATTCTGCGCATTTTGACCGCCCTGCGCGTTCTGTTGGATCTGCTGATTCTGGTGGGCTTGCAAATGCGGCATCATTCCAGGATATCCGGCCATCTGCGCCATCTGGTAAGCGCCTCCGTTCATATTGTGTCCCATCGTCATCTGGTTCTGAACACCTTGCTGGTTGAAATAATCCATTTGATGATAATAAGAAGGATTGTACCCTTGTCCGTAGTAATGAGGGGAAGAACTGTGGCCGTTCGTGTGCCAGTTGAAGGAGTTGTATGCGTCGTACTGGTAGCTCAGCGGCGGGTTGCTCGAAGGTGTCATTGGCGGTGATGGGGTGGTCATGGAACTGCTGGCGTTGCTCCCCATGGGTGTCAAGTTGCCGTTATTTCTATAGCTGGACATCTGGGGTGACTCTTTCTTTATGCTGATCATCGGTGGCGATTGGGAAGAAGTGCAAGTGGTGGGGAGATTCGTCGTGGATGTTAATGCGGCAGCAGGAGCGGAAGGTGAAGGTTTGCTCTGTTTTGCTTTAGCTGGAGTGGAAGGTCTAGAAGCGGAGGGTTTTTGGGTGCCCTGTTGTCTACACTTTGCTCTCCGATTTTTGAACCACACCTGGAACAAAGTAAAAAAAAAACCCTGTAAAAATTTTTGTCGAGAAACCAGGAAATGTTTTTTTTTTTTTTGGATTTGATCGAGGGATCTCTAATATATTGGGTTAATTATGTTCAACTAAGATGGTCTAGCATTTCGGAGTGAGAGTAATGCATAAGTACCTTTATTAAATTTTGAAATTACAATTAAAGTGATAAATTATGGGGGAAAAACCATTTTAAATGTAGGTTGTGAAGTACTAATAGCTAGAGTTGAGTAAAAATATAGATTTAAACGAGTACCCACTTTCTTATACAGGGTGAATCTCAATATATGCGACAAAATTTAAGAGCTGATTTCTGAGGTTATTTTGATCATTAAAGTTTATATGAGTATATGTCCAAAACGGTTTGGTTTAAAAGTTATTGAATGATTAATAATAAATTATGAACTATGACTAACACGATATAATATCACAGTTGGTTCTTCAAAATCAATTGTGTTGAGAGGGAATTGTTTGTCATTTCAATATTTGACAGTAGTTGTCAGAGTATTCATTCAGTTTATTGTCAGTTTCTGTTTTCTAAAATAAATTACACGAATGCTGAGATGGGTGATATGCATTTTGTTTACGGTCTTGCCAATGGAAATTCGCGTGCTGCTAGACGTCTTTATGAAGAACGATACCCGAACCGTATCATACCGCATCATTCAATATTTGCCCGTCTTCACCAACGTCTTAGTGAAATGGGATGTTTTAAAAAACATACGATTGATAACGGGCACCCATTTACAGTGAGAACTCTACAAGCTGAAGAAATGGTACTAAATGAAATTGAGGAACATCTTACTACAAGCACCAAAAAAATTGCGTTTGCTTTAAACATTAGTCAGGCCACAGTTTGGAGAATATTGAAAGATCAACTGTTGTATCCATATCACACTCAACGGGTGCAGGCACTTTTGCTAGCAGATTTTCCGCAAAGAGTGGCTTTTTGTTAATGGGTGCAACACAAAATCGCACAAATTCCTGACTATTTGGCTCAAATATTCTGCACCGACGAGGCTACTTTCTCTAGAAACGCGATTATTAATTTTCATAATAATCATATGGGCCGAAGAAAATCCGCACGGAATAGTGAATGCCCGTTATCAACATCAATTCTCTGTCAATGTGTGGGTCGGAATTGTTGGAGATCACTTGATAGGTGCACATTTTTTACCGATGCGGTTAAATGGCGAGGTATACCGCAATTTTCTTGAAGAGGAGCTACCACTACTGCTGCAAGAAGTTCCCTTACAATTAAGATTACAAATGTATTTTATGCATGACGGTGCTCCAGCGCATTTTAGTTTAGTTGCTCGCTAGTTTTTGAACAATACGTATCCAAATCGGTGGAGAGGACGGGGAGGTCCACAACCGTGGCCTCCTCGGTCTCCAGACTTAAATAGTTTGGACTTTTTTCTCTGGGGTCACCTTAAATCTTTACTTTATACGACTCCCATTGAAAATGTCGATGAACTGAGAAATCGTATTATCGCAGCTTTTCAAACAATTCGAAATATCCCTGGTATTTTCGAACGGACTCGCCAGTCAATACAACGAAGGATAGAAGCTTGTATTGCAGTTGCGGGCGGTCATTTTCAACACTATAACTTAATTTTGTTTTACTAATTATTTTGTTAATTTATAATAAAAAACATTAATTATGTTAACTTACTATTAAACATTGTATAACTTTAGAAATAAGCAGTTTGGGACATATGTTCTTATGAACTTTTATGATCAAAATAACATCAGGAATCAGCTCCTAAAGTTTGTCGCATATATTGTGATTCACCATGTATATACAAGAACGTTAGATTGAATCGAAACCAGTTGTGATATTTTTCTCCCAAAGTTTGAATAAAACAATCGGGACACGTTGTATACAGTTCTTGTTTCAGTGTTTAAAATAGCATTACTGTACTGTTCTCTAATCTAACTGACTTGGATAGATTTCGAAATTAGTTTGAGCTACTTGATAGTGGCTTGGTAGTCATTGGTGGTCCAAGGACTCATCAAATATATGCGCACCTTTTTTTAGTAATGAATTCTATTTATATAATTCTCCTATGTGCGTATGTACGTAGATAGGAGGTATATATTCAATTTTTCCACAACAATGAACGTGTACCTATGCCTTTATACGCATACATCATATATAGTAACCTTTGTACAACACTATAACACATATTGGAGGTATTACGGTACTGCCCTCGGCCATGTCGGTCCTACTCCGAAAAGGAAAAAATAATCCCTATCAATTTCCATTAGATTTGCGACGTACTGTTGCAGCACGGTACCCTCGAAATACCCTCTACTTTCTCACTCTTTGTACACGTTTATAATGCTGCTTTTATACTATACGCGGCACACGGACTATACATCTATGTATATATACGCTCGCCAACGATTCGGTAGTAACTGGAGTTCCGCAGGGGAGGTTTATAAAGCCGAAAGAGGCGGTCTGATTCTGAATCGGGGAACCCCACATAATCCCCGGGAGGAACTAATGGAAAACTAACCCTCCCCTAGCCCCCTAGTACGTACCGCGTGCGTTCGTTGCTTTTGTGGGTCCTGACAACCGTTCGTTGTTGTGCTACGTTTCCACTGAATAAAATATAACTGTTTCTATAGTTTAGGCGGGTGTACGGCTTAAATATGTCCCCCTTCGGATGCGTGTGTGTGTTTCTGTGTAGCTGCGTGTGTACGCGTGAAGTTCAGTTGTGCAAATATGCTGTGAAATTATTTATTTCATTACCAGCATAAGAAAGAATTTTTTGAATAAAATCTTGGCAGAATCAAAATCGAATAGGTAAATACATATTTTAAAAAGATCTAATTGAGTTTGCCTTTTTAGTGTCTAAAATAAAAGGGATGACTATAGAATCCTAAATGGCAATTGCATTGCAAACCTAATCTTATTATAATTTTGGGTGTTACTAAAAATTTCTAAAATATTAAAGTCATCTATATAAATAAAAATTAATTGCCACACGTATGACGGAGCATCGCTCGAGAATGCTCAACCGATTTGACTGATATTTTTTTTGTGTTTGTAATTGTCAGGACAAGGTTCGTATGAAAGAAAATTTTCGGAAAATCCAGGAAAAACGTTGTCATTTGGACCGTATTTTTGTATAAAAAAAAAATTTATGTCAACATTTTTGACGTTTTGACGGCACGCGCAGCGTCGAGACGGCTTTTCTAAAGTTAAACGCGTTAAAAAAAAATTAAAACAAAAACAAAAAAATAGTAGCGTCGTGTTTAACAACAGCGAGACGCGTTTGAAAAAAAAAAGTAAGAAAAACTCAAAAATTAAGATATCACAATTTTTGCAACGATACGCGCGTCGTTTTTAACAACAGCGAGACCCGTTTGAAAAAAATTATAAAAAAAAACGAAAAATTAAGAAAAAATTAAAAATGATAATTTCTTAATTTGTGAACATTTGAATTTGATGTTTAGACGAGACGCGCACCGTATAGTCTTTTCGAAGAGAAACCCGTTTAAAAAAGAATAAAAATTAAAAAAAAACATTACAATTTTTTCAACGAGACGCGTAGTGTCGTGTTTAACAACAGCGAGACGCGTTTGAAACAAAAAAATATAAAAACACGAAAAATTTAAAAATTATAATTTCTAAATTGTGAACATTTAAATTTGACGTTTTGACGAGACGCGCTGGGTCGAGTCTTTTTTAAAGTGAGACCCGTTTGAAAAAAAATTAAAAAAGAAAACGAAAAATTAAAAAAATTGTAATTAATTTGCGATAATTTAATTTGACGTTTGGCGTCGAATCTTCTTTAAAGTGAGACTCAAACGCGACTGAAAAATTACAGATTACAAATTAATAGATTGAAGAGCGAGCTGCTACCCAAGGTGTACGCACCTTCTCTAGAGGGTGCGGTCTAAGGTGGAACGCGGGCTTTCTAGTTTTTATAAAAATGGTGGGCTGGTTTTTTTTTCAATTTATCAAAATAAACTTAATCTCTCACATTGTTGATCTGTCCTGTGCCCTAACTATACATCTTAAAATGTGTGCGTTACAATGATATGTAACTGTTATGTTCGTTATTTTGCGAAACATGAATTTTTGCTTAATGTAATTCAGTATTAAAAAAAAATGTCAAATGTTGCAAATAACATTCGTATTTGTCAACTTGCCTCGATACAAAAAAATTGTTATTTTAAATATGTCGTTAATGCATTTTGCTTATTCTTTCGGTCTCATCTACATGGTTTTAATAGATTTTAAAATGTATTGTACTTGGTACTTGTATATTAACGTTGTTAATTTTAATTTTAAATTAACTGTTGACTGACGATTGTGATTTTATTAATGTTATAATAAGATTTTTTTTTCTGAAGTAACTTTCACACATTATACATATCTTGTGTGTCAATATACTAAGCCTCTTCAATGTGAGCCCTACTTCCAAATAAACGGCTAAATAAATAAACAACCTAGATTTATAATTAAATGGTATTTGCAACAGACATTTTTTTAGTTTCGGGCAATTAAAAAAATACTTGTTATAAAGGCCAAATATACAAATTATTTGTACAATTTCTCTCAGTGTTCTTTTCAAATTACTTTAGTGACAAATTCTTCATACAATTCTCATGTTTTAGCCTTTAGAAAACTCAATTTAAATGTATAAATAAAAGCTTCCCTTAATATGGAGAGGAAATAGTGAACAGAACCGTACCAATGCAGGAACTTGTCCTATATATCCTAATATTCCCATATATACATTTATTGTATCACACATTTCAATTTTGACGTTCCCATCACCATGCACCATCACAAACAACTCTAAACGGCGAACGCCCTGCGGCAAACTAACCCATGCACTTTCCTTCGGAAATAACAACGCCTTTCTATACGCACAACAACCAACATAACACCAGGGGCGGTATGTTTGCCGTCCTAGCGGTAATGATTCAATTTGAAGCCTGGTTAGCCTTTTGACTAGGCACAGCTGTTCCCATTGTCAATCGGAGCACCGCACTGTGGGCTGCCTGTCTGCGACTCTGCGCGAGTTTTCTATTCTCCGATCTCGCTAATAATAGATATCAACGCTTTTTCATGTATTAAATGTTTTGTGTATATAATATCTATGACGAATATTATACCATGCGGGGATACTAGGGTGGATGTCTCGAACGCGTGAGAAGGGTTGATGTTTGCAGTACTAAATTAATACAATAGAATTAAGGGGGTGCCACCAGGACGCGTCTTAGCACCATTACGTTTGGGAAAATTTCAATTCTATAGTAAAATTATTGAAAAATTACTCACTTGCACTCTAGATTCGGGTAAGTTGATCTTCAGCGCCACTTCTTCCCTCATGAAGATGTCCGGGTATCTGGTTTTGGCGAACAACGTCTCCAGTATGTCCAGTTGAGCTCTGGTGAAGGTAGTGCGCTCCCGGCGCTGTTTCCTCGGGTTGACACCTGGAAAATAGGAACAGACTATGCATTATGCACTAGCAAATTGTCTGAAGCTTTAAGTGGAATATGTAAAATGATAAGGTTAATAGAAAATAAAGTTTGAAAGTACAGCAAATATATTATAATGACTATTTTTTAATCTGATGCCATAATAACGCTATTACCTTATCGTATTGAAAACGATGAGTTTATAACTTATAAAAGAACAGTGTGCGTTTATAGATTATCTAGTTCAATTTAGTTTCTCGGGGGTGGCCACTAATTTGTAATTCTAATGCTAAAAAATCAAAATGGAGTCTACAGTTTCAATATACAGTGGCGGCCATTAATTTGGAAACACCGGCCTTATCTAGTTTACTGGATATTTCTAATATTTAATAGTGTAAGAAAGCGTTGTCATGAACTCTTGTCACTACTAATATAGTGAGATAAAATTCAAACACTAACTGTCAAAAAAAATTGATATGTCAATCAAATGGTAAAAGTGACAAACAATTTACAATAGAAAAATCTGGGTGTTTCCAAATTAATGGCCGCCATGGTACGATCTGTAGTAATGTGTATAAAAATGATGTATGACACTCGTTCTTTAATATACTATTTTCTTGTTAAAATTTTAAAAATAATGAAAATGCCCTCTACAAATACCTGTATCTTGACAGTTACGTTTGTAATTTTGTACACTGTAGAAAATTATAGTAACTTCACTATGGTAAATCTGAAATATGACATAATAATGTTGTGATTTATTGCAATAAATCACACTTTTAAAGTGAAAATTCATATGTCGATAACATGGTCAAAGTGACAAACAATTTACAATAGAAAAATCTGGGTGTTTCCAAATTAATGGCCGCCATGGTACGATCTGTAGTAATATGTATAAAAATGATGGATGACACTCGTTCTTTAATATACTATTTTCTTGTTAAAATTTTAAAAATAATAAAAATGCCCTCAACAAATGCCTGTATCTTGACATTTACGGTTGTAATTTTGTACACTGTAAAAAATTACAGGAACTTCACTATGGCAAATCGGAAATATGGCGTAATAATGTTGTGATTTATTGCAATAAATCACATTTTTAAAGTCAAAATTCATATGTCGATAACATGGTCAAAGTGACAAACAATTTATAATAGAAAAATTTGGGTGTTTCCAAATTAATGGCAGCCATGATACGAGATGTAGACTATGTATAAAAATGATGTATGACACTCGTTCTTTAATATACTATTTTCTTGTTAAAATTTTAAAAATAATAAAAATGCCCTTTACAAATACCTGTATCTTGACAGTTACGTTTGTAATTTTGTACACTGTAGAAAATTATGGTAACTTCACTGTGGTAAATCGGAAATATGACATAATAATGTTGTGATTTATTGCAATAAATCACAGTTTTAAAGTCAAAATTGATATGTCGATAACATGGGCAAAGTGACAAACAATTTACAATAGAATAATCTAGGTGTTTCCAAATTAATGGCCGCCATGGTACGATCTGTAGTAATGTGTATAAAAATGATGTATGACACTCGTTCTTTAATATACTATTTTCTTGCTAAAATTTTAAAAATAATAAAAATGCCGTTTATAAATGCCTGCATCTTGACATTTACGTTTGTAATTTTGTACACTCTAACAAATTACAGTAACTTCACTATGGTAAATCGTAAATATGACATAATAATGTTGTGATTTATTGTAATAAACCATGTAAACTTTGTTTTATTTATTTATGGCATACCATAGTAAAAAGTTTGTAGGAGTAATATACTAGATGCTCCATTAAAAAAAAAAAAAAACATTGCTGACATCTACAAAATTCGACATTCAATTGCTTTCTGTTTCAATTCGAATCAGCCTGTATATAAACATCTATTTCTTTCTCTTAGCACCCTCGCTTTTATCGTACGCCCACTCGTAAATAAATCAACTAACAGTAATTGCTTAGCCTCGTATCCGGTTACACTTGGATAAACAGACCAACCGGCAAACTTCGGGGACTCCCGAACCCTAAATTCGACCCTGTACTACGAAAGCACACACTACTCCCTTCAGTTTGTTTTGCCTGGCCGACGGCGTGAGATTTCGCACTTGCAGTTCGATTTTTCTCTGCGTGGGTATCCGTGAATCGCTCCAAGGTTATTAACAGACGCGTCGGTTGAGTCGTGCGTTGTGTTTACGCAAGACCCTACAAGGGTGGGCAGAAAACGGGCCTCTGGAAATGTATCTACATGTAACTGTCTGTCGTTTCTGTACAGGACGTGCCTGCGTGCGTCGGAAACGCTAGAAGCTGGTTGTGATTCTTTCCGGAACACAATTCCACCATTTCGGTCGTTTACTGAGTGTACATAAGTAGATGTATTGAATCGATAGAAGAAGTAACGACTTAATTTAATTTATACAGGGTGAAAAAATCCCTTACCACAAAATTATTGGGTGGTAAGGGATTTTTTCACCTTTCTTTTGGGATTTTTGTTATAGTTTTCAAGCCACAGTCTCCACCCATCACAGGTTATACAGGGTGATTTATTGAGGCGATTCATAGAGCTTAGTAGGAAAAAAAAATATCATAGTAAATGCGGCCATGAAAACATCTTTAAAAATATTTTTAAGTTTCTGAACTTTCCGCAAGATGGCGTAATTTAGCAAGTAGAAATTTAAGAACAATTAGCAAAACAACAGAAAGAAAAAAGGATCAGTACACTTACATTATGAAATTACATCAACAGTTTTTTTTTAATTTTCTTAATGGTAAAATTTTCCAATCATTGGGCAAGCGATTATATATTTTAATACCAAAGGTATTAAACGTTTGGGGGTTAGGTTCAAATTATGTCTTATATTGAATGTATTTCTGGATCTTTGATATTGTAACTACGTATGTTATTATTTTTGTTCATGAATATATGTTTATGCTTGTGAATATATAAACTGGATTCCAATATATACACTTAAATCAAAGAGTTAAAATTTTCAAGGATTTGAAATAAGTTCTGCATTAGATGGTTTGACTAACTCCTAACAGCTGACTTTTATTTAAAGAAAACTTTCATCGCTACGGTCGAGAAAAACTCCATATTAGAAGAATTCCATACCTCAGGCGACTTTGGAATTTTAGCGTGGGTATATCATTTTTAAATTGCGTAATTCAACCACATTCTTTAGAGATCTTAGCTTAAAAATTTATCTCTTTAGTGTACTTATTAATTGCTGGCAATGAATATTCCAGTTTAAGGTGGAAGTAAACGTCATTCCAACAAAAAAAAAGTGTTGAATCGATTGAATTTATTTCATTATTTGAAATCTGTAAATTTACGAAGTTATTTATCTCTTTTTGAACGGTATGAAATAGAATATATTTCGTCTTGTTGATGAATGATAATTTATTAGCACAAAACCAGTTGAATAATTTCTCCAAAATCAAATTTGCTGTAGCTTTAACATCGATTTATTTCGTTTGAAACAACAACAGCTATGTCATTTGCATAGCACACTATACAGCGAAATCGCTAACAAAATCAACTATGCCGTTTATAAACAATGAAAATAATAATGACCCCAAAATTGATCCTTGTGGGGCGCCAATACTGGTCGATAAGTAAGAATCTATTAAATCTCTACTTTGCCTCTAAATCCCATGGTGTCAAGCTTCTGTAGAAGTATACTACATATATGTTGGATACAGTCAAACGACTTTGACAAGTCGCAAAATATACCAACATGATAAGACTTGGTTTCAATATTCTCCAGAGAGCAGTTGTAGACCTCTAACAGTGCAGAAGTTGTATAGATTTGCCTAGTCTAAATCCATGTTGAGATAATGACAGGCAATTAAATTTATTTATATAATTTTCTATACGACTAAGCATAGCACACTCAAAACAGCTTTGAGAAGACTGAAGGCAAATTAATCGGCCGATCATTAGCAATATTAAATAGTTCGCTTTTTTATGAAAGGGCTTAATTTTAGAGCTTTTAAGTAAATTCTGGCAAATACCCTGTTCGAAAGAGCAATTGATCAGATGCGTAATAGGCTTGACTAATTCATATTTACAAAGTTTAATTATATTAGCAGATAATGCCATCTGGTGATGATGTAAATTGATTCTTAATCTTGTTAAAATACTTTTCAAAACATTTCAGGTTCTTGAAAATGGGTACAAATACATGGTATGGGTCTTCATATGCTTAATAGACATTACAACGTTCGGAATAGTTTGACAAGTGGCAATAGGTATTTTCTTAAAATATTCATTAGTAAGTATTTGCAATAATGGAAGGTGAAGTGAAGGTTTTATTGTCGATTTTGATCGTTAAATTAGCAAATGAATTAGCGTTAGTATACTTATTCCGTAAATTATTTATAATGCTTCATGTTGCTTTGTTTTTATTTTCAGAAAGTGCTATTTTTGTGTTATAGTAAACGTAAAAACAAAAAATCAATTACGCCACCTTGCGGAAATTTTAGAAACTTATAAATATTTTCAAGGTTGTTCTCATGACCATATTTACTAGTTTAATTTTCTTCCCTAAGATATAGAACCAACTTCTGCTGAGATATGGTCGATGGCCACCCTTAATGGATCACTCTGTATAAATTAGATTAAGTCGTTTTTGAAGTGATGACGTAAAAATCTATGATATTTCGGTAAAATTAGAAATAAAATTAAAACTTGGGATCTAGTGAGTTTCAGGCTTTTAGGTCGATTAATTAAAGGAGTCTATGTTTCCCCTTCTTCTCTATAGGACTTTTTTTTGCAACGTTTCGCTACTTAATTTTGTAACATTTTCAAGCAAGAATTGCTCGAAATATGGTTTGGATAGTAGTTTATCAAACGTCGATACTTTATTTTCCTCAGAATCTTCTCGTCTCAAATAAAAACTACGGTATAATATTTAAAATAAAAGCTAAAAAGAAAAAAAGACGAGACGCTTGTCCTCTTTCTATGACAGTCCATTAAATGAGGTAAAAATCCGATAGCCCCTGAACCGCGCGCCGTCTTACTGCATCAACCCCAAGAGATTCTAGACTCGCGGCTCGCCCAACAGTGAAGCCAACGGCCCACTCGGCCCGCCCGTTGAATGACAAGCCGGTCTGTCCCGATATAATCCGCTTTGGCTGGCTGCAACCGTATAGATAAAGAACTACCGTCATGCGTCGGTGAGCTACCCACCTCGGTGGCGATCTCCCGACGGCTTTTTGGTACGCTGCTGGCACGATCTCCATTAATCGAACGGATGGCGCACCTTGGTCATTTTTTTAACAAGATTTTTATTTTTTCGAGTAAAAATCAACAGAAATTGGCGTTTCGTTCTTCACGTATTAATAATAAGCAAATTATAAAGGAAAATTGACGCATAGAAGAATTATAGGGAAAAAACGCTGTCAAACGATACCCGGTTTGTTGTTTACATCGTATACAGGTGTTCCACGACGAACTGCAGCGATCAATATGTGGAAAAATATTCACCGGAAAATTTAGTAGTATACTAACAGCAATTTGCACACTAAAAAAGATTTCTTCTGTTAAGAAAATATATTTCTTTAAAAAGTTTTACTTCTTTCAAATGTATCTGTTCTCAAAAACCACTAGGTTTACGGATAGGGAAGATTAATATAAACTGATCACGAATAATCGAAGAAATACACTCAGTGGATTCATAAATATTGCACCATTCTATTTACAATAAGAACACTCTGTATACCGAATGAGCCATAAAGCTGAAAATATTTTCTTTCAATCGATCATAGTCGGCTATAACTACATATTCTTTCATGCAAGTTTCAAATTCAAAGCGGAACTTCAAAAAATTGCGAGAAAAAAAAGTATTGAAATGTCAAAGCGAGTATGTTCTACGGAAACCTGTAGAAATAAATACGTTCACAGAGTATATAATAAAGAATGTGCTTCCAATTAAAATAATTTAGCAAATATTACATTTAAATTCATAAACACAATTCTAAATGTGATGAAAAAAATTAAATAATTCATTATAGGTGACAGTGATCACGTCACTTGTTGTTGTTATTATTTTATATTATAAAAGTAAAGAAGTTATGAACCAACACGTTTTTTTTTTGCGGTACGTTAAAATATTTTGAATCCCCGTTTAAATTCTGAACGTTATATACTTATATATCACAAATAAAGTGCCTCAATGTGTGCACGCGCACAGTGATAGATATAATGTTTTATCACGGGACAACCCCTCCGTAAACTAATGAAATTCATGGTTAAAGTATCCCCAATAAAACGCGACTGATTCAATTTGGCACACCGAGCGCCCTCTCATCATTGGACAGCTGTGATTTCCCATGCAGAGAGTTACAATGTTGGCCCTCCCCTCTAAATTTCACTTCCCAAATCAAACACCCTATATTTTATTCTACGCCACCGTTTGACACTTTTCCCTAATATATATGCTTCTATATACGTAGATAAACATTTTATTATAATAATTTTTTCGTTTGTTTATACGGAATAAAAAGGAGAAAAAGATCAACGGAAATACCGTTGTTATTTTAGCAAATCGCTTTTGGGTCGATTAAAAACTACACGTTGCAATACGATTAACTTTATAGGCGCACACATCCTGTGTGAGATATAAGGATTAATAGCTTTACCAGATACGGCCACGTGGCTTTGTTGATTTATGGCTAACTATATATGTAAGCGAATGACAATTTCACTGTTAGTCAGTTATTTAACTTCAAATTTGACCATAATACCGTACTAATAACATTCAAAGTTATTTTGTTTTATGATTCGTTTTTCTTGTTTGGCATGACATGAATAAACTCATATCACTATAAATTTAATTAACATTATGATGGAAAATCTATACGTTCAAAAGATATTGATTGTTGTTAATAGGGGTGTCCCACATGGTAGCGTCTTAGGGCCTCTCTTATTTGTCATATATTTCAATGATATCTATGCTGTCATACATGTCGGAGATCTACACTCTATAATTATCAATTAGGCGGATAACACTTCCATATACAGGCTGATTCACGGAACTTGTTCATTAAAAGTTCTTTAATTTGCAGTGATAAGTATCTCGATTTTGAAACTTCGGCGTTAAGCATAGTTGGCTATGATCTATTTAGAAAAAGTAAGTTAATCAATGTCGCACTTTACATCGAAAGTCATGGCCAACTTTGATATTATAAATACATACCTATATTTTTAGTCGCATTTTTAGATTCTATATGGAATTTTGAAGCGAATTTTATAAAACATCTTTTTAGCTATCGGTTACCGTTTCGGAGTTATTTTGATATTTGTGAAAAAATAAAAAAAAACAGATGATGCATTAAAGGGGTGTAACAGCCATACAGTAAAAAGTAGACAACTTTTATGTGAATTGTGGAGGGTACAGTTACCATACTATTTAACGAAGGCATAAAAA
This sequence comes from Cetonia aurata, assembly GCA_949128085.1. Classification (NCBI taxonomy): domain Eukaryota; kingdom Metazoa; phylum Arthropoda; class Insecta; order Coleoptera; family Scarabaeidae; genus Cetonia; species Cetonia aurata. The sequence goes on along the minus strand of OX421882.1, from coordinate 70,382,327 downwards.
GTAAACAAAATCATACAGGCTGTCTCACAACCTAGGGTTGATTTGGCATAACTTCTTAGTACTAAAAGTAATTTTTTTCAAATGGAACACCAATCGCTTCTTTCAGAATTAGTGATTTTCAGAAAATGTAGGGTTGAATTAGTATTTCATTAGAAAATTGGCACGCAGTAGGCTGTGCGGACTACGGAGCATTACTAAACAATATCAGTCTACACTAATTACGATAGTTTTTACACCTACGTGTGTACTTCGTTTTTCGTTTGTATTTTTCTTATTTTGACATTTTGCTTTTGTAAATTTATTGTTTATTTACAAATTGCAATAAACTGTTGCCCTTATTGGATGGTACAATCATTATTTTTGTGCATTATTTTAATAGTTCACTAGCCTTCGATTCTAGGATTCGATGAAGATAATATTTTGCAATTTGATGCAATGATTTGGGATGGTCGTCACCTAAAATCCAAGATTTTATATATTATTTTTTAATATTTATTTTTGACGTAAAACTACTAAAAAAACCAATCGAAATAGAATTAAGAATACTTTTTTTATTATTGCATTCACTTCTAGAACAAAATATTTGCGACTTTTTCTCGAGACAAAACAATGCGTCAGTCAATGGGGAAAGGCAGTGATAATGTGCGAAGTGGTGAAACCTAAACAACGGTGCGAAAGTCGGCAGTAGTGGCGTTGGAAAAACAAACACAGACCTCCCTCAAATCCGGGCAGAACCCCATAGCGCACGTCACACCACGACATGACAAATCGCTTCTGGAAATTTCACTTTTAAGGATGAGAGATTTTATTTAATAGAACCCGGTGCCAGAAAAAATTGAGATTAATTAATTTTATAGTTGACATAACATAAACATTAATATAGTGTTTAATCGAAATTTGTTATATAAATCTGTGGGTAACAATAAACTAAACACAAATATGTGTGGATATACAGAGTGGATCGCCACATTCGCGTCGGTTTATACACGAAAAGCGGTATAAAAAATTTAGTACACATTAATGTTATGAAAATTTAAATGGAACATCTTATATATTGTCATATTTTGATAATAATAATATAATATTACGTTGAAATAACGTAACGCATACATGAAACAAGTCAATCAACAGTGATGAAAATTAATAACAAAAAAATTCATTCAAAGAATATGGTTCCATATCAATCAAAAAAGACCTTAATCTACGCTTAAAATAATTAATAGAAACAATGTGGATAGACATTGGCAACTTATATATAGAAGGTCAGAACTAGATAAACAAGAAACATAATAGGTACTTTATTAAAACGGATAAACTAAAATACCGAATAAAAATGTTAATTGCAATAAAAATGTATTGTCTTCAATCTTACCGCGCGCTATGAAAATGCCACCTTAACAAGAAAAAAAAAAGTAACAAAGTCGACAGACTAAGGGTGATATCTAAATAGCGGTCATTCGGAAAAATCCATAGGCAAGCGAATATGTATAATGAAAGCCTTAGAAGTACAGCAGACAACACCAAGAGCAAAGGTTTCCCTCCTATATTACACACATTATATGGAGGCATTCAACGTGTAACAACCATATCACTTTCGTCAATACATTCTCCGTACACAATACAATATTCCACCGCATCGCAACTGACACGAGGAAAATCACGATTCCAACATCATTTAAAACAAAGTCCGAACGGGCGAACTGTCTATGTATGTACTTCTGCGGCTTCGAAAATACCAATTCCCCAGAGATTTTCGTCAAAGGACAACTTGTGAATTCAGAATGCGTGCTTACATATCCCTGATGCTAAGATGCGTAACACGGTGTTGTGTTAATAGTCCTGATGGTAAATGGCTATAGGGATACGGAAACCTGATACTACCGCTTTGTTGGTTAACAAACGTACGATGTGGGAATTTAATAAGAGCCGGTGGAACTCAGCAGGGACCTGCTCGGAGTCCCCAGTGATTGCTGTGATTGAAAAGCGTGCGATTAGTCGGTGTGGATTTCAATATTTCGGTATATTAGGAGCTATTATTGTAAATGTTTCTGGATGATAATGAACAGAAAGGGGGAACTAAAAACAAAAGAATATTAATTATAATTTGGTAAACTAAACGATGAAAACCAAAATTTTGGAATACAAACCATCTAAAGTTTGTTATTACTATCTCTATAAATTAAGATCCTGTCAGATTAAATCATGGAATCAAGAATCCGACAAAAAAATTGAAGTAAATAACAAAACAAACCAAAAACTTTTTTACATGAGAACTCCAAAACACAAGGAAAGAAAAACAAGCAGAAATAAAACGTGAAATCAAGAGCCAACCGAATGATAATCTAAGACGCAAAAATTATGGAAAGAATATTTGCAATTTAAATACCGAGGGAGATCAAACGACACACTTAAAAGTATGACCACGAGTCTTTAGACATTACTGAAGAGAAACACCTACACAGAGAAGAAGTAGAGGAAGCCATTAACAATTTAAAACAAGGCAAATCAGCTGGCCAGGGCAGTATTACACTAGAAATGGTGAAGCATTTTGGAAATAGCGTAGGTTCCTGTGGAATCTTGACGTTCCTGCAACTCTGGATTTCTGGATCTTTAGTTCTTTCACATCAGGTGAGTTTTTTCTCTTGATTTTGCAAATTGATTATTAACTTTTTTTTTTAAATTTTCACTTTAGTTTTATTTTTTCACAAATGTCAAATGATGCTAAATTCGCTTGAGTTCTCCGGAAAATATCACATTGCAACGTAAGACAATTGATTATTAAGCTATAATAATGGTTCTTACTCACTAATGTTTGTTATTTTGTTTTGAGAACACATTAAATCTTATTAATCTCTTAATTTGAAACATAATTAAAATTGACAATTGCTTTACAGATATCTGTCAACCTTGCTTTTTCTGTGTCTGTTATTCTGCCACTAGATGACTCTAGCTTGACACGTCAAATTAAAAATGGTAATTAAAATACACTCCGCCAAAAAAGTATCGCATAAACTAAAAAAGGGCATTTATGAACCAAGATATTTTTATACGTTCACAAAAAGTTTGCCTCGTGTATGTGAACTATAAAAACACTAACAAAATAATGGAACTTAGCGTTTTTACTTTTTTTTTTTTCTAGAAAGAACACATTTAGAAAAATGCATATGTGTAAGGTTTGTTCAGTTGTTTATTGAAAGTCTTCCTATACGGACAAATTTTAAAGTGCGAAGTCAGAGTTCTGTACCAACGCTTTTAAAACTAAAATGAGCAATTTAACTTCAGAACAAGTGGCTGCTATAGTTGCTTTAATCGAAGATGGACGATCTCAAGCATACGTTGCTAATTTGATGAACATCAATCAGTCAAGTGTTTCTAGAGCCGTAGCCAGATATAGGGAAACAGTAGAAGACCTGTACCAGGTCGTCCAAGATGTTCTACTCGCCAAGATGACCGCTATTTACTACTACAAGCATTACGTCGAAGACATGTAACTGCGAGACAATTGCAGAACGACTTGGCTAGAGTCAGAAATACTCGTGTGAGTACTCAAACTATTCGGAATAGGTTACGACAGAGTGGATTAAGAGCTAGAGTAGCTGTAACAGCCCCTCGTCTCACTAGGAACCACCGAGTGGCTCGCTTAAGGTTTGCCAGAGAACATGTAAATTGGAACATTAATGACTGGGCCAATATACTCTTCACAGATGAGTCAAGATTTGGTCTTTACACCTCAGATAGGCGTATCTCAGTGTACAGACGAGACGGTGAGCGCTATTCGCAGTGTAATATCAGACCTAGACCTAATTTCGCTGGTGGCTCTATTATGGTTTGGGGAGGCATCTGTTTAACAGGTCGTACAGAGTTAGTACCAGTAGACAGAGGTACACTGACTGCCCACAGGTATATAACGGACATTTTAGAAGAACATGTAGTACCATATGCGCCAATTATAGGAAACGAATTCATGTTAATGCACGATAGTGCACGACCGCATGTTGCAATAATCGTCCAGGAATACCTTAACGATGTTGGTATTCCAGTTTTAGATTGGCCTGCGGTACGTCCGGACATGAACCCTATCGAGCACGTGTGGGACCTCCTTCACAGACGGATACGAACCCAAAATGTTGCCCCAGCGGACCTGCATGGACTAGCAAATGCTCTCCGTGACGAGTGGGAGAATTTGGATCAGGCTTATATACGGAGGTTAATCGAATCTCTGCCAAACCGTATGCGAGCGGTCATAAGAGCCAGAGGTGGCAATACTCTGTATTAAAAGCTACTGTTATGACATTTTCTTTCCAAAATTATAATTTCTTGTTTTAATAAAAATCTCAAGTATGAGTTCTTGTTTTTATTTGGCCTGTATTTTATTTAAACAATCATAGAAATTATATCTTAGAGCGCATTAAAGTATATTTACAACTTTATGCTACAAACAAAGATTATGCGATACTTTTATGATTCAAAACTAAATTATGCGATACTTTCTTGGCGGAGTGTACTATAAAAAATGGATTTATAAAACATGATCAACTCAAATTCTAATTTCTTTTAATACACAACAATCACAAATACAGGATTTTTAGTTTGTAAAGTTTTTAAATTAACAGTTTCTCTTAATATAAAAAAAATCAAATACATAAACTAAACCCCGTGTATTCCATTAAAAAAAAATTCTATGATATAAATAATATAATATTTTTTGGCATTCTCTCAGTATAACAAGTAAGAAATAAAAGTAGAAAATACGTACAAACAAAGTGATGCTACTATATGGGAAGTTTTACTGTACATATACTCGCATGGTACGACTGAAAGCTCCATCTGAACGCTACCGAACGTACTACATCGAAACCGGTACGTGAAACAGCGGAGAGCCTCTGTTTGTCACCAGGCCGATATTCCGCGCCTTCGGTGTGCCGTACGGAATATTCAGTCGGTCGGTAACCATGGCAACGCGGGGAAATTTCGCCCGCCACCCCGATAATCGGCTCAGATCCGGCAACTGACATAGCACTTCCACGGAGAAGACTGGGAAAACGGTCTTATTATCACTGACGGCGAACCCCGTCTCCGTCTGTTAAATTGGAGGGATACACGCCACGAATGTACCGTAAATACATATAGAAGGACGATAGGATACGTTATAAACAATGCGAGATAATTTTGCGACAGCAAAATATTCCGAATTGTTTTAGAAAAGAATGCGGGAATTCTGATTGTTTGGTAATTTTATTTGCGGAAAATTCAAGTGTATAATTTGTCTCTGTACAGATCAAGAGTGGTCAACCCATAAAAATACGTGGACTGTAGTCAGTGGCGGCAAAAATTTAAAAAAAATAGATTAAAATAAAATATAAATTATTGTCTAGCAAGAACCACGTAGAGGAGAGTGAAATCTTGCCTGGATAGGAAACTGGATGAGGTGATTGGTAAAAAGGTAATAAAAATGTAAAAATAAACTCTTGATAAACGTAAAAATAAACTCTAAAAACAATAACAATTAAATTAGAAAAGAAAATTGTAGATTCTTTGTTTATATTACAAGCTTTACTCAAAACGAAATTTAAGGCATGAACATGACAATGTACTTTGTTTGTTACTTTGTAAACCATTTAAATGCCCTGCCATAACAGGAGCGACTAATATTTTTTTTTTAAATCATATTTTTCGCTGTTATTTGATAAAAGGTTAAATAAATCTTCAGTTGTTCGACCGGATGATACGTCAAAAAACTCCAAAAATCTTTCAATAACTTCACCGCTCTTGACATAACGTCATATGATTGATAATTGAGACTTACAGTAAATATCTGTGGTTTCATCTACTTGCCAAGAAAAAGCTTCTTTAATTTCTGTACCTATTTCTTGTTTTAATACAAAAGAAATACAATCTAGTAAATCATTTTGTATAGATTTAGATGTACCCGAAAAAATATTACTACTAACAAATTTATTAAAACTAGGTTCATATTTACTAAAGAGTTCGAGTAATTCTTTATAATTTCCACGATTAAAAGAATCTGAATTGTCTCATTGTGTCCCCGAAAAGCTAAATCTTGTGATGCTAAAAATATTGTTACGTCTATTAATTTTCTTAAATTTTTGCGGTTTTCTCTAACTTCATTATTATAGGCAATAATTGCATCTTTGCGCGCCCTCAGAACACCAGCAAAAATATTTTGTTTTCCAAATAATTTAAATTTGCACAACGATGAAATGTGTTCTTTAGACTTAGAATGCCGTTCAATAGCGCGCGGCAGATTTTTTAAATCTGTATAACCTAATTTCCACCACGTTTCGGTTTGGTTACAAAAAAAGTAGACATGGCCAACAAAATAATCTTTCCCGCTCAGTTGAACCAGTTAACCAACCACATTTAGTGTACCATAATGAACTAAAACTACGATTTTGACGGTTACCATCGTTAGATACTACAGATAAATTAGGCCGTGTTTTGTACGATGTGTAATTTCGTCTCTATGTTTAAACAACTAAAAGAATTTCTTACCAACCAGTGGACAATATCTTGGCAAATTCTAATTCCGTTCATTTTATCCATTTTGTGTGCGTAACCTAACAAAACTCACCCAACGCTTCTTAAGTTATTAGTACTGGGAGCTGGGAGTCGCATGGGCAGTTGCGTAGCAACGTTTTACGACCGATAACGCACGATAACATGCCGATCGGGTAGGATCTCACCGCGGCGGCAAGCCTCCAACCATACGTATTCGCCGTATAAAGTGCAAGTGCACTTACGGAGACACATTGCTTTCAGCCATGGCATTAATCATCGGCGCGGAGCCAAATCTGTGGCTAGCCTCCTCGCTTGCTATTATAGTGCGTACAGTAAAATTTCGCGCATTATTAGAAATTTGTTTGCATTTTTAAATTAAGTAATGAATAAATATACTATTGATTATATATGTTTTTTGCAAAATTGCTTTATTTTAGTATATAACCGATGCTTAAATATTATTTTAATACATAATAAACGCTACTTATTTTATTAAAAATAATAGGGGAGGCTTAGCCTCCCCTGACGAGCCGCCACTTACTGTAGTAAATGTATGTTATCTATCTCCCAATCTCAATAACTAATGTTATTGAAAAGAATTTCGACAAAAAATTATGCTCCCGGAACTATTATTGGCACGGAAAGCGGTTCTTTAATTTCAAGTATCGTATTCTTGTCAGCAACGTTTTCTTTAGTATTCAAATTAAATGCTTTGAATCATTTATTGTAAAAATAATATTTTGTTTGTGTTACCTACACACATATCAATAAAGAACCAGGAAAGACTTTATTATTCACAATTTTAACAGAAAATTTTAGAATTTAATTTTGTTTTTGTTTTTCATAAATCCAATAGCGATAAAATTGATTATTTTTCGTCTTATTAAGTTATACATAACAATATTGAAGTAGCTATAAGTACTTGACTAGCCTTGATTTGTAATATATTAGTAATATATATTTTCACTAATATAAAGAAAGATTAGATCGAATTGTGGAGCATAAAATTTACCTTGCGAGAAGGGCACGGGGTCCAAGGAGTGTCCCAATCCAAAGTGTCCTAAACCAGGCATGGGCATGCCCGCCAAACCGGAGCCCAGGCCCGGACTCAGACTGGGGTGCGTGGGGAAGTGACCGTGGGGCCCCGTCGGCCTGTTACCCGCCAGGTAACCGGCCATGTTCATCTGTGCCAGCAGGGCTGCGCTGCTTGTCTCTCCCTCCGTAGGGGAAGTCCTCCTTCGTCTACCGTTTTGATTCACTGTAACAAATGAAGACGGTGAAGACAAAAGAAAATAGAAATAGTAAATATAATATTTTATCATTTATTGCACGAAGTATACAGCTGATTGTAAATTATAGTATTATAAAGTTGGCTGTCACTTAATAAGTTTCTATCGAAGTTTTGTCTAAAAGAATTTGAGCCACACTGTAGAATTAAAGTTCTTATTTGATTCCACAAGTTTTTTATGGAACTGAAAGTATTCTTAGATACGAAATATGTGGAAATGCATTAACGAATATCATTCTCAAGATTCAAAACCGAACAAACGGTTTTACGTAAATTCAATCCTAATTTCTAAATGTTAGATACAAACACCATCGTTCAAAAGCATCTACCACTATAAATTAACAATATATTTTGACTTTCTAACATTGTTTCGGGCGAATTTTAAATTACCACCGATTGAATTTAAAAAACCTTCGTGTTAGATACGTTCGAACGATTGTTTTCGCAAAAAATGGGAAAAAAAATTGCTAGTACAGTATTGATTATCGAGATAATAATCCGGATAATATGTCGGCGCCGATGCCAGCTCGCTGGTCGTCACTGCTGGTATTTGCATCAGATAAGATCCTGAGGGTTGATCGGCTTGTGGCCAAGAAGCGCGTCCAGCATTTTCAGATTGCAAACCATCGCTTGTTGCTGGGGAAATCGAGGTTATTGTTGTCGTGCTTGTGGTTGGATATGTCGTTTCCTTATCGTTTGGATTAACTGAAAGGAAGAAATTATTTTAAGTATAAATAACAGAATGTTTGGAATGGAAAAATGGTTAAAAATAAATTCTGCGAACCACACTTTAGCCTCTCTCTTGTTGCATTATTGAAGAGTGAAGCTGGTCAAGTGCGGGTCTTTCGCCGATCAAAACAAAATTTGTTTTAATGTCTGGTATTAACATTATCACAGTAATTATCGTTTGAAAAAAAAAAACAAACAAAAAACATGTTTCTTTTTTGTTTTAAAACAATGTTTCCTTTGTTTTGAACTTTTTACTGCAGATTCTTATATTGATGCAATTATTACAGTTAGAAGTGTTCATGCATTGATATAACCATTAAATGGTGAAATTAGTACAGCATGCAGTTAAAATAAGCAGTTACTATTTGGTTACGGTTTCAACATGCAAAAACAACAAGTTTGGAGTTTTAGCAAAAGTTCTAGCGCTTATTATAAATAGGTATTAGTCGACGTCAATTTGAAGTCTGTTGAACTTATTTTTAAACATTTTTTAAGCGGATCGAAATAATAAAAATAAATATGCTTGCGAAGGTTACAATAGTTGAATGGACCTAATTATTATAACAGATTTATTCATGCCGACCTCATAGGCTCTTCATTCGGAAAGACGCGCGCGTTACTATTCAGTACGATATAAAATAGTAATTTTAATACTACGCCGATATAGAGCTATGAGATATATTTCTATGGGCTACAACGGTACTAGGGTACACTAGGTACGAAGATACAATTAAAAAGACTCTTAGCTACACTGTAAATTAAATACACATAGATGTGTTGTATACAGGGAGGTATTATATCACCACAATATTTTAATAAAGTTATAAGTAGCTACATACATGCAATAGTAATTCAAATCTCTCGTATAAACATTTTAACGGTTGAACATATAGTTGTTACAAAACTGAGATTCCTCAGTAAATAAAATTTTGTTTATGAAATTGCTGTCTTCATTGTATTGATTTAACAACCATGTTCAATATTCTAACCTTCAACCTGTATCTCCATGAAATGTTGGTGCAAATTATATTTGTAAGAACAATATTTATCTTTGCTTAAATTTTTTCATACTGATTCTCTTGATATGTTCATTTCTCTTCCTGAAGCTGTGGGATGTACAGGTGAACATTTCCAATTACATAAACTTCCGTATTTTCGTTAAATTATAAAAAGTTAACACTGCGTCTCTATTTGCCAAAAATTTAAGAAAAAAAAATCCTTTATAAAAGTTAGTTTAGTTACATTTGAAAAAAGTTAGCTTTTACGAAAAAACTATGTTTTGAAAACAAAAACTATCTAAGGACGGATTAAAAAAACATCAGATGATTGAATTATCTCTCATGATAAAAATGCAAAAGAAAAGCAACTTATGAGAGTCACATTATCTGAAATAATAAAAAAGTTAGTTAATTGTTATCACAATTTTATAAATGTCCATAATAAAAAAAAAGTCCTATTTGGTGCGTATTTTTGATACAACCTCTATATTTAAATTTAATTTAATAAATATAAAAAAATTAGGGGTAAAATAAAAAGTTTTCTTAACTAGAATACTACAAGAAACTATCCATAAAAAATCTCCTCCTAAAGTTACTTTGGTTTATCTTCCATACGAGTAATAATGAAATAAATATTAGAGAAATTAAATTTAAGTAACTACGAACGGACAATACAAGCGCATAAACTGTTCCCAGAAATGTTTACCAACGCGCACAAATCCGCAAGATTACCCAGCATGACGTTCATTACTCTGACCAAAAGACCAACTAACTACAGTCGCGCTGCTGGCTTAATACCCTTGATTCTTCCCGAAAAAGAACCGTGCGCATCCGTTTTTAGTACGACAGAGATGAAAAAGGGACATCACAACATCAGACATACCGGGAAAACGGTCGACGAACCGCAAAAATAACAACAGAGGGAATATCGGGAACTTTACAGGTAGAGCACAAAGTGGAAATTTTCATTTATGTGCTTATAGGAAGTTCTGTTGCGGCTCCGTTTGTGTGAAAGGCGTTGAGTGACAAGCTGGTGATAAAGAAAAGAATGTTGAAGGTAAAGGGAAGCGTTTGATTTGACCACAAGTTTTATTTTTGGAATTGTGAATTTGTTTGGAAATATTTATTGAAATATTAACAAAGGAAAATAAGTAAAAAATATACCGTCCAAATAATATTGTGCCACCAAATAGGTTAGAGCTTTCACCATCATTCACAGTAGATCGATCATATCATAACACGGCTTGAAGCAAACTATATTTCAGGGTACGGAAAATATCCCTAGCTAATGATGAAACTGCCATCAAAGAATTGTATTTTTATCGTTCGTGAGACAAGGAAAAATATAACTCGCGAATGCAAACAACAGGGTACGGAAAGTATCATTCGCGAATTATAAAAATGCCAACGAATCGTATTTTTATAATTCGTGAGCAAAACAAGAACTTTTTATATCGATCCCGGCAAAAAATTTAATAAGCAACAGAGTACAGTGAATCATCCTTACACAAAGCGTCCCTTTGATTTATATTATAAAAATAGATATCAGTTGAAATGTTTTATATACTAAATTAAATTTGAAATGTTTTAATTCATTTTCAAGATAAAAAAAAGCATCGGCTCCTTCCCGATTCGAACCGTCGTCCTACCGCATACTATGTCGCCTGTGCTTTACCACTACGCCACTGGTAGCTTGAGAACCTATGTCGTTTTCGAGGCTATCAACCACTGTAAACTTTAAAACATCGTATAAATAAACACCTGGTCATCTATGGCTAACATTTTACAAAAGCACTATAAGGGGTCTGCGCGACCAACTGGCAAAGCCGGGATCGAAACTGAAGTTAACATCTGACAAGCTCCAAGCCTAAGTGAAATTGCGGAGCCGTTTTTTCAAGTAATTAACTGCTACCCAACACTGGGTATAGAGTCACCCTGTGCTAGACAAAAAATTGCAATTGTATAAATATTTACTTAATTGTGATTGTATGATACGGTAGTTCTTTCATTATCTGTAAAGAACATGGCTATTAATCATCAATTAAGTGTTATTTATATTAAGTGTAATTAAATTTTGCCCAACATTGATTTCGGCTGATGTTAGGAAGTGCATCCGTCTATTATTTTCTCAATGTAGAAAACATCGCTAACCAGTGATAAAAATAACGGTACGCATCTTATTAATTCCTAATTTTACAGAGAGAATTAAAAAAAAATCTTATTTCGTTTATGACGTTTCTATTCAGGAATGATTCGAAATACCACAAATTCGCGAATGATAAATATTTTTAGTTCTCAGTACTTTATAATTCATTCGCTAGCAGGATTTATATTTTACCGAAAATCGAAAATAAGATTCGCTCACGAATCAAAAACAAAATTCTTTAAATAACATTCGCTCACGAGCGATTCATATTTTTATCATTCTCCCTACCCTGAAACGATTTGATATAAAATATTCGAGAAATCTTTTTGCTTGTTGTTAAAAAAGAACGATCGTGTTGGGGTTTGTTAAATTATGTATTCATTTATTGAAATATATTTAAGGATTTAAAAATCGACATTTATATCACTAATCTACACAATTAACTTTCATTTATTTGTAAATATTGCAACGTGAGTTTTGAAATAAGAAAAAAGCAGATATTTTTTGGACCCTTACTAAATGAAACCACGTTTATCAGATACCACAAAAAAATATTAAAGACTCGCGGCGTAAAATTATAAGCCGCTCTCGAAAAGTTTGATGTCTTCCTAGCAAATTTGAAAAGCGTAGATATGGTCACCACAAGGCGAGTTGCAAGACAAAATTAGTGCAATTACTAAACCAAATCCAGATTTTGAAATATTACAACAAACACCAAGAAGTAAATTTGCTACTGCTAATACTCTGTTGGCTCTCTGCTATAAATTTGCGCCAATAACTGTTAATGAACTTGTTGCTTGTTATCGGACGCTGCCTAAGCGTTGTTGCGCCATTAAAACGGCCGCTTTATGCTCATACGACTTGATAATATGCTAGATTATCCTCCCATTAAAGTTACATAAATGCTAAGTTAGTTAGATAACCTGGTTACCTTTGTTAGTACTTATTTCAAATCCTGACAGCATGCAATTTGTCCTCAACATTTCTGTTGTTATTTATATATGTACTAAATACTATTTATATACATACAACAATATCCATATTGTGGATTAAGATTACTGCTAGCTATTTCATGGCAGCTCGAAAACTGACCATTCAATATGTTGGTCTCTCTACTGTAGCTAGGCATCAAAGGCAATTGTTGCTGCCCTAATGTAGTAGCATTCTGATTCTGATTGACATCTTGTAGCGTAACGAACTGCTGATTCGGTATCAGGTTCTGCGAATTGTTGGGCCCGATTGATCCAGGTTGGGCTAAAAAAAAAATAATCAGTTAAATAAAAAGAAATCATATGTTTAAATCCATTAATATCCAAATCCAAATACATTACTATCTTTGGTTTTTATATTCTTTATTATTAAAATAAGGTGCATTTAGTCGAGGCGGTCAACTGTAATTAAATTATTTATATAGAAATTGTTAGTAATATATTGTCATTTTTTTACCTTTTTAAAGGTTCCCTGAACGTTTCTTAACACAACCGCAAATTTCAATTAAAATGTGACGAGAACGATGTCAAAATAAATAAAATTGACAGCGCACAGTACGACGAATGTCGTAAAATTTTATTTTTTTCATTCAAATCAAAACTTATTGTAAATTAGAGAACGAACCTCTCTGGTAAAGAAATTAACGATCGCATGAACTATGGTGTCGAATAAGGGACGGAGTAGTAGACGGAGAATCAATCAAATTTAGAGATCTAAAATACCCCAAAAAAAAAAAACCCTCTGAGGTATTTCTTTCCCTGTTTACAACCACTGTTATACAACACAGATTCTTAAAAGGCAGGTCCGATACGCTTCCACCCTACTCAGCAAATTGATTTTTTCAGGAATCCAAGCAAAAAGTAGATCGGGAATCGTCAGTGGATGAGTACTTGCTAGCAAGATGCAGTGAACCTGATACTGTTTTGGATTTGGAGCCTCTTCTGCGTTAAGTTCAATTGAGGGCGAAGAGGACGATTAACAAAATTTGGTTTTTTTTTGTGTTATATGGGCTGTCCCAAGGAATTTTTCGAATGTTTAGTGGGAATTTGATTTTGAAATTTGCAAAGTAGTTATCTATCTAAAGAAAACATTTCTAGCTCAAAAGCACTTTTGTAAACCTTGTATTACAGTTAATGTTAACTATTTATTTAAATAGTGTTTATCGATTTAGTGAATTTCTGGCATTATTTAGACATGAAGGTGCCTTTTTAACATAAATGCAAACACCCAAAACTTATCATTATCTAGATTTAACATGTTTTCTTTCGATTATCAATATAATGAATCCTATTAATATATTTGTAAATCTTCTTGGTATTTAAAAGTCGGATAGTTAAACACTATTAGAATAAGTAAAACGTTTCGGTTTATTTGCAAACCTTAATCATTTACAGTTTTTAAAAAATTAAAGATGTATAAAATAACCAATAGAATTAGAAAAAGAAATTATACGTAAAAAATGGCATTTAATTGAAAATTATACAAATATTCCAATTACTGAATTCATAAATGCAATAGAATTAACACTAACTGAAACATATTTCCAATATAAAAATAAATTTTATAAACAAATTTTTGGTTGCGCAATGGGGTGTTACATACAGGGTGTTAAATATGTCATAGCACATTTATCGAAATTCAAACGCGTTCCTTTTGATTCTTTTAAATGGAACTTATATTTTTCAATTTCAGCAGCAAATTCCTCGTAAAATTACCTTCAAAATGGTACCAATAACATAACACTTATTTTCAGTATTTTCGAAGATATTACAAATTTATGGAAAATATGTTGACAATATTCAATGTATGCGACACCAAATATGGTTAGATAGCCATGATTTTCAAACAAAGGCTAAGAATATAACGAAACATCAAATCTCTGCTGAAATGTCCACAGGATGTTGTTTTTTGTAGTTTATTTTTGGTCTCATAGCGTTTTACAATGTTTTATGATTTTATTATAATATTTGAATTATTTATTTGTGGATTATTAGTTATTACGTATTACTTTAATCTGGTTGTTAGTTATATCGTCTTGTTCCTGTATTTTTTACCAACATTCATTTATTAACACCTTTTGATTTAAAATTATTATATATATCTAAAAGTGCAAAAAATAAAATAATTTTGTGTGACGTACGGTTTGTTTTTGTTACGTTATAAATAATCTAAACAACTTACATAAAAAAGAACAAATGAATAGGGGTAAATTGCTATTATTAAACATATTTTCCATAATATCTTCGAAAATACTACGAAATAAGTATTATGTTATTGGTACAATTTTGACGGCAATTTTACAAGGAATTTGCTGATTATATTGGAAAATATAGGTTCCATTTAAAAAAAATCGAAAGAAAAGCGTTTGAATTTCGAAAAATGTTTCATGACATATTTAACACCCTGTATACATTGCTAAGTTATACCACCTTGAAACGTCCCAAATCCATAACAAAAGATTCACGCGCGACACTAGAACAGTTTTTAAGATGAAAGTTAAAATCTCAAAAGCCGCAACTGCCAAAATTTTGACACAATTTGCAATATAGCCTAAACTAACAGTCAAAAGCGTACATAACCATATATCACTGCAAAGGTGTTTTAGGTGGCTATAGAAATAATAACTAAAAAATATAGCAATCCATTTAAAATAAAAAAGTTGAAAGTGGCTCTGGGAATTTGTAACACCCTGTATATTTGAAAATATTTTTACCATATGCACATTGATCAACTATATATATACAGAAAATCTCAGTTTCCTATCTTTCGTATTTTTCGTGCTAAATGCCGCCGGCACACTAATGGCGCACCCTGTATAAGAAAAAATTGGAAATTACTCAATTTTCGAAGGGATATTTCACCCCTTCAACTCCTGCATATCTAAGCATACATCATCAAATCATCATATCTCTTGTTTTATGTGTTATTTAACCACAATATTGGGTCAAATATCTAATGTATATAGATATAAACTATAAACTATTAAATTTAATTAATATGCTATAATATTAATGCTAAACAATTAAATAATAAATTGAATACTTACTTTGTTGTTGTTGCTGTAGTTGCTGCTGTTGTTGTTGTTGCATATTATTAGGTGATAATTCATGCGGTGGATAAACCATCTTTTCGGAAATATGAACAATAATCACGCTCAATACAACATATGGAATCGAAGAATCTTCACACCGAATTTAGACTTTATTAAATCCGAAAATGTTTTAATTTACTCGGCAGTTTAGTATACAGCTGTCAAAAATAATCTTTATCCGTTTTGACACAGCTGGGAATCAACAGTAAAAATCCTACCACGGCAAAACACTATCACAAGAACTTTGTTTGTATTTTTACCTACTTTTAAATAAATAAATAAACGAACAATATCTACTTAACACAGCGCTTTTGTTTATATATTCGTAGGTACCGAAGAAACGCGACTAGTTTACAGTTTAAATTCAAACTAAATATTGCACGAGTGTCGTCTTGATACGTTCAAGATGATATTGCTTGAGAAGCACTTAGAAGGAATTAACCGAAATAATTCTACTATTTACACGAGCCAACGATTTAACCGAAGGTGTTGTATTACCTTCGCTTTAGGAACTAATACTGGTTATCCCGAGCGGCAGTCATCCTAGGCCTCTACTTATCGAAAAAGTTACGGTACCCCGATAAGCAAGATAGCCAATCAATCCATTCACCTTGGGTTAGACGAAGAGAGCCGACAGGGGGTTGGTGGGGTAGGGGGCGGGTTTCTAGGGGACCATTGGGTGATTGTTATGGGCCCGTTGGGCGTGAGACTATGTGGGTTTTTGGCAAAGATTTGTCCTTGTCCCACTCTAGGTTTAAAGGGCCTGCGTTCGCTGTATTGTATTGTATTGTATACCGGGCGAAGGAGATATATCTTCAACAACCCCTTTTGATGCGTGTTTGGTCACGTGGTCTCGACTTAGACGTCATGATGGTGACTTTGATGAGCTTACACTTTGGATAAGCAGGATTTATTTTATAAGGATTACTAAGTTATTAGGCGGTATATATTACCTGTTTAGTATGTTATGTTGTATTGAAAGAAGGTATTAACGTGGATAAAGAGTGCTTAAGTTAAGTATTCGCACTCAAGTGTTATATATAGGGCATTGCATCAAAATAACAAATAATCAAACGAAAAAATTATTTATTAGTGTGTTAATTTATATTTCTTTTATTTTATTAAACTAATTCATATATTATTATATAGGTTTGTATAAATAATTAAAATTAAACATGATATTAAAACAAAAACGGTGCAAGCGCGTGTTTCATTGATTTCCGACGTAAAAACTCGGAGCACAAGCAACAGATTTGAACCAGAAGCATAGAGAGGGTACAGAAATACAATTTGTAAATGATTACAGACAAATTAAGTAACAGTAAAATTAAATTGAGAAAACGAAATTCAATGCGAAACAATTTCCAGAGAAATGTGCATCTTAAACTTTTATCTATAGTGTTCCAGGGGATTTGTGTGATGTAATTTTGATATTAAAATAATAACAGTAAAATGTTCGTTTTCCAATCCTATTTTATTGTTTATTATCTTTTATGTTGCTACATGTTTCAGCCAAAAATGACCATCTTCAGGCAAAACTATAAGATGAAAATATTTTATCAATTATATACATAGATTTACATTTTTGAATTTTTAATTTTAAATATTAAATTTTTACATTAATCTGATTTAATCATAGAATAAAATTAAAATTATTTTATTATGTTTTTATAGTTTTATAGTTTTTTACTAATGTTTTTATTTAAATTGAAATCAAAATTTTTATCTAAAGAATAGAAAAATACTTACTAAAATTGTCAGAGTTTTGTTATGTATTACAAAAATGATGTGTCAAATTTTTTATATATAGTTGCATCGAGAAGAATAAAATTTTTTAAAATACTATTATCTTAAATTTTAATTACTTTTTTAAAAAACATTAACGAATAACTAAACACATTAAAACGTATAAATTTCAAAAATGTAAGTTTAAAATATCTCGGATTATTACAAACACTACCGAGTGGTAAACACAACTGAAATGGCCCCAATGCCAGCCAAGGAACGCACTGAAGAATAATATATTTGTAAAAACATCTCAAATAAAACGATTTTATTTTTATTTTGTGTTGTTCTGATCGTGTGTGTAAAAATGATTTAGTGAAAAAATTTTCGTGAATGTATGTGTTATATGTTATGTTTGTTTTAATTAACTTAAATCATTTAATTTTATGAGGTTTTTGGGTGTGATAAAAATTGTAATATGATATAAACGATTATTGAATTAAGAAAATATATTATGTTGAAAAATAATATGATGTTTTCCGTCTAGCACGTTTTAGTGTGTTTTTACAATGTATTGTTTAAAGTTTTAGAAATGTAAAAAGTGGTTTTATGTTATATTCTAATTGCTCATTTAATATTGTTTTGTTATTGTTCCTTGTATGTTTCTCTATTTCGTATGCCTCCAGCAACCTCAATTTATGGCTTTTGTCACATCTATGTAACAGTTTTATATTTGTATTGTTTTTACTTGTGTGTCCTGTGTTTATTAAATGTTGAAAAAATGTAGATTTTATTTGTTTTCTATGTTCGTTAATACGTATACTCAATTTTATTCTTCTCGATGCAACTATATATAAAAAATTTGACACATCATTTTTGTAATACATAACAAAACTCTGACAATTTTAGTAAGTATTTTTCTATTCTTTAGATAAAAATTTTGATTTCAATTTAAATAAAAACATTAGTAAAAAACTATAAAACTATAAAAACATAATAAAATAATTTTAATTTTATTCTATGATTAAATCAGATTAATGTAAAAATTTAATATTTAAAATTAAAAATTCAAAAATGTAAATCTATGTATAATTGATAAAATATTTTCATCTTATAGTTTTGCCTGAAGATGGTCATTTTTGGCTGAAACATGTAGCAACATAAAAGATAATACGCAATAAAATAGGATTGGAAAACGAACATTTTACTGTTATTATTTTAATATCAAAATTAAACTTTTATGTTAGCGACAAATTCTGCAGCTCTAATGGAACAGAAAACAATAAACTAAATATTTAAAATCTTTTTTTTTTGGTTTCCAGGTTACTTTAATAGTAATAATGATAAAACTTTAGAGACACAACGTGGCGGTTTATTACATTAAATAAACCTTTGTCAAGCACATTGATAAAATTATAAAATATTGTATGAAATGACAATATATAATGAATGTAAAATTCTAAATAAACTTTTTTATTTAATAAATGCACGGAGAGAAATTTATATTAGAAACCAGTATAAATATACTGAAATTAAGTCGTTGAAACACCGTCTGAAACATCACATGCGAAGGCAGTTGGCGATCAGGAAACGTTTCAGCATAGAAGCGACGTGCTTGTAAAGAATTCCCATTAGCACGACCGTACATGAACACCATATCGCTCATTTCAGCATTAGAATACGCAACCATTGTAATTGCTACAAATTGCACAAAACGTCAAATTAAACTGTCATAAAACAATAGCTGATAAGCACCTGTTTACTGGGATATGTTATATCCATGTACTACTAGGAACACTCGCTGTTATCTCGTAAACGGTTGATTTGTGAACACATGTTTATTATGACTTTTAACCTTATTTTCGATCGTACTACATGCCCTTAAAATCTTTAAACGATGTTTCAAAACACCCTGTATATAATGACCAGATGTTATTCATAATGGCTGGATTAATTACTTTGACTGTAACAGTTATATTGATAAAATCAGTTTTACTTATCCTTTGATTAGACCACACTTCATGAATCAAAATTTGATGCCCTCTAACCGATTCAATATAAGCACAGCAAATGATCGTTGCAACTTCATGTATATTGTAGACTAGTAAATATTTTACTCTTAAATTTAAGTGTTATAAATAAATTTAATTTGTGCAACATTACCTGCATATATTTGCACGTTTGATTCTAAAAGAGGCCTGTTTATTCTTTAGAATTAAATATTCATGTTTAGCACTAGATACGTATAAATAATTAGTGATATTAATATTATGAAATAAAGTTTATGATACATACTTCCAACACCATCTTAAAGTAAAGACCTCTACGGTACGGATTTCTATTGGAGATGTGTGCAATAAATCAAATTGCTACTAGCTTTAGAAGTCACTTCGATTAAATTGTGATTATCTTGTCGATAGGTTAAGCTAATACGGCGTGAAACGACAGGTTAAATACTATTTTATGGTGATAAAATTCTAGGCGATAATGCAGTAAACATGCACCAGTAGTTAAATCCGAGATTATAGTGCAAGCAAGGTATATTTTGTAATGTTATTAGAATGCAAGTTGTGTATTGCATTTTATAAAGAAAAAATACAATTTTTAAAAGAACAACTCCTCCCACAATAAGGTTAACGATCTGAATCGCGATTTTGATTATACATTTTTAAGTTGAATTGTATATACAGTAGTACCCCCATATCCGCGGGGGTTTGGTTCTGTGCTCTTCCGCGGATAGTAGCGAACGCTTTATTTCCGAATACAATATGAAATATGAAGCAAAGTTAAAACAATGAAACAAGAAAACATAAGTTATATAATATTTATTTAAAATAAATAAACAATAAATAAATAAATATTCTTGTGCTGTCGCACAAATAGAATTTAAGTTTAATAAATATGTAAGTTCATACATATGTACATATAGTACATATTTACATACACAACAAGAAAAACTTTATCATCATGAGCTACATATTCATTCATCTTCCTCCAAGTCCAAGTTAGCAGTCGATTGTTTACTTAGAGCCGAAGCAAACGATGTTGATGGCTGTGCATTATCGATAGTTTTGTCGACTTTTTCAAAGAACATTGTTATTGGTAGTTGTCGTTTTTGTCTTTTCATTTCAATAAACAAATCCTCCAAAGGTTTCAAGGCGTCTGTTATAGTGCGAGTAATTTTTATACTGCGTTCCATTATTGGATCATATTCTACTATCTGTTCTTTTAATTTTTGAGCAATTCGAAATATCGCTGAAAATTTTGCAAGCGTCCATGCTGGCGGTTCTTGTTGATCCTCATCCTCATCGGCACTCGCTTCTGGAGAAGATTTCACAAGGTCTACCAATTCCTCGTTGGTGAATACTTGATCCTCGTCGTTTATGTAATCACTGAGTTCCTCTTTGGTTATATCGTTAAATCCTTCTCTATCTATTTTCTGTGCTATGTTAAATATCGTTGTTAGATGTGAATTAATATCAGGTGTCTTCAGAACTAAGAACGATGCCATTCCACAGATTTTTCCAACATGCTATTATCGTTTCTGACTTTAATTCCTCCATCGCTCCTTTGATAAATAGAATTGCGTCAGCAATTGTAAATTACTTCCAGCGTTCCATGAGCCCGATATCATTTAGTCATATGAATTATAACTTTGCATAGCTCTAATTTATTTGTACTTTTTTGTTTTATAATAGTTTCTAAATAGTTAGGTGTTTATTGCTTTGTTCTACAACATAATACTGAAAAAATAAATTGCAAATAACTGTTGTCTGCGATTGTATATCTCAACGCGGAACTCTTTTATATTTTCAATAGCAAGAAATTTAAAACACTGCATATTTGAAGTGTTCGACGTGCATATCCAACTTTTCGGAAGCAAACTTACTTACTGCTAAATATCACAGTTAAAAAGATACCAAATTCCAAGAAAGAAACTTGTCTATCAACTACATTTTATATTGGCAGGACATATGAATAGAATGTGTCCCGTATCGTTTTATTTAAACTTTGGGAGGGTAAAGTAGACTAAATTTAATGACTAAAACCTGCAAAAGTGGTAGGTCAATTTTAGCCACTACCATCATTGTGATTCAATTTATTACTTATTTGTTTAATCATTTATCTTATATTAAACCAATATATTTCTGTAGTCACACACAATGGACGAACCACTTTTGTTATTTTTTATTATAAAGTAAGTTTAGTTTACGCTCATAAAATTTGGGTAAAACGATGCGGCATTTAGGAACCTTGTTTTATGGCTATCAAGAGCATTGAAAAAATATGTATGTATGGTCAAACGTATCCAATTTGAGGTCAAAGATAGAGAACGTAAGGGCAAATTGCTTTTAAAGAATGTGTAAAATCCCTTACAGTAAGAAATACAACGCCATTCAATTTAAAATAGGAAAGCAGCCATCGACGTCCGGTATAACGAAACGTTTCCGGATGTTAAAAATAATGTTAAATAATTCTCCAGGTGGGGTTTTGTTGTCAAAATGTTTGTCCTTTTAATTTAATTGCAAGGGTCTCCAGAAAATGATAGTGTACGAATGGTAAACACCGTAGATATTGGCAACGGAACAAAATTGACCTACCACTTTTGCTATTTTCAGTCATTAATTTAGTCTACATTATCCTCCAAAAGTTTGAATAAAATGATACGGGACACGTTGTATATACGAAATAAGATATTCTAATAAACGAATAAGAATATCCAGAAACAGGAAATCTGTTTTACCAAGGAGTACATCAAAATATTATTTCTGTGTTTTGATAACAAAAAATAAATTATAGAAACAAGAAATCCTGTGTCGGATAAATACACAATGATACATACATAACGTTTGTTTACGCCGATAAGCCGCAGCCGTAGCAAAGTCTATAGTGCGTCCTACCTGCGCTAATAATTAATGGCTTACAGTAATTTGCAATAACTGTTGACATCCGTATTAGTTAAGAATAATGCGATTAAATGCGGATTTTCTGGTTATTATTTAGATTAGCAGGCTCGTAATCTAATTTTCTAGGAGTTGCTGCGTAATCGCTTTCCTCAGAACAATTAGCTTGTATCAACTATACCCCATCCAATAAGTAATAACTAAAATTTTAAAGCGTCATTGTATAGTCAAACACGTGCTTGTTTACACTTTGCAGTTTAATTTCCGTTAATACCTGTGTAAACAAAGTAATTTCAATAAATTTTAATTGACTCAATTGTTCTGTGGATACCTGCAGGAAAACAAATCAAATATATATTACCTCTTCCTGCATTAGCAGCTTACATTAACACATTTCTTAAAATCTCTTATTTAATATTAATAATATTATATACTATTACAAGAAGAGCTATTATCAGAACAAAATTGCAGGGTCAAACAATTCAACTAAAACATCCTGGAAAATAGTTTCTGCGAGCTTTCTGGTAAGACACACGTGCGCGACTAATATTGCTTTAGCTGTGAACGACTTCAAAATTGATAATCCTTTTGAAGTGGCGGGATTATTTAATAATTATTTCATTAATGAACCGCTAAATGTTCGCAATAATATTCAAAACTTCTAATGCTACCGGGGTTGTCCGTCCACATTGCAATAATTCTGTTTTTCTTGCACCGTTTGAACCTAGTGAGCTTCAGAATTTAATTAATATCAAACTAAAAAGTAAAACGTCACATGGTTTTGATGAAATGCCTATGTTTTTAATTAAAAAAATGTTATCAGTTATTATTGATCCGTTAGTTTACTTGGTAAATTTATGATTGTCTTGTGGAGCTTTCCCTTCCAAATTGAAGTCGACTAGAGTCGTGTCTGTTTATAAAAAAAAAACGATGGCGATGTTTTAGCTAATTACCGGCCTATCGCGGTGACTTCTGCTTTCTCTAAGATTTTTGAATATTGTTTCCTTGAACGTATATATCTAAATTTATTATTGCCAATAGTTTAATTACTGACAAACAATGCGGGTTTTGTAATAGGAGGTCTACCGGTAGCCCTCTCTTCTCTTTTTATGAGGAATTAGTTAACGGTGTCGAAGCTGGCGATTGGGTTTCGTCGTTTTCGCGAGACAGGAGACAGTATGTGACAATTACTTATCATATTGACGAATCACCTGTGACTGTCAATTCTAATAGTAAGGTGGGCAATGGAGGAGTTCCGCAAGGTTCCGTTTTGGGACCAATCCTTTTTCTTCTTTTTATTAGCGACCTGGGCGCGTTATTTCAGGATAACTTTCTGCATGGTAATGATGTCACTTTTTTGGATTCTGCCACCTCTAACAGGTGGACCAATTTGTGTATCTAAATATACTTCAGACAGTCACGTTGCCCTACGCCGAGGAAGAGCTGTCCCTTCGCTGGGTATACATGCATGATAATGCCCCAAAACATGCAAGTCGTAGGGTTAAGGACTGCTTACAGGAGGCTTGGGTTTAGGTTCTGGTGTACCTTAATCGCATAGAAAACCTGTGGACAGACGTAAAACAGGCCGTTTTAGCAGCAGCACCCACATCGAGACAAGAATTATGGGAAATAGTCAGAAGAACATGGCGCTTCATTCCAAATGAGCCATGTCAAACATTGGTTGATTCCATGCCACATGCACCGGCGATCGCAGAAGGAGATTAGTACGAGGAAAATCATAGTAAAACGTGGAAGGTGATCTAGAATTAAGTCTAGGGACTAGGAAATTTAATTTATGAAGCAACTGAGCGCAATCAAGGCGGTTGTGAAGCAAAGAAAAGAGAAACTTTATTATCTGCACCATTCTCCTATTATAAAGAGAAGAGAAATTAAATTGAGACAAGAGCAGTGATTAGTCGTAACCTCTAGGTGGATATGATCCTTCATATATGGAGTAAAGAAATTTTAGAAATCTACGCTGAACAGATTCAATGGAGGAGTTGATATGAGTTAAATAGATAGGACACCATATTAATGCGGCATATTCAAACGAGATCTAACTAAAGCATAAAACAAAGTTTTTAAAGCAGCTCAATTTCGGAAGTTTCTACAATTACGATAAATGAATCCATATAGTTTAAAACACTTACTTATTAATTCATTAATGTGATTGGTGAAAGAGAGAGCCGGATCAAATAAGACTCCTAGATCCTTGATGGAAGTGGAGGAAGTGAAAATATTGTTGCCTATCCTATAAGAGAATTGGAGAGGCACTAGCTTCCTGGTGAAGACCATGGTGGTACATTTAGGTACATTCAGTGATAGTCTGAAGTCCTCACACCAAGATGAGACAGACTCAATGTTTCTTTGAGGTAGTTTGCATTCCAAAGGAGATTCAATGCGAGTAAATAGTTTTATATCGTCAGCGAATATAAGTTTATCAGAAGTGAGTATGTTCAGCAGGTCATTAACAAATAATACGAAGAGCAGAGGACCCAGGTTAGACTCCTGGGGCACACCTGACGTCTGCTTAAATTCCACAGAGGTATTATTGCGAAAAGTCACGCAAAATCTTCTGCCCATCAGAATCGCAGAATCGTTCGCACTTGGATCTTTTAACTCAGTATTTTCTATATCAGACAAAGTAACTAATCGTTTAATACTTACGGATAATTGAGAATATTTTTGATTATGCATGCAAGTGATTACGTTAAATTTGTATATAAAAGATTTTTGCTTAATATAGAAAATGATGTGGTAATAAAGAATTTATATTTATCAACTCGTAGATTATTCACCTATTTCAAACAAAAACTTGAACATAGCTTTCCACTCGGCAAACTATGATATTAATTTCCATTACCAAAAAAGACAAAATAATAAAGGGAAAATAACCCCTGGATTATTAAACAAATCAATATATTTGCCATTGGATAACATTGAATGTAACATTTTTAATTTAATTTCAGTTGGTATTTTGTAGAAATATAATCGGCAAATTATTTCATTTTGGCAGGATATTAAAAGGATATTAAAATCACTCTCAACTTTCTATTCAATTGAAGTAATCTTGTTTGTTGCTATGCAAAGTATAAGATTATAAAATTTTATGAGTCTCATAATTATTCATTGTAGATCCCTTTAAACCACAGTTAACTGCAATAAATTCATTATAACCGCGCCGTAGAAGATTCAATGAATGCTTTATATACCTAAACTTAGATAGAGGTCCTATACCTTTATACACAGGCCCGTTTTCAAGGAAAATTTGCCCGATGACGACCGCTGTTACCTCGTTCGTATTTGTAAATATACAACGGTAATTATGTTTCAGAGGGACAGTTTCTGTCGTTTCATAACCAAACTGTACGCCACCCGCCGTGTCCGGTGAAATGCGGGAATGCCCATCGTTTAGGTACCGACTGTTGACGGTACCGCAGGGCACAATGCAGGTAATTATACGGTTTAAGAGACGAGTACGTTTGTAGTTTGTGAAATTAGCGCTTCCAGGAGATGTTACGGGTGTTGTGGTATCTTCCGAAGCAGGTAAAAATTATGTTAGCATGTTCGAAGGTGAGGTGATGTCAGGGGTTCGTATAAATAACGAAATTTATGACTCTATTCTATAGACACAACGGCTTAAAAGAAAACTGAAATTAGAATATCCTTTTAATAACTCAGTAGTAAATCTGTTGAGTAAACATAAGTATATATAGATAAAAGCTCTTTCGCATTTTGTGTTCTTTTTAATTTTGAAAGAGACTTTGGAATGATAAATTTCACAAAGAGTGTTGTAGGATGTATGCGAATAGAATATTCTCTGGTGAGGTTAAATAACGAACTTCAAACGTCTATCTTAAATTAATAAAAACAAAAAATTCTGCTACAACTTTACTGTAGTTTTACCCGAATTCAAAAAAACTCGGGCTTGTTTAAAGCATATAGAGCTGCTGTGAAGGTCATAATTTGTACTAACGCTTAGGTTTCAAGAAATGTACCAGATGGCGTAATCCCCAAGTGTAGGAGTTTTTCTGGAATTATCAGTACAGAAAACAGTAGATATTTTCCTGTGATGGGTGGAGACTGTGGCTTGAAAACTATAACAAAAATCCCAAAAGAAAGGTGAAAAAATTAGATAAATCTTGCGTTGCTCGACATATTTTAAACACAGGTCACGGTATGCCTACAGATAGCCTCAGGCTAGTTAAAACTGTAAATAACTTTCGAGAATTGGATAGTTACGAAAGTATTTATATACTTAAGAACAAATGTAAATTATTGAATGCCGACAAAGGACCTATACCCGAGTCCGGCTTATAGGAATTATTGTAATTTATTTGCTAGGTCGTTACGTCCCACTAGATTTAGATAGTATATAAGCCTTGTTGTTTGTAAAAGATGTCAGTGTTATTCCACTAGTGATTTGGTGAAGAGCATATCTTCCAAGGTTTACCTTAGCCGAAAACA
Organism: Cetonia aurata; assembly: GCA_949128085.1. NCBI lineage: Eukaryota > Metazoa > Arthropoda > Insecta > Coleoptera > Scarabaeidae > Cetonia > Cetonia aurata. The sequence goes on along the minus strand of OX421882.1, from coordinate 70,355,470 downwards.
CTATGTTTAACACTGCTCTTCACTTGTTTCTACTGAAGATGGCAACTTAGTTGCCGAAATACGTATTTAGATTTGTTATCTAATTTTGTGGTAAGGGATTTTTTCACCTTTCTTTTGGGATTTTTGTTATAGTAGATATTTTATTGTACATTTTAAAACCAATACTGTTTGGTCCAATGTCGGTTAATTGGAGAGTGCATTGCGGTCGGTGTAGATCCCTTTTCGCCCTAGTATTGTAACTATGCATTTCTACGTTAGTTTTAAACATTATCTTATTCAATCATATTTCAAGAATATATAAACTTGCCAAAGGAAGAATCTTTAGATGGAAGAAGATTGTTCTGCACAAGGCTGTGTGCACTATAAAAAAAGAAATAATGGGGGAAATAAGGCCGAGATCGGAATTCTTATTGATATTATGTTATGAATTTGATTCAATGAACGATTTTCTTGTAGTAAGGAATTCTTTTCTTGAAAATTATATAAATATTATTTTTGATCCAATTATTGATTATTTGCGTATATATGAAAAAATGATAATCTTAACTGAAGTAAAATTTCTTTTTTTTATGTGTGCGCTCTCTAATTTTTTTGTTTAGTTTTTAATTTGTTTATCTTGTTTTTTTTTTGTGCACTAGCCGTTTTGGTACAATTACCAAAGTGTTTGTACACTTTAAACTTGTAACACTTACAGCTTAATGTTTTTTTTTTTACTATGGCGTGTCACTTGGATCATCTAGAAACACATTGAGGTAGTAAGGGAATAGTAAGTGAAGCTTTAAAAAAAATTTTGTGGCTGTATCAAAACGGCTACTTCGTTAAAACAATATTGAAAAATGAAAACGTTGAATAAGTTATACGCGATTTTATGTTTTCACTGCAAAACCTTTCAATAAATTCTCTTGGGGCCAGCAACCTATGGCTTTTGAATAGCCCATTTATTCTTTCTCACTTAATAATGAGTTTTGATATTATCAAACAAAGGATGCAAAGATATAAACACGCATGTATTCCACGTAAGTGTTTCATTAAAAGTTGATGATGCTCTATACTATTTACCTATATTTGAGATTTTGGTACCGTTGTTCGATAAGAAATACACTCCGCCAAAAAAGTATCGCATAATTTAGTTTTGAATCATAAAAGTATCGCATAATCTTTGTTTGTAGCATAAAGTTGTAAATATACTTTAATGCGCTCTAAGATATAATTTCTATGATTGTTTAAATAAAATACAGGCCAAATAAAAACAAGAACTCATACTTGAGATTTTTATTAAAACAAGAAATTATAATTTTGGAAAGAAAAATGTCATAACAGTAGCTTTTAATACTGAGTATTGCCACCTCTGGCTCTTATGACCGCTCGCATACGGTTTGGCAGAGATTCGATTAACCTCCGTATATAAGCCTGATCCAAATTCTCCCACTCGTCACGGAGAGCATTTGCTAGTCCATGCAGGTCCGCTGGGGCAACATTTTGGGTTCGTATCCGTCTGTGAAGGAGGTCCCACACGTGCTCGATAGGGTTCATGTCCGGACTTACCGCAGGCCAATCTAAAACTGGAATACCAACATCGTTAAGGTATTCCTGGACGATTATTGCAACATGCGGTCGTGCATTATCGTGCATTAACATGAATTCGTTTCCTATAATTGGCGCATATGGTACTACATGTTCTTCTAAAATGTCCGTTATATACCTATGGGCAGTCAGTGTACCTCTGTCTACTGGTACTAACTCTGTACGACCTGTTAAACAGATGCCTCCCCAAACCATAATAGAGCCACCAGCGAAATTAGGTCTAGGTCTGATATTACACTGCGAATAGCGCTCACCGTCTCGTCTGTACACTGAGATACGCCTATCTGAGGTGTAAAGACCAAATCTTGTCTCATCTGTGAAGAGTATATTGGCCCAGTCATTAATGTTCCAATTTACATGTTCTCTGGCAAACCTTAAGCGAGCCACTCGGTGGTTCCTAGTGAGACGAGGGGCTGTTACAGCTACTCTAGCTCTTAATCCACTCTGTCGTAACCTATTCCGAATAGTTTGAGTACTCACACGAGTATTTCTGACTCTAGCCAAGTCGTTCTGCAATTGTCTCGCAGTTACATGTCTTCGACGTAATGCTTGTAGTAGTATATAGCGGTCATATTGGCGAGTAGAACATCTTGGACGACCTGGTACAGGTCTTCTACTGTAAATGCCTGTTTCCCTATATCTGGCTACGGCTCTAGAAACACTTGACTGATTGATGTTCATCAAATTAGCAACGTATGCTTGAGATCGTCCATCTTCGATTAAAGCAACTATAGCAGCCACTTGTTCTGAAGTTAAATTGCTCATTTTAGTTTTAAAAGCGTTGGTACAGAACTCTGACTTCGCACTTTAAAATTTGTCCGTATAGGAAGACTTTCAATAAACAACTGAACAAACCTTACACATATGCATTTTTCTAAATGTGTTCTTTTAGATAAAAAAAAAGTAAAAACGCTAAGTTCCATTATTTTGTTAGTGTTTTTATAGTTCACATACACGAGGCAAACTTTTTGTGAACGTATAAAAATATCTTGGTTCATAAATGCCCTTTTTTAGTTTATGCGATACTTTTTTGGCGGAGTGTATATTGTTTAGAATGAGAAAAATCTTTCCTTCCAACAATATTTGCATTAATATCAATGTATGATTCGCACAAAAACATTGCCAATTCCCTAGAATCAAGTCTGAGGTAAGGTAAGTGCCTATTATCGTAGTTTTTAGATACAAAACAGTCGTTTAACTGGAAGGACCATCGCCTCCTGCAGAGATAAGGATTGTGTCTCTCTCCTAATGCCGAACGGTACGCGAGCTGTAGATTAAATGCGTCGATAATGGCCGGCTTAAACCCGAGTACTGTTACTAGGCACACCCCGGTAGCCGACCGCAAGTTTTTACGACGTTTTGGTTAAATGGGTTGACGGAGTTAAAGGCGATGATCATCTCTTTATGAGGAGGAGAAGCCAATTGTGGTTATTAGTATAATTGAGGGCAAGTAAGCAGCATCCGTATATTAATTTACAATGAGTTTGTTATATGAACATGGTGCTGTTTGGATTATGCGGTAAGTAACACCATAGCCACCGGTGTCACACAGAATTATTTAATCTATAGCCACTACCAGCATTATTATTGCCGTTTTAAGTTCTGAATCTAATTATAATTTCACAGAATTTTATCGGTGAGAAAATTAAGGAATCTATGATATAGATAAAAGGTCGCTGACACGATTACGGAAGAGTTAATGCCTGAAAAATTTACGAACAAAAATACCAAGCTTAGTTGATGTTCTAGATTGGCGATGAGTTTCTATATATAGGAAATGCTGTTCAAAATCCAAACCTTTTAATATTTATATAAAATCTTTTATTTTAACAGTTAAGGTCTTAAAATTTGATTTATTTGATCAACATTGTAATTCTATTTGATGATCTTATATATTAAAAGGATTGGATTTTGAACAGGTTTTGCTATTACATTTCCTATAGAAATATGAAGATTCTGTTAAGTGTTATATAGGGAGAAGTGATCGAAAAGAATGTAAACGTATTGTTATTGTAATATACAAAAAACTCTCATGAAAAATAAAAATAACAATAGACTCTTTATATTCGGGAGAAATAAAATAAATTCTTGAATATACAAAACCTATAATCACAGGGCGCTTTTTAGGCTTCTCTTAATCGATACAAGCTTAGCGCTACTTACCTTGAATAAATTTAAATATAGCTTATTTGTCGCCTTATTGGGAAACTTCATACGTTCGTTACAATGAAAGGATTACGGTTTAAATTAAAAATGCCTAAATGTTTGCCGCCAAATCTGGTGCTTGTCGAAAATTTGGCGAAATACGTATAAAGGTGGTTCAAGGAAACGACAAATATAATCAGGTAAATTGAACAGTTTATATGAAATATATAAATAATACATAAATACAATTGTAATTCGTGGTTCGCAACAATAAAATAAATGGTAAGACTACACAGTAAAAAATTGCTTGTAGAAATTAACACTAAAAGTGGTCTATATAAGTCCACACTATTTTTGGTAAATTTTACACTGAAATTTGTTAAAATTTACCAAAACGATTTGGTAAATCCTACACTTTAAAACGTGTAGTGTAAGACACTTGCCAGTGTAAATCACCAAGAGATGATGTACACATTTGGGTGTTAGTTATAAATACACTACATGGGTGTAGCTTTTACACTGAATAACGTAAATGCAATTAAGGTGCTTAGCTGTAAATGAAAGCATATCTGCGCGGTAGTACGATTGTACAGACGGCAGAACTAAGAGCACGTCTGCAGTCACAGCGGTGCACTGATGATATTTTATTTGTATAGGTGATGTATATCGTACAGTATATATACGCTAAGCACTCTAATAAACGTAAGGTGAAGTGATCCAAAAGAAATTTCAATTTGCTAATATAAATTTATTTTCGAAATATCTTTTTGTATAAAACAGAATTTAAACATTTGCTTCCTCGCAAAACGCACAGTGTACACAGAACAACGTTTAACGACATGCACTATAATATATGTAAACGCATACGAACACTAATGATTAAACAAAAATATGCCTTGGAACAATATATCAATAATATTACTAATAATAATTAAGGCTAAATAACCAATTTATGCAATAAAAGAAAAACCACTCTACAGCACGGCAATATTATAGTACGTTGATATTAACAAAAATATGTATATACAGTGTATTAAAAAAAGATTGTCGGATATTTTACCCAATTGTAGTACTGGTGGAAATAAACAAAAAAGTCTTAGTCAACATGGGTCCGCAATTCAACTGTTTTTGACATATAGTCGATTGCATATTGTTATAGTAGGATAAAAATTTTCAAAGAAATTCTGATCGCAATGTAAATTAAACAAATGTTTATTTAAAGTAAAACTAAAGAAATTGTTCTACATGTCCACCGTTCATTTCTAAGCACGCTTCACACCTTCTTATGAAAGATCGACCCAATCTTTCGAAAATTCCTGGAGTCCTCCGAATTTCCTCGCAACAATTTACGATTCGTTGCCTGAGTTCTTCCAAATTGTTTACAGATCGTGCGTACACTAATTGTTTTAGATGCCCCCAAACATAGAAGTCTAGAGGTGTCAGGTCAGGGGACCTAGGAGGCCATGCAGTTGGTCCACCCCGTCCTATCCATCTCTCGTTGTAATCTTGATTTAAGAAATTTCTAACTGCGATGGAAAAATGCGCGGGAGCTCCATCGTGCATAAACCACATATTTAATCTGTTAAAAAGTGGCACGTCTTCCAACAAAACGGCTAATTCATTTCTTAAAAAATCCAAGTATACTTGTCCCGTTAAACGATTAGGGAGAAATACTGGACCAATTAAACAGTCTCCAAAAATAGCAAGCCAAACATTTAGCGAAAAACGGTTTTGGTGATGCAGTTCAACAACAGCATGGGGATTTTCATCTGCCCAGACGTGATTGTTATGAAAATTGAATATTCCGTCTCTTGTAAACCCAGCCTCGTCACTAAATAAAATCTGAGTCGCAAAATTAGGAGTTTCTGCCAGCTTTCGTAAAACCCAATGACAAAAAACCCTACGTGCATCATAATCGAGAGGAGCAAAAACTTGCACGCGTTGAATGTGGTAGGGATAGAGCTGCTGTTCCCGCAGAATTCTCCAAATGAGAGGATGACTGACGTTCAGTTCTGCGGCAAGTCTTCAGGTGCTAATATTTGGGTTGTCTTCTACCCGTCTCAAAATATCTAATTCTACTGCGGGAGAAGAAACTGATCTAGGTCTACCAGAACCACCATTAATTTTAAATGAACCAGTTTCGGACAGCCGGATATGAAGTCTTGAGAAAATCTTATCACTCGGTAACAACCGATTTGGAAATTCTTCGGCATACATACGCCGTGCTTCAGTGGCATTACCATTCGCACGACCGTACATAAAATGCATATCGGCCATTTCTGCATTTGTGTACTTATGCATAATTTGAGAACAAAAAAAAATGACGCAATGATAAATAATCTGATGACAGATGTCTGACAGAACTAATTTTAAGTCACATTCAGTTGTTTGACAAAGGGAACTATTCTAAAAACCGAAAAATGTTTTTTTTTTATTTTAAAATATGCAATCGACTATATGTCAAAAACAGTTGAATTGCGGACCCATGTTGACTAAGACTTTTTTGTTTATTTCCACCAACTATAATTGGGTAAAATATCCGACAACCTTTTTTTAACAGGCTGTATATATCTTAAATTTCAAACTTTTCGCTACCAGGTAGGTTAAGGAATATGGTGTTCACCACCTGAATGGAGGGAATACACTAGACAGGGAATTACATTCTACATGATTGGTCATATATGCATAACCTACAATATGTCATAAAAATCTTTTAGAACTGACAAATATTTTAGGAAATACAGCAACAAAGAATATAGGTTGTAAACAATACGTATTATGTACCTACCTACAAATATAACTATTGTTCAAAATGGTGTAATTAATTACTTACCGTTTGATATGCAATGTTTATATGCCGACGAGATAGACGTATCACTAATATGCAGCCATTTAATCATACTTTTGCATTTAATTCATATCAATATAATGGTTGCACAAAAAATAAAATATGTAGGTACGTATAAACTATAGGTAAACAGCTAAAAAGCTGAGGCACGGAATTCAAGTTTCAATACAAATCCGATCACGTGTCAATTGTTCGTTAGTAGTTTGTAAGTTTATCTCTCTTTATTACATGTACCTGATAGAAATTGTTCATGCGCAGGCGTACGCCCTTCTCTTTTCGAAGTCAACTTTTTACACCCCAAGGTGTAAATATTTCAAATATTGGGCAAATATGTCTTTACCCATTGATTTTTGGTAACAAAATGCAACTTTAACGAAATTAGGTGTTAATTTTAACACGCAAACTTTTTATCACTTACTTTTTAAGCTTTACACGCAGAAATTTTTTACTGTGTACCTTAAAATATTTTTTATAGCCTATATAGGTAATACTAAAATACAAGAACAATATAAAAAACAGTTTTTAACTTGAAAACAAAAAGCAATCTGTCATTAGTGTAGATATAGGAACTTTTTTTGTTATTTTTCGATCCTCTATCTCGTGGTGCTACGCATTGTAGTTTTTTCTATGTCACCTTGTATATTAAAAACCCTCCCTCGACTTTCCCAATCAACAAAATAGAACCAGACGAATCCACCCTCTACGTTTTCCCATCATCAACTTCATTATGAAACTCCTAAAACTAATTTCCAACGAAACACGAAATTATACCTACACCAAGCGAGCGTTTTTATTAAAAAGCAATCAGCATTAAGTAGTGCCTCGCAGGGTGTAATTAACTAAAACCACCACCACCACCACCACCTCCACCCAAAACCGTACCCGCGTCAGTCAGTAATCAGAATACAGTCCCTCACTTCTAAACATCGCCGTTAGCAGATAATTAATTTCTATACTCCGAACATTCTTCGGCTATCCTCGGTCGATTTCCCTTTTTTCAATACGCAACGCTTTCCAACCTGACGTAACATGTCAAAATTCCTCCCCTACTACCGCGAATAGCGTGTTCCGATTGGGTAAGAGCGGTAACTAAGGAACGTCCACCAATAGCAACGCTAGGCGTGGCAAATTTGTCCCGCCCACATCGAGCGCTTGCGCATTTGTGTAGGTAAACTACGCCTACGAGCAGCTGCGAGGATTTTTTTTTTACGTTCTGTCGATCAGTTTTTTTTTTGTTTTCCTCTTTTTTTTTGTGGAGGTGCCTGCCGTTGGCTAGCACAGTTGTCAATATAGAAACAATGGCAGCAGGAAAGATAAAAAGAGGAGTCGAGGACGCGACCAAGTTGACAGTTTTAGAGGCGGGTAAACGCGAAGTGGGGTTGAAACGAGAGCAAGGGAGTTAGTTTCGGTTTGTTTCGCTTTTTATTCAGAGGTTGTAGGTTGGGGATTGTGTGGGGAGTTGGTGGAGAGGAGCGGGGGGTTGCGGGGTGAGTCGGATAATTAAAAATCATGTTCTCGTTTTGTTGTTGAGTTTATTTCCTTCATTAAGTTTTTTTTCTTTGCAATTTTGATGACAAAAAAAGGAAAATTAATATTGCTTTGTAATATGTGAAAGTAATAATAGGTAGTAGATTCTGAAAAGAATGCCACAAATGTACATTTAAAGAAAGAATTTTTTACACCAACTAAATCATTTTTATAAAAAAAGGATATGTTTTTATAGCAATAGTATTTTTACATTAAAAACGATTTATATTTCTAAATGACGTCTTATTTTTCATTATTCCTTTTTTAAATGTACTATTAAATTAAAATATTAAAACAAAATGCAATTTCTTCAAACAAAAATTTATTTTTTAATAAACATTAGGTATAGATACTTTTATATCGATACTGGAAATTGGTGGTATTTTTTTGATTCTATACTGACTTCATCGACAATACTTAAGTATGTGCGTTTTAAAATCAGAAAACAACCAATAATAATAAACAAAAAATAATAGTTTCACTTCTATATACAAAAATCGAGAACAATAAATAACCAACATTTATTTTAAGCTAATTATGAGAATACTAGTAAATAAGTAATTATTAGAAATGCAGAACATTAAGAAAATATACCTACCTTTCAAAATTGGGCATATTACAAATGAATTCTGCCATGCTAAGAAATATATACTTAAAAAAAGATGAACATAGAATGATATATTTATCAATAGTCAATTCTCCTCGTGTCTTGAGTTTTATATAATATCAAATCGCATAAAAAACCACATAAATTCCTATGAACACCAACAAATCTCTATACACAAACAAGATCCAAAATATATATATACACACATGTGTAGGTATATATGTGTATAAGAAATCACTTTTCTGCAGAAAAACGATTTCTTGATTAAAATAAAAATATTTTCTTGACTATATTCACTTAACACAAGTAAATACTTATTTTGTTCAAGAAAATGTTGTAGGTTTAAGTATCTAATTAAACCTGTTCGCATAAAATATTTTATTTTCTTGAAATATTGCTGAAATCGAATAATAATTTTCTTCATCCAAGTATTTGAAATACTGTAATATAACGTGCATTTTTATTTCCAACGCAGTAATAAGATGGAAATCCCTAAATTGACGACATCAACCCAAAATCCACCCAGATTCAAAAAATTTTGTAAAAATGGTTTGGTGGATTTATAGTTAGTAAGCTTGACAGATTACCCAACATAACCTCAATTTAATTTAAATCGTTTCGTGTCCGTTTCTTGATGGTTTCTTGCGGATTTTTGATATTTGGATTACAGATCAATTATTTATAGACTAGATATATGAAAGCATGGAAGAAGTATTATTGGAACTCGACGGAGAAACTGTATTACGCAGCCTTAACACAGATGAAATTGAAGAGACCTCAAATGGTGTATATTTAATAAGAATGTTTTCAATAAATAATTTGTTTAGATACATTAAAGATCATACTAAATACATACATTGCAAAATTTAATAAAATTAGAATGGTCAAATCTTCAACTGCTGCAGAGGTGGAACTAGCAAATACCTCACATTCCTCAATAGAAAATCCAAAGAAGAAATTGGGACCAAAGGAAGCTAAATTGTTAGCTACCTTACGTCTTCTGAGAGAAGCAGCAATTCCAGCATCCCAAATGCAAGAAAATTAAATTACGGGACAGTATCAAACAAGACTTTGCAAAACGTAATTGTATAGTTACTGTTGATGAATTCCAACAGAAATATCGGAATCTCCTACAAACTTACAAATTAAATAAAGAAAAACAACAATCAACTGGTGAAGGAAAAATAACATGGGAGTTGTTTGAACTTTTTGATAAACATTTAAGTGGAAAATCATCTGTTATGCCTGCTAATAATTTGCTATGTAAGAGTCTAAATAATATTACAAATAATGATGGTTCAGACTCTTTCTAAATGGGTGATATACCAAAAGCAAAGAGTAAGAATCCATATATGGATTTAAAGAAATATTTATTATGTTTTTCTTGATTCGAAGAACTTTTTCTCTTGTACCAAGTATGCGAATATTTAAACCAAGTGCATACTTACTTAAAAAATCAAGAATTTATTTTTCTTCGTTGTAGTAAATACTTCTTTGCGTATATATGAACGTGCCATTTAGTTGACTTGAGTGATCACTTGTATCAAGCAATCGTTTTTCTGTGTGTAGAAAATAATACATGCATCTAAACGGTTTTCTTGTGACCTGGAAAAGTATTTCTTTTAAACACAATTGATTATTTTTCGATATAAACAAATTCTTATTGCATATTAATAAGACATATTAATTTCCTATCACAGTATAGTATTGTATTTCTTCCCATGTATGTATAGGTATATAATAGTCATTGATTTGATTAGATTTAATCTAATTAGCATTTGCGGACATATCTAGTAGAAAATTCATGATGTGAATGCATATATCATAGATTTAACTCCCTGATAAGTAAGTTGACGTTATTTGTAGCAATTAACAACTTCCTTCTTCTATAATAGTGAACTTCAGCTTGCATATCCATTCATATTGCTCTAAGCAGCGTAATTTATAATTTTATGCCTGCATATTACAAGTATATGTATGTATAGATGTCTCTAGTTAACATGTAGAATTTATGGGCGAATATAAAAAGAACACGTTGCGTTAATTGGATTTTCCTTATTCAGAAGTTCAGATTACATGGCTAATCTGTTTAATACAAAGCATAAATTCTATTATAGATGCTAATTATAGAAACTCAGAGTATATAAATAACTAAGCTAATATTGTTGTAGATATAACATTGAAAAAAAAACAGGAAAGGAAGTTTTTTTTCTTTTAAATAAATAACAAGATTAAAATTACAGGAATACAACAATATATTTCGTATATACCTATACATTAGTCTGATCACTAATTTTCTGTTTTTGCTAAAATCTTATTCTATTATAGGCATTTAGTTTAATTTTTGCTTATTTTTCTCTAATATATAAACTTTATTATATAATAGTAGTCTTTAAAGTGTGTTGCTTAGTCTTTAGTTCATTGTTTCCAATATATAGCTTTATTAACAGTATTTCATTCATATAAATTTGCTGGAAATAACTGTAATCTCTGGACACTGACGAGGTTATAGAGGAAAGCCACAAACGATTTTAAAGGTTAAATAGTAATTCACCAAACTTATCTACCTTTCCATAGCGCTTGTGAACATTTAGATTGTAGAATATTTCTAAATACTTCTCCCAATAACCAAGAACTATTTCAATATTCCACAAACAAAAAAATATTACCATATGAATGATATAATTAAAAGATCTATAGAAATAGATTATTTGACGTGTATATTGTATATATTTCTGTATTTTGTACTTATTCTCTGGATATTTTCTTTTCATGAACATTTTGGGCAACACTACACACATATCGTTAATATTGAATATATAAACTATTATAGCTTTGTTTGCTCACTGAAACTCGACTGTATACTCTATATCACAGATAAATTAACCTTTAAATTTTCAATTAACAATTTTGACGGACGTTCAAATACTAGTTGCAGTAAACGCCACCAGGGCAGCTATGCGCAGTTCTCTGCGCGAGGTAATGAAAGACAAAAGATCAAAGGTGCCGAACACGAAGAAAAACTACTGCTTAGGTATATACTCTGCCTTTGGCATTCACTGTTGGTGCTGATGTTCTGAATAGTAATGACAACTGTAAGTTCTTGGGTGTTTATTTTGATGAACATTTAAATTGGAAACTTCACTGTAACAAACTAATCTCGAAAATTAGCTCGGTAACTTATTTGATTAGGAACTTGAGAACTGCCTTAGAAAAACATCAATTACTTTCCGTCTACTATGCGCATGTTGAGTCACATTTGCGTTATGGTATATGCATATGAAGTAATTCTACACTTGCTAAGAATATTCTTATCTTTCAGAAGCGAATATTTAGAACAATGGCTGGAGTTAGTGATACACACTCTTGTAGTTCATTGTCCCTTACCTATTTACATATTCTTGAACTATCTGTGATTTATAAACATAAAACTGAATTTCATTTGAACTCTGATATACATACACTGAGAGAAATAGATAGTACTCTTTAACATAAATATAGTATACTTTAATATATTTTATAGCTCCTATAGGGACAATCATATTTTATATTACCGGTGACAATATCTGGATAGTAAATATCTGTGAATACTTTTTATTAACTCGTATGGTAAAGTGTACTATATTTGTATTATTAATTTGAGCATACATGTTAGTAAATGTGAAAAAAATGTCTAGTAGCGCTGACTATATTTGATAATAACTGTTAACAATGAAAACTATAATAAATATAGTTTAATAATTTTTAATTATAATTAATTAATATAATTTGATTAGCCGGTGACAGCCGGGCGAATTGCCGTCGTATCGGGCAGGATTGCGGGAATCAGACCGGCCCGTGTACTGTAGAGTACTACCGGTATTGAAGCGCCTCGTAATTCTCGTCTGTGGGCGATTGTCCACAGTGCTTTTTACACGACGTTAACCATGTATAAGCATCATATAGATATTACGCAGCCACATTTACCGATCACAATTTACATTGAGTACGAATTTCAAAGATTATGAAACAAGCGTAGCGCCATCTTTACGACAAAAGCTGTAGTATCACATATTTATGTAGCTAAACCAATTATGAGTATTATGATATTCCTACTATATAGATATAAAACTATACAGCATTCATTTCATTCCATCTCATTATTAATGCCGTTTTCAATAATCAAAGTAAGGTGACTGTTGCAAGCACCTAACGTAACCTAAATAAACACAACACAGTAAATTTGCTACACCTGTTATTATAACTGTCTTCACTACATTATATGCAATTTATTATATTCACTTGTTGTAAAATATTGTAAAACATTTCACTATATTTTGTAGAAGATTGTCACACAATATTTTTAAACAATTTTATTGCTTTTTTTGTAACCGTGATATAGGAAAATGCAACGCCGTTGTTCTAAAATTTTGCACAATAGTAGGAATTCTTACTACAATTTCCGTCAAACAGTGAAGTGTAAATATTACAACATGGATTTTTCTCTGTGCAGACACAAACATGCACCGACACGAATACGTACACCTGTATCACACGTACATAACACGTGTGAGTGGCAATACAGCTTATTGGTCGATTTCTTCGGTAAAGATCGACAATGAATAGAGCAAGGGGTGGGAAGAGCGTTACGAACATTTATGTTAGAAATTGAATATGCATCGAATACCTGGTAACATCCAGATTTTACCTCTTACTATAAGCATGGTAACATCTGGTTATTTTACTCTTAATACCCCACATATTGTCGTTTTGACAATAATTATGTTACTAATTAACATAAAGAGATTTACTATCTAATTTCTACAATCCATTTTTCTCAGTGTAACGTTAACACTAGAAATAAATGCAAACTTCATCTACCTGAAGTAGGTAAAATATAAAGTAGGCGTTAAATCTCCAAGACTTATGGGTCTACACATATTTAATAAACTGCCATTGTACTTGCAACATTCGAGAAACATCAACATTTTTAAATGTGAACGCTGTTGCTCCGGAGGTGCTTTTACATCATTGACGAATTTTTACAATAATTCTTTGTGTTTTACTTTGTTTGCGTTTTTGAAAGTCTTTTGTTATATTCTTTTTTATGTTTTATTATTTTTTTAAATTTTTTATACATTTTTTTTATGACAATGTGAATATTCATAAAATCTATGACAATAAGTGCTATATCACTATTACTAATTTTCAACCACTGTTTTTGATAAAATGTAGATATAACTGTATTTTTTTTTCCTTATTGCGTCCTTAGTTAAAAAATGCTAAAACCGCTAAAAACACCCGATCTTTCAACTGACCCCCGATATATCTGTCGATAATAATATTTCTGTCCCCATCTTCATCAGTTCTTAATTTATCGCGGCGACGAACAAACAAAACGATTCCCATCCAAAAGCGGGAAGGCTCCGCTGTCACAGATAAGTGTAATATATTCGTTATTACCATACATATACTGGACCGATCCACGGCTGCCACACATCCGAATTAATAAGACAGTCGAAATATGTTCCTCTTTCTGCTGCCACCGCGTCCAATTTAAAATATGCCTGATGCTCGCCTGGCCTGCTCGTGCGCCGTTGCTACCAGCATTTTAACAGTGCATAAATATTTAAATCTACAAGGTTCACGACATCACGGTGACCTTGTCGCTTGTCGATGTTGCTTGTCCCTATACCAGAAGGAGAAGCGAGAAGATTGTAATGCATATAATATGATATATTTAAGTAAATATATAGTTGACATGTAATAACATAAGATTCTTTTACCTTTATAGTTTTGGAAATATGAGTAAATTTATCTGACTTTTCTATAGTTGCTATAGTCCATTCACGTTAAGAAAATAGTAGATAGCGCTGCAATCGGCGTCCGTATTACACTGCCAAAATTTAAGTCGTTTAAATTATGGCGGGTAGTTTGAAAGTAAAATGTTAGTTAATATATATATATAACCTTTGTTAATTTCTTTAAAGGCAATACTGAATACTAATGTCAAATATTTTGGTAAAATGTTTAAGAGAAATTGCACATAAACGTTTCGACTATTTTAATTCATTTAATCCAACCAAAAAAACATGAAAATGAATAATCTATACATTTTATTATAAATCAAGTACTTAAACATACTTCTAAATAAAATAAACTTCTATGAGACACCTTAATAGTTCTTTTTTTAAAACTAGCTATTATAATCACAATTATAATAAAAAAGGACATGCGATAATTTTGTTTTTTATATTGATAAATCGGAACTTAGAGAAGACATTTCCGATGACGGTCCAGTATGTAACTTCACAATTTTGTTTTGTGTCATACCGTGTCACATAGAGAAGACATTTCCGATGACGGTCCAGTATTAGCCGTAATAATAAATGCTTCTACTATAGGTATCCTCCACAATGTCATTCAGCTCGTAGATTTTATGTTCTTCAGCAATGGTGTACTACCATATCATCAATTACATAGAGTATTGGCTTATTATTTAGATATGTTTTAGCAAGTTCCAATTAATCAAAGCATCCTTTTTCGATGCAGTTGTTGGCATTTTTTCTACCTTGACAGAATGGTATAGTGCATTTTCCATTACAATAATGCAATTTGATTCTAAAAAGGGTAGAACATTTCCCATCCATTCCGTAAATACTTCACTGTTCATTTCATTTTTTTTTATTCACAATAGAGCAACCTATTTTCTACAAAGCCATCATCAATCCCGATATGCAGTATTATAAGCCAACTTCGTTTTCCATATGGATTTCTTAGCCCGATTGTTATCCCTTCAATAAAAGGTAGTCTTGCTGAATGAATTATTGTGTCTCTCCATATTTGGTGTGACCTTCGTTAACCCAAGTCTCATCCAAATAATATATTTTTCTACCCTCTGCACGAAACCTTCTGATGTTTGTTAGGTAGCGACGTCTCCATAAAACAATGTCTTGTCGTTCAATTAACATATTGTTTCGACTCCGTTTCTCCCATTTAAACACAAAATCCTTTAAAATTTCCCACAGCGTTGTCCGCTTTAATGTTGGCAAGGTATCATCTGAGTTAACGATCTGCAAAAGTGTGATAAAATAATTTTGTTACAACATAATAATTACACTGTGCTACACTCAAAAAGCACTTCTGAAATGACCTAGTGTGCGTTAAAGGTGTTGGTGAGCATGTTACGAATTCGGGTTTAAAAGTTTCAATATACCTCCAAATTCCCGAGTTATGGGCCAAAGAAAATTTTTTGAGGCTACTACTTTTAAACATTTATAACTTTTTTATCTATTAACCGATTTTTGAAATTCAAACGGTTTTGGAAAGCAAAATAATTGTTATTTTTAAATATATATACTTCTCATACAATATTAGCACAAATATGCATAGATTTCTTCAATTATATGGAAAATTTTTAATTTTTTTTAAACTTTTAAAATTTCTACGAGACTTTTTTCCGAATTTAGTTTAAAGACAACAAATATATTAAAGACAGTATTTTTCTGAGTAAAATGAGACGTCATTTGTTGAAATCGGTTGAGAAATGAGGAAGTTATAGTACTTTTTGTGAACAAAAGAGTGGAAACCTGTTTCGATTAGATTAGCATGATTTAATAAAATAACTTTAATCTAATAAAACTTAACGAATTTTATATTTGTATCACCAATTTATACATGAAATTTTTTTAAAAATGTTTACTTAATCTATTACGTTTAAAATACAAATGATCAGTTTCTCGCTTTAGTGACCAGCAGTAATTAGCTAGCATCCTGATTTGACTTTTTCCTTCAAATCTCTTTTCAATTGTTAATAACTCCTGATGGAAACGTTCGCCTTGTTCGTCACTAAATTGGCCTAGATTTTCTGGAAAGAAATCTAAATGGGAATGCAGAAAATGTATTTTTATAGACATTCTGCACCCCATTTCTTCGTAAGCCTCCAGAAACTCATTAACAACATGAACGTAGTCAGCGCTTCTCTTATTACCTAAAAAATTTTCCGACAATGACATGAAACTAATCCATGCTCTCTTTTCAACTGCATTTAACAATTTCGTAAAATTGTCATCAAGAAACATTTTTCGGATTTGTGGTCCAACAAAAATGCCTAGAAATAAAAATATAAATATAAATTGGTGATACAAATATAAAATTCGTTAAGTTTTATTAGATTAAAGTTATTTTATTAAATCATGCTAATCTAATCGAAACAGGTTTACACTCTTTTGTTCACAAAAAGTACTATAACTTCCTCATTTCTCCACCGATTTCAACAAATGACGTCTCAGAAAAATACTGTCTTTAATATATTTGTTGTCTTTAAACTAAATTCGGAAAAAAGTCTCGTAGAAATTTTAAAAGTTTAAAAAAAATTAAAAATTTTCCATATAATTGAAGAAATCTATGCATATTTGTGCTAATATTGTATAAGAAGTATATATATTTAAAAATAACAATTATTTTGCTTTCCAAAACCGTTTGAATTTCAAAAATCGGTTAATAAATAAAAAAGTTATAAATGTTTAAAAGTAGCAGCCTCAAACAATTTTCTTTGGCCCATAACTCGGGAATTTGGAGGTATATTGAAACTTCTAAAACCGGTTTTGTAATACACTCATCTAGACCTATAACATACAGGTCACTTTGAAAGTGCTTGCAAAAAAGGAAATTTTGTAGCACCGTGTTATATTTTGCATTTAGTATTTTAGTGTATGTTGGCAATTCATTCTTAAAGAAAAAAGAATGTACATGTCTACAAATTGCAGACTTTTGAGCTTCGTCTAAAGCTTCGCAAATTGTTGTCCGTTCACGTTTTTTTTTTTTTTTTTTTTCTGGAGGCGAATGTAGAGAGGAGTTCCTGTAGACTCCAGTTTTTCATTGAAATGAATCCAGGATTATATTCGACTAGAAATGACGGGTGAGTATGATCTTTTTCTGGTTACTATGGCAACTTAAAATTTAAATAACAGAATAAACATATTACATCATTATTGTTTATATCTATAATAGAGGGCATAAAAACCTTATATCTGTACCACTCCACAGAACTGTCACATTTCAGAAGGGTTTCAGGTACCGTATGGGTATACCGTATTGCTTCATTCTGGGAACACCCTGCCTACTAATTTTAAGTTAGTCAGTGTGGCGAGTTTTCAAAGTAGATAAAAACAATTCTTCAGGCTTCATTGAATGAAAATGCAACCCACCTGATAAATTTCCAATATTATAACATCTTACTACAGAATCGAAAACACTAAAAAAAAACCAAGCTTTCGGTGCGATTTTTTCTTCTCTTCCAATTTTTTTATTATTATTCGCTCGTTCAGTACTTCTACTATACAACTTCACAAATAATAGCGACAAATGTACGTATAACAATCACATTATGTAAGAAAGTATGCGACAAAGAGAGGACAGCTGATGTGATACGCCTATTGCTGTCGCCTTACCTGCTATAGTCAAACCGAGTTCGCTGCTGATCGCTCCTCGATAATCTTGTAAAGTGGCGACATATCACGCCACTGACAGGTGTCAGGCAGCGTCGATGCGTAGGCATGCATGCCTTCATACTCGAAGCATGGGATGAGTAACCTGAAGCTCGGAAAAGCGACGGACACGATTATACTTTTAAGAGAATCCCGTCTCGAGATGTGCGACTGACTCTTAGTGGCTTTGATATGACATTTATGTTCTATTTATATTAAAACAATTAAAGGATGTAGCATCCAACAAAAAAATTTCTGTCAGAGGTAAAATTTTGTTGAATATGTTAAGCGAAATTTAACTACAATGTAGGCAAAATACGCATTACGTCAACGCCTACTTTCCTATAAGCGAAAAAATAATAATAATATAAAAATTCGCACAGGCCTAGTGCGAATTAAATGACGAAATGGAAATCGACAAAATTTATTTTATTATCTAGCGCATTTCGTTGTAAAAGATGTAAAAATATTAATTTGTTATTTTTACGTGGAATTCAAATGTAACCGTGCTTAAACTAGCAGATTGGGCAAATAAAAATAAGTTACATATTAATTTAAAAAAAACTTGCGCGATTAATTTTTCTGTCGGTGTCGGACATTCTCCGGTGTGCATCAATGTGAATGGCATTGAGTTTGCAAACACGGTTAAGATGCTTGGCATTAAAATTGATATAAATCTGGGTTGGTGTGCTCATGTCGATGATGTTTGTAAACGATTATCTTCGGTTGTGTTTGGACTACGCATTTTATCTCAAACGTGTTGTATTGAAGTAGTCAAATCCGTATATTTTGCATGCTTTGAGTCGATTATGAGATACGGCATTTGCTTTTGGGGTCACTCAGTTGACATGAACCGTGTTTTTGTACTGCAAAAGAGAGCAATTCGAACAATGCTGGGTGTATCCTCACGGGTGTCGTGTAGAGATTTGTTTATAGAATTGGGTATTCTTACGCTTCCCTCTCTGTACATATATAGTGTACTTTGCTTTGGTTATGGTAATGGGTCTGTTGTGTCATCGAAGAATTGCAATCACGATTATGGTACGAGGTCGAGGGCCGCGTTGGTACCCGAGCAGCATAGGACTGCCTTTTATCAACGACAATTTTCATTTAACTATTGTAAGCTGTATAACGGACTGCCTGTGGACATCAAAAACTCGAATTCTTTCAATATTTTTAAAAAGCGGCTAAAAAATTTCCTGTTATCGACTGCCTTTTACTCACTCAATGACTTTTTTGAGTTCGGCCGATCTGTGTCTGTAAATTGAGAATAACTCTTCTTGTTCTTCTTGTTTTTATTGTTATTTTTAGTATTTATTGTTTGACAATGTCATCTATCTTTTGATGGTGTGACAAATAAAAAAAAAAAAAAAAAAAATACTGTCACGAAACTTATGTAGCGTTTACGTATAGTAGAGTAAAAGTGGGAAAAAATAAAAAATACTTGTAAGGTACATAAAATCAACTTTTATTTTCTTATTATGGATGAAAAAGAACGCAGAGGTAATTCTTACTCCAAACAAATCAAAAGTAGTGTCATTTAACCACGAATTTATAAAATATAACCCAAATTTTAAACCACTCAATGTGGCATCTCTCCCATCTTTCTGAGGAGAAATTCCTCATATACCAGCTACTCAATTTCTTGTTTTTATTTGTTAACTTTCGTTGCTAATTGCGCCCACAATCTGTGCATTTCGGCGGATTAAGCAAGATTAACAAGATTCGTGCAACCATTTACTATATGAACTGCATTTCAACCAATCACTTTTACTCTTAGTTTATAATAATAATTTTCCCATCATTCACAGCAATTCTTTGTATCCTCCTCAACAGGATTGGAATTCTCCTTGGCCATGTTACTTTTTGTACATTTTTTGGATTTTACTTTTATTAGAGAAGGATTATTAGTTTTCTTTACGCATCTGTTTTCGGGTGATGTTAAAACGGACGCTAGCCATTTTCTAGTTTGATTAATTTTTGGAATTGTAAGTATCGGTTTGTATTTCTTGTAAAATGTTAGTTGGGGTTTCTTTGATTGAACTCGAGGGTGCATTTTGCCTGTGTTGCTAATGCCCGGTTGAGGTTCAAGCGCGATTGATTGAGGATTTGATCTATTAGCAGATTCTGCAACTTGCAAGTCTGCTGGAACGAAAAAAATAATCTGAGATATTATTTGAATTTAATGGAAATATGCCACAGGATTTAAATCCAGATATAGCATTCCCAACAGTAGTACTATTTCTCCAAGCTTTACCAACAAGTCGTCCAACCTGATATCTGGTAAGAGAACTTTGTTATGTAACACCCAAGAATTGGCTTCTTTAGTATAAGACGACTTAAATGGTTTGAAGAAGCTTTTGTCGAGTGACCATTCATAATTAAAAGGTTTTTACCATCTTTTGTCTTCCTTTGTAAAAAATGCTCATCAAACCATTTAAAAAAGAACTCACTTGTTATTTATATACGCTGATTTTTTATTCATGTACACTTTAGACCCATTTGGGAGACCATCCTCAAATTCGGCCTTTTTGTTAACCCCTTTAAAAATTAGCACTGGGGGGTAGGGATTCTGATCATGGTCTAATGCAAGATCCTATTGCTCCATTCATTTTAAGCAACGGGTTTAGAGGTTATCAACTTTTTTTGGGAATAAAATGTGTAATTTTTTAAAATCTGTTTCCGACAAAAATTTCTCAACTTAATGAAGTTTACTTTGCATTTCTTAAACCTATTTTTATCTTACTTGCCTGCATCCTACTATAATGAATTATCTACAAAGCGATCAATTCTATATAGGCAACCTTTCCCTATATTTGCCTTTCTTGTTTTTGATTGCAAGAGTTGGCGAAATACTTTTGGATAGCGCGTTATCTATACACTCATATCTTATATTTGATACAGGATCATTAGCAATGGAAATAGCCGTAAAGGTGTGCCAGGTATAATAGCGGCACGGGACCCAAATTAACCAAATTGACAAGAATCTATACAACTTGCATATACCAACTTCGCGCGTCAGTCGCGAGTTTTTCTGTGCGTTTTTGTTTCGTTCGTTTCTTGAAGCCACGTCCCTATGAGAGCCCCGGGCCCGCTTCCTGATGTATAGTTGGTCTAATTACGGGCCGCGTTAACGGCACTTATGCAAATTCTTTCGCCGATATATCCAGCGCCTGTCAATCCAGGGCAGAAACGGGAGAAGTGTCCATCTTTCTCCTTCACATAAGCGTGTCGTAGGAATTGTCGTTATTTAATATCGATTTTAGGCGAACAGATGTTCCGTAAACGAGAAAACGCACTGGAGATGATATATTGAGGAAAATTAAGGCCGTCATACCTCTTCTGATATTGATGAAATTGCGGAAATTTTATATCGATTTATTATTTATGTCTGGGCAATTTTAAGGAGTTATTATGTTGTTATTACTGATGTGTATCCGTTTGCATATGTAATGTATTAATAGCAAGTTTCACCTGACACTCATGCTTTGTTAAACTGATCTGTATTGTCAGTATACCTAGATTATATTGATTCTCTGCAAACAAAATTAAATGCATAATCATTTGTAAGTATAGACACACAATATATCCGATCACTCTGAGAGAAAGGCTAAGAAGAAAGAACCATTCGTAATAAAGGCGGAAAAGAATAAGAAAAAGGAAGCAGTGGCAACAAAAAAAAAACAAACAACAACCAATCTCTCAAAAGAAATAATACTGATACGTCAGCTCATTGTGAGCCGTTCTATTTGTGCGATGAGGGATTGAGAACAATATTAGATCAGTTTAAACACTTTATTGTCTATCGATGATATGCCCCGTAAGACATTATTGGTCCCCGCACAGATCAAAATCCGACTTACAATTAGTAAAAGATCTCGTGAGAGCGCCAACATCCCGAACAACACCCTCAAAGACCGCATTAGGTTTGAACAGCGTCTGCACGGAATATGCGTCTCCAAAAACACTAGAAAAATATTCTCGAAGTCGCCCGAGCAAACGATGGACCCATGGAAGACTTGGTATTTTCTTGAGACCCACCAGTTACTACAGCTGCGGATCTTATTTGCTTCACAGATTCGACGGCCATTTGTGCCTCACGTTCGCAAGGCAATGGAGATGACTGAACATATCTTTCTTCTTTATTTGTTTGTGTGTCTTCTTCGCAAAGTAACGGACACTGCTGAACTGATTTTTCATGCATTTCTCTGTCTGTTTGTGTTTTTATATGAATAAAAATCTGGATTGTTCGTAAGTTTTTCCATTACTTTATGCAGATTTTTGATAATATCCTGCTGTCCATCCAACTTTACTTGAAAATCATGCAATTCGCAGTTTAGCTTTAATTTTTCTTCTCTTAGATCGCTTAACTCAAACTTAGCCATTGCGAGATTATTGCGTAGATCCATAACTACTATACATCTGTTTTATTTTCATCTATATTTTCTGGCTCTCACAAGTATCTCACAAGAGTAATGTAGCTGTGACTTAAGGTATTCCCCGTCGATTTCGTGTCTGATGGTGATTTACCGTTTGGTTTGTTTGGCGATGTTTTGTTAGAAGTTTTGTTTCTAGTTGTGGGAGGCATTGTTTATAATATTAGGAAATGGAAAAGAAAATTTAATAGGGACACACAACTTCACAACACGCGGCCCTTCGTGTTGACTAACTATTACACTGACAAAAGAAGGCAACGGTTGGGAAAGCGGATTTCTTAAAAAAAATGCATACACTCAAGAAAGTAAATAGCGAATTATTACTATAATATTGTTGTTGAAAAAATGTAGTTATAGTTACTACAATTGTAAAAGCCAGTCCTAATCCGTTCTCGTACAGCTTACTACATTATTGTGTCTAACATTGTATAGTATATTTTAACAGCACAACGATATGAATTTGTAATATATTTTTGTTTTAAAGTTCTGTAGCATGAAATACTACAAATTATTAAAAAATCTATTACAATGTATAAACACTTTGTTCACGATAGTATGCCAAACTTTCTTGTATTAAAGAGTCGAATTTAGTACAATTAGGTTTGAAAATTCAAAATAATGTAACACTTTCAGATATACACTATATTAATTATTGTAGGTATCTAATATACCTATAGGAGTAGGATTAACTTGTTTATTAATATCTGTTTCATTTGAATTTTATTAAACTAGATATCCCAACGCTTTTTTACTATATTGATTATTGATACAAATATAAATTATGTGCGGAATTGCGGAAACAAAAGTGAATACTGAATAAAAGCAAACAAAAATGTGTTTTGATCATCGCAGTGCCAGCAATCATCCCGCTAATACGCCATTTTATATTAGTCGTTAATAAGGCGTACATGGTGGTGGTCGTGTGATTTGTGTGTTTTTATGTCGTGTCCTAGTACATTAATGACGATGGATGCGAAAAGTTATTTACTGAGTAGGGAGTTAGAACCGTTGCTAAGCATTTTTGAATGTAAGACATTGAAATATATCTTGAATACAAAAGTATAGGCGTGTATGTATGTATTTAGCATTAAATTGTTTCTCTTTCCTGTGTAATTACCTATTATTGGTGCTGCTATGTGTTTATATACATACAATTACCTATAGAGGGTAAATGTAATAGGTAATTCTTGGGTTGTCTGGAATTCTATTATGTCATAATAACAAATAATTATAATATTATTAATGCACGTTTATTGTTATCATAACTGTACAAGTTCTTTCTATTGTCCATATATCGGTGACTTTTACACCTTTTACTGCTGTGTAATAATTTCCAGACAGTGCAATTTTCTAACTTTCTGTTACATATAGTTGAAATCGCAATGTACAAAACTTAATTTGTATTTATTTCCAGACTATTACTGACTTGGATGTAGAGCTACAGTGGCGGACAGAGAATAACGCCAGATTTCAGTTTCCAGTACAAGAGATACCAATAATAGTTGGAGAACTTCTTAACTTAACGGACTCATACGTATGTACTTTATATCAAATATAAAGTAGATACACCATTAAAAGCTGTGGATGCATGTTTTAAAATAATGTTTGCATTGGGTGCTGAGTATCCAATAGAATGCGATCAGGTGACATTTCAGTTTCATTGAAGAAATCAGTAAAAAATGTTTGTGTTCCAAGTTAGTATCTTTTTCAATAAAAATGTGTTGAAAATTTTTCAATAAAATTCGTGTTTTTATTAATTTCTGTTTCCTTATTGCTTTGCTAAGTACATACATATGCATTTACAAGCGCAAGTATATACCTATATAAAATTGTAGTAATTTCTACAACACTTCTTTACTAAATAGTAATATATTTCGTGAAAAGCGTTAGATGCTATAGTGATATAATCATTACTACAATTTCTAGTAACTTATAGTTACGAATCGCCATTTTCTGTGGCAGAGTTTCTCAAATATTCTTTTACTTATGTTAGTGTTATAATTTGTAGCACAACTTACGAGTGCATATTACAAAGTGTTACGTAGTTTAGCATAAAAATTGCAACAACTTTGTGGATTCAGTCTTATTTGTTTTGAGAAATTGTCTCGCAGAGAAATTGTATAAAGTATTACAATATTGTAGTAAGCTCTCTTAAAAATAAAATGACCGTACTGACTATATTGTTGTCGCAAATTTTTTTACAAATTGTTATGCCCATTCTTATACACGTTAGACACAATTTTGTGTGACATTTCATTACAAATTGCGCCTGGTGCATATATTACTGTAATTTGTAGCGATATGGAATACAATTGTAACAAAATTTGCAAGCTTTTTTTTTTGGTGTAGGATAACGCTTCAATGTATCTACAATTAAGCAGAAATAGTTATTTAAATGTACTGTATATAAAATGCAACATATCCAAAACAAGTATAAAACACGAGTGCTCAAAAGAAAATGTCAACAAGCTTCTTTAAGTACCATCGCACGACGAATAATTCAACATTCTCTAGTTCATATAATAAATATGTTAGTTACCCCATTAACGTTTCACCAAGTTTGCTTCATCAAATCACTAGGTATATATGTTTCTTTAAATTTTTTAAAAAGATGCGTCGTCTGTCCTTGTTTTACCCTATAGATAAAACATAACAAGACATAATTTGCATCTTTTTTTATATAGTACACTATTGTGTGAAACATCCTCTTCAAATAGCGTTTCATTTATGAATTGATTAAGTGTACATATACTTAATTAAGTACTTTTATAAAATATACCGTGCGTGGGTTACAACTATTTTATATGCCTCGTCATGATGAATATTAATAAGACTCGACGCTTGCTCGAGTTTTTCGAAACGAACTATGCGTATCATCTGTTATTTAGTATGAATTGTAAGTACATGTATGCTTCAGACAGGCCAGGATGTGTCAATATCATTTAGATAGACGTGCGGTTCTAATTAAAAAAGTTGTATTACATGTACTTAATTATACATCCTTTTTCTACATTTCATGCAATGTAAAAGAAAGAAAAAAAAAAAGGCAAGATTTTTACAATGATATTTAGTTATTTATAACATAGTACTGCAATTGCAATTTTTTAAAATACACTTTTCACAATATAATACATTGTGGATCACATTTCACTTTTTTATTGGAAGATTATATTAATCATGGTAGTTTTGTAATTTCTAAGGGGATGGTTGGTGTTAATTTTTAATAAAAAGAAGGTTTTCTTTCTTCGATTTTTGATAAGAAAGTTGTTCGAAGTATGATCTGAAAAATTACCTATACTTAAATTAGAAATTTGATCTTTAACATATGGAAACGCAAAATAAACATATTTACTCACGTTAAATGGTAAATCCTTCTGTTTGTCTAACAATTTCAAAGAAACTTGGTAATTGGATGGTCCTAAGTTCCCCCGTTTCAGTTTTATGAAGTTTTTCAATTATAATTCGTAATTGGAAGTGAATTTAATGTTGATAAAAAGTTAGTAATACATCACTTAACAACAAAGCAATTGCAGTACATTTCCATTGAATATTAACAGGAATTATGTGTATTAATGAGGAGCACAATTGACAGCGATACACCCTCTACTCCACCTACATCAATACTAAAACTACTTAGAAGGGTAAGATTTATTATTTAGTGGGGTATTCAAATTTCATGCCATCTGTAAAGAGAGATTTAATTGATATACATATTGATTTATGGTATTTATGGTGTTCCGCTGGGCTTGAATCTCGGTCCATTATTCTTTAACTTGTTCATTAATGATTTAATTACTTCAATAGATTGCCCTGTACTCGCTTATGCCGACGACTCAAAGATTTATCACAGAATTGATGATATTGGTGATTGTCGCATTATACAATCCAACTTGGACACCATTTACAACTGGTGTAGGAATAATTAAGCTAACGTTAAACATTGAGAAATGTTGCCTCGTAAGCTACCTATATCATAAAAACCACTCCTGTGATCTCCCTTATATGAATGGGATCATGTTGAATAAAAACGACACTGTTAAAGATCTTGGCATTACGTTTGACTCTAAATTATCCTTCGCCCAACACATTCTTGATACGGTGCAATCGGCAAAATCACTTTTGCTATGTGGTTAGCAAACTGGAATATGTGTCGTTGATACGGTATCCAATTTATGATCTACATAGCAATATCATTGAGCGCGTTCAGCGAAGATTTTTGAAGCATTTTTCCTTCAAAACCGATGGAGTTTATCCTGAGCACAACGCAGGCTACAATAACCTTTTGAACAGACACGGGTTTGAAGTCTTATTTACAAGAAGACAAAGAACAAGTGCACTTCTTGTGTCCAATTTAATACACAACAACATTGATTGCGCGCATCTTCTTGAAAAAGTATGCTTCTTTGTTCCACGGCCCACTTCGAGAACTCCACTGACATTCGACTTTCCTACTGCATGTATACAAACATTTTGATGAGAGCACCCATTATCCAGTCATCAAGGGATGCCAACAAGATCTACGAGGATATTTTCACTGGTAAATTTAAAGATTAACGTCTTTCATTCACTACTTTCTATTTTCCTTTTTTATATGTATATATAATTCAATTGCATAAATTTCCTATTTTGTTTTTGTTTTACTGTAATGTATTATAATTTTGTTCTATTTTGTTTATATGCCTGTTTGGATTTTATCTCTTGGGCCAAATATATTTCCATATTATTATTATTATTGTTAAAAAAAAGTATTACAGGTGATTCTGCGAGGTGTTTAAATGAACTAAACTGATATCTAAATTCTGAAATATATTTATGTACACAATATTTAAAATATAAATCCGGGCAAATTTTAGCAGGTGTTTCTTGTAGGATTGATAAAAAATAGATTTTGTTTCTGTGGATATAGAATAAAAACCTATATCACAATTATCTGAAGATCTAAACTATGTTCCCAAATTTAATATCTTGGAAACGGTAAAATAAATTTATTCTTACTAATAATTTTATCCCGAAAAAGTAGCCCCAGACTATTTTTTGCATCCTCGCCGCAAAGTGTACATCGAATTTGATCCAGCCTATATACATATTTGAGTAAATGGAAACGTTAAATAATTGCACAGTATAACGATGCACCACTGGTGTATCAAACAACATCATACTACGCACTATAAGGATGCACAGCTCATCATTATGAGCGCACATCTATAGATCTACATCACCACAGCGAAAACGAAATAAAAAGTAGCCCTCCAACACCTATTTATAAACATCAGCGTGTATAGCATTTACATAAGTTCGTAAAAAGAAGATATATTGCCATCGGACTGGATTCGGTAGCAAGGTAAAGGACGACGCTTTGGCTTCGTCGATAAAAATCGTTGCTCTGAAGATTTTCCATCTCTCATACGGAACACCCAGACGAACTATGGAAAGAAGAAGAAGGAGAGACGTGTCTCGTAGACAAGAGAAGAGAAATTTATATGAATATAAAGATATAATATATGGAGTTGTATGTATGTATGTATGTATGTTAGAGTGCGATGCATGTCTGACGATGGTTATATACTATACTAAGTGCAGGCATTACCTAACCGTTCCTTAATTACAAAAAGAGAAATAACGTATAAAATTGCTTCGGGAAACCTGATAATTAATTTCATTTCGATGGGGCAGATGGCGCTATAGTGTGAATATTAGATGTTTATTGTAAATGTTCCGTAAATTTACTTGAATGTATTGGAGGATCAAAAACTCTGGAGTAAAAAAAAGTTACAGCTTATCATTTAGTTACCTGGCGGTTGAGGTATCTACCAGGCGCGTCCACAGGTGGTGGATAGGGAAAGGCCACTGTTCATATATTCATAACATGGACGGTGGTCTGATCTTGTATAAGATCTTCTGTGTACTATATGACCCAATAATTTGGAGAGGACACTAAACTTGTGTCTTCTCTGAATACCAGGGGCTCAACTGATAAACCATGCCCTCTCTAGTTGAGGGGTCGAGGGATCTTTGCTTAATTGCACGGACCTAGAGGAAATAACCTCATCAAAAACATAAATCCTAAGGCGGCGGACAAGCCCAATGGGATGCGTGGCTGAATAGAACAACAGTCTCTACTAGTCCAACCTTGGGGCACCGGGCTCACCCCACTGTATCTAGCCTTACCCCTGCATGCGGGGCTCTGTAGGGGTGCACCTTTCTTTCATTAGCTACTCGTGGGATGAACCATGCAAAAAGGAAAGAAAAAATCACCTGAGCGGGACAACACCGCTAACAAACAAACAATGGACCGGCCTTCAACTTCCTATGTGAGACTACCTCACAAAGAAGGAAGAAAGGCAACACTGAAGGTATCGGCTCTTCGAAAAAAAGAGTAAAAGAAGCCTGAACTAGGACAACCTGGAGGTTGAGAGGATCCATCGAAACGTAGCCTCAGTGGAGCAAAGTGTAGTCTATGCTACCTCAGCCAAGGGCTTCCACCAGAGGAAGTGAGAAAGAAGGCTCAAGAACATAAGACTTAGGGTGAGCAACGAATCTCGCCCGCAATGCTGAAGCGGAAGAGAAAGGAGACCACTCCCAACTCAGAAACCGCCTAAGAAGAAGAAGGAAGAAGTAGTGAAAAGCTCCACTTCTAGCTCAAAAAGGAGAGAGTTGCCATCCTGCCAAAAGGGTTCTTTGAGACCACCATCAATGCGGACGAACAAACTGCAGTGGAAGAGACGACTATAGAGGAGCATCTTTGATGGATGGGAGCATAAGATCCAATTCACAGACATCCACTTTCGGCTGGGGTTAATCCTGGTTGAATGTGAATCACCACATTCGGCAGAATGCCTTTGCCTAAAAGTGCCAAAGTTAAGGATTTGAAGGAGTCAACTTTAACTTGAATTTAAATTCAAATTAAAAAAATAATATATATAATATAAAGAAATTTGTGGATTGTTAATTAAGGTAGCTGTCTAAGAATCATCATCTTTATTTACTTGTTCTATTTTGTGTAATTCTTATCATTGATTTTTAGTATTTTAAATTGTATCTATTCTTGTCCTTTTTTGTGTAATTTTTATTTACTGATTTTTAGAACTTTAACTTGTAATGCTTCTAGTAATTATTATTTTTTCTGACTAGATCCATGTTCTCTTGAACCATGACATAAATAAATTATTATTATTATTATCATTAACGCTTGAGCCTACCAGACCATCAAGAGCAAAGGGAAATAGGAAATAGGTTTGGGAAAATATCCGTTCATAGGCGCAGGAAGCATCAGAAGGCGCATGAGGAAGAACCCATTCCTAGCATTTCTAAGGAAGATAACCTAGAAAGTGATGTGGAGAGCACTTGCAGTCTCCACATTACAGAGCTGTATCGTGGAGAATCTGCATCCGAAATGATGGAGGTCGAGGAGCTCGAGGAGAGCACAGAAAGGGACAAAACCCTTATGGATATGGAAGAAGAAGGCAAGATCCTTACCAGTAAGGACGGCACCCTTACCGATAATTAAGAAGCAGCGAGATGGTGAGCATAACTACTACTACATACGCCCATCACGCCAAAGGAGCATCTGCTGTAATCTCCAGGACGCTCACAAAACATTTTAGTATGACGCTAATCCAAGAACCCTGGATATTTAGGAATCAGGTAAGAGGACTCGACGATATTGATTATGTTTGTTCTCCATAATTCGTGACGAGAGACCTTGTTTCAATCCAAGCATACCTGAATTCAAAGGAAAGCGCCAGAAAGTCGCAATAGCTTCCTGTTATTTCGCCTTGCATAGGGTAGAAGGAATTGCATTATTAAACGTTTTTTCTATGTCCACAACTGCTGCCATTGCTATATTGGATGCCTTGGATTCGAGCAAGTCCGAAATCCTGGAGACAACATTGTTTAGTACAAGATCCGTGGATTTGCCTGCTGATATGCATATTGGTGTATGTGAAGGGGCCTATCTGGAAAAACACATTTTCTACTGTTTTCAGAAGAAATGACATCAGGTTAATTGGGCAGAAGTAGGGAGAGGGTTCAAATTTTCCCATTTTCGGAATATCTCTCACTTCCGTCCACCTTGTAGATATGTAGTTCCAAGCAAGACTAGCTCTGAAGAGTCTAACCAGGCTAGGGACTAGTAACGTGCATCCTTTTTCCAAGAATGTCAGAAATATATCGTCCTCACACGGCGTTTTGTCTAATTTGAGCGATTTAATCGCTAAGTTAACTGCATTGAATGTTACTACTTTCCTCGCTATTTGCCAATCCACTCCAACATCAAGCTAATCTAATTATTATCAGAATTAACAATTTTTTGCAATGGAAATTGGATTATTTCATCGCATTCGAAGATTATGGTTATTTCCCTGTTTATTTTCATTTGTACACTTTCCATCATCAATTTTTCAGCATAATATCTATACCAATCTGAAAATAAACCTTTTTTTTTAGGATTTAGGATGATCTTGACCCGCAAGTTTATATGTCTATTTCCCATACAGCCAATACAAATTCATCTCTAAAAATATCATTAAAATTAAGCATACCGCGCCGTTGAATTCAACACCTCGGTGGTCGCCTTCCTATACCGGCACACACTGTGTTATGATGTTGTGTTATGGCCTCGGTTAGCTACCTTCACGCATATCTGTCGGTCTCACCTCTATTTGTGTGTGGAGCGGAGAAACGCGGTACCGCTTAATTCCCAGACAGAAAGGGGACCCGATCCGTAATGTCCATATAAAAAATATACATTATTTCCATAACTCTGTCACTGTCAGAAATTAATTTTTCTAAGAAAACTGCCGCTTCTTCGTGCGTCTATGTGTGTTGGGGATATGTGAGATATACAGGGCCGGTTTAAAAATATTGAACTGGCCAGTTGAACGTTTCTTACAATCGAAGCAATATTCTTTATCTCAGGACGAAAGTGTTGACACAGCTATTACAGAATCTATCAGTACAGTATTTTTAAATCTTGACAATAAAAAATATATACAATATGGTGCAAATGCCAGGAATCACTTCATTGTTTCGTGAACCAGCGACTTTAATGAAAAATCGTGAAACCCGTGGTTTCTTATTTTTAAACGGGCATTTCGTCAGATTACGTTTTTATTTTTGACAACATTATCATATATATTTCCATTTTCAACCGAAGTGAAAATGGAAATCCACGAATTTCCGAAACAATTGCCCCGAATTAATTTAAAATTAGTGTACTGCGGAGTGATCGAATATCTTGTGTGTCTATAGAATTACTACATGATGATGTCCATATTTGGTGCTACAACGTTGCTAAAATAAAGAGCCAGCTCTAGCGCAACTCCACAGTGGCTAGCAAACTCATCGGCAATATATGTTGCTGGCAAGTTATTGTCTAGTTTCCCATAATGAGCTAGAAGATTCTATTACCCAGTTAAGTTCTCTCTGCCCAAATTACGATTAACTATCGACCACAAGCTCTTACTTATACTGGCACCAGAAACCAAATCATTATAATATTTCGTCCTTTCTGTTAGAACCAAAACACTTAACTTTCGCTTAGATTGTGTGTATTGTTTAACTAACTCACCATTTTGTACTAGTTTCTTTGTTTCAAATAATAGTTTTAGTTTATTAGATTCGTCAACAATCTCACTAATAACCTATTTTTTACGTCTAATAAAATTACAGTTTCCTTCTATTTATATATAAGCTGACATCTATAGCAAATTGCTTCTTTGCAGGTTTTGTGATCTATGTCTGTGGGTTGTTGAAATCCTAAGTATTTATATGTTTCTTCTGGTGTGTCCATTCCCTTCACTTGACGTTCTTCTTTGCCCATCTGGAACGACTCTTTATCTAAACCAAATTGCATGCCTATATCTTCGCTGAAACTGTTCATCCTTTTTAGTGCCGTTCTTAGAAATTAGCAAATAGTTTGATGTCATCCATATACATTAAGTGAGTTAGTTTGACTGTACTAAATTTGCATCACTTGGCGGCATTGATGCCATGCAAAACCATAATGTGGTTGGGGAACCTCCTTGAAATTTGCTTCTTCTTAATTTCACATGATGGTCTTGATGGTTTCTTCTTTGCTTATCATTGTTAGTGCGGCGTTCCAACGCCGCATGATGTTTTCCATGAAGTCAGCTGCAATGTTTCTATAAGTCATGAGTGAAGCACACTATCCAAACCTTCCTGATAGTTTATGTAGGCTTTCGTACAGCAGGGCTGTCAAACATACGCATGTTGCCCTCGGACCATTGTGATGCGGCCCGCGACCTTCAATACAGCCGTAAAGATTTTAACTCACACTATATTAATTATAGGTTACCGAACGTAGTACAATGGAGCATGTGCGCACTTTAGAAATGAGTGGCGATAGCTGTCGTACAGACGTTAGATAATTGTTAGTTAAGGTACAGTCGTAAACTTTAGGAATGACCATCTAAGTTGCAGTGAGCGAGATAGCGCCATACTCGCAGTGTTCGCTAAACACAACTCGCTGCAGTTTATACGGTTGTTCCGAAAGTCTACGACTATACATAATCCCTACAATAACTGATATAATACCGCCCCATAGGCCATTCTAAATTCGAAGAGCTGTAGTCCAGAAACTTTCATGACGTCGACACCCGTGTTTGCGCTTGCGTGGTGTTGCCTGTCACGCGTTTAATATCAAGCAATCTAGTCTTGTGATCATTGTTGTTTATTCGAGTGCAAATTATCTTATGAAGCAAGGATTTGGGAGTTACATTCGATGCTGTTTTGTCCTTTATATCGCATATTGAGAATGTGTGCTTATCTGCATCTAAAATGCTTGGCTTTCTCATTAGACCGTCCAGACACCTTCCATTTAAGCGTATTCAAAGCGTCGTTTTTTGAGATTCCTCTGATTGAGAACAAATGGAACTTATCCAGATTGGTTTGTTTCCTATGAAGAGCTGCTTAATTTACATCAAATGTCTAAGCCGTCGACGTAATGTTCAAAGTGTTCGCTATTTATACAAACTAGTAAATAATAAAATTGTTTGTCCATTCTTACTATCAGCTATAAGCTTCAACGTTCCACGACTTGTCACTCGTCATTCTGTTACCTTCAACATGCCAACACCCAGGGCTAATCTATTACTTAGGGCGTCACTGTATCACATGACACAGAATGGGGCAGTCTATTATGAAGACATTTTTCTTGGGAGTATTGCACAGTAACATTTGTTTCTCTTTGATAACAATTTATGTATACTCTTTCTTTATATGTATTCACATATTATATT